>ML782493.1:103661-141295 GCA_009831015.1 Picea engelmannii | reverse complement strand
GGGGGGGGGGTCCGGAATCAGGCCCGCATCTTTCCAGCGGCTGAGATCTTAGCGCCCAGATCAACGGCGCTCGCACGATCCACATCATCCTTAGTTGCTCCGTGTTTAAGCGCGCGTGGGCCCTTCTCCCGTCATAACACCTTCCAACCACTGTTCTCTTGCCGCCATGTGTCATCCATCTACCTCTCCTCTATGGTCTGCGTGGCCTTCCTCCCTTCTCATCATCCACACACCATCCGCCACACGTCTCCTTCCCTCCACATCAGCCTCCCACCAAAGTGTGTCCACCACATCCGCTCCCCATGTAGCCTCTCTCGTCCCCTCATCGCTTCTTGCTCCACTCCCCGCTGTTTTGACCCCATCACTCCATTCTCGTGCCCCACTGTCGGCGCTGGCCTCCACGTATGTCTTTTGAGCCAGTCAGTTACTCCAGGTGGCAACGCGGGAGGCTCTCCACGTCCCGAAGGTGCCGAGTTGGCCAGGTCGGCCTCAGTCCCAATGAAGCAGTTATTGAAGCAGTTGGTGGTGGTTAGACATCTCCTCCACCATAATGGGAAAGCATGGCCATGAATTTAAGGCACGTCGATTCGCCGTTGGAACTGTCAAAGATTTAAGATTGCGTCTGACATAAGTTGCACGATCTTTCAGAGGTTGACTGTCAGAATCCATGCAGACGCAAAGCTTTCAATGCAGTGTCTTGATTTCGCTGTTGTTGTTGTTTTGAGTATATGAAGGCATTTTCGCCATTTTTGTATCTATCGATGGTTGAGTTGAGCTCCCGGTGGTAAATCTTTAATGAAGCACTGATACTCTGGTTATGTATGCACTTTTGAGACTTCTTGCCTGATGAATGCCAATTTCTTTTACGTCTTTGTTACACTGTGTTAGAATCGCTCGGAATTGGAGGATCCAGTCGAGCTACAACTATTATAGGATGATGTTGGATAGGATCACTGTAGCAGTTATGATGTTTCTAGCCAGTTCTTGTGGTTTTCCTAGCGCTGAGTGACTTGGAATTGGAGGATCCAGTCAAGTCTTCCTCGGTTTCTTAAGACCCTGAACCAAGCGGATCTTGCATTCAGTGTCTTTCTTCTGCGAATAGCTGTAAGCCTGTTGCCCAAAGCTGTTTGTTCATTTTTCTCACTAAGTCTTCCACCTACTCACCCTTTTATCAACCCACTGGCTGAAGTTGGATCAAGACCTCCTTTGTCACCATAGGTACCAGACTCGGTCCCCGAGTTAGAGTGATATCTCCTCGAGTTTTCCTCCATTTGATCACCCCTTTAAAACAAATCGTGACATTAAACTGATGGGCGTTGGGCTCTGCTCCTGCAAGCAATCCAGGAGTGACTTCCGTCGCCAACAATAACCTACCATTTTTAGCAAAGAATGCGGAGGAAAATAATTGGCACGAGGTATGGGAGGACGACAAAAGATGTCTAAAGATAAACTTTGGGGCTGGTTTCAAATAAAAAGGGAATACTAACGCTAGCTCTTTACCCCCTTAGTCACTACTTCTTCTCATTCAACTTCTAGTCCAATGAACGAGCTATCGAAGGTCCAACATGTAGTCATAGGGAAAATATAGCACAACATGCTTTGACAATGCCCACAAGCTAAGGACAAAATGGTACAAAATCCAATGATGTATGAGGTTGTATGCCCTCTTATCTAGCATAAAAACTCAATTATGAACTCAAAAACCCTCGCTGAATCCCATGGCCTACAAAAGTATGAGAGCCAAACCAAAACAAATATTTAAATCAAGGAAGGAAAATGCTAACATAAGTAAATGACAATGTTGTTATTCTTGGGAGAGCAATCGGTTGGTATCCAACTTTGGAGGAAACAAATAATTAGGCAATATTTTCTCAAACTTGCACAAAACTTGTATTTCATGAAGGAAAAGAATGTTGGGTTGGGCAAGGTGAATGATGCATGGCCACTTGTCCTCATTGTTGAGTTGGGTGAGTTAATCCCTTATGAAGTCAACAATTCCTCCATCACTGGGTTGGAAAGAAAAATTACATCTTTGGATCAGGCAAGTTAGTGAGGTTTGAGTTACATCCTTGGAAATTGGAATGAACGATTGAATGATGTGGGCACGCCATCGTGAGATCTACGTCGAGAAGGGGAGTTGTGTATTCCATTATATTTTTGTCCAATCTGGTCATCAATAAATTCCTCACAACTCATGAAATCTGTGAAGAGCTTTCTGGATCCATGACACGTAAGACAATTACCCATTAATGGATATTAATGGGTGTTGGGATTTGATAGGTCGTAGATAGATGATGAAAATTTTTAGAAGAACCCTTCCTTAAAAGAACGCCTTCAACATAATTGCACTTTTGATTGATAAGGGTGACAAAAGAAAATCTTGGAACTCAAACAAGGTGACTCATTATGGCTAAGGTGGTCCAGACAACATATACCAGAGGTTATTATGCAGTTTCTCGATTATGTGGTTATGATGCTTATGGTGATTTAGGGAGACAATAGAGATATAATTGCAATGAAAAACTATGGTGGAAGCTTTGTCTCATTGTTATTAGGTGTCTTTACAAGTATAATTTGAATCATGAATTATTTGACCTATGTGCACCCTTCTACGCAACTCCAAATTTATAATTCAATAGCCACGTTCATAGGAAATTCCCGCGTTCGACTCCGACAACAGCACTAGACTTCATATTTAAAATTTTGTAAAGTACTCATGAATGTCCCCTTCAAACATTAATATTATTACAATTCACCCACCATGAAAGGAAAAGTACCATATTTCAAAAAGATTAAAAAAAGTGTGCAGCCAAATGTAGCTCACGGATTTGGCATTTAGTGTTCAAAGCTTTAAAGGTTAGGAGACTTAAAGGTTAGTGTTCAAAGCCTTGATTCTTACAAGAGAGGACAAATATTTTGTTTATCTCGACCATGTGAGTTGCCAATGTAGTGGGGTGTTAAAAGTCTTAGGAGGAGCTTGTCCAATCATCATGGATGAACCCTATCCATGGAAACAATATCATTTCATTTATTTTCGAAATCTTCTCATCAAAATAAGATGATATAAAAAACGCTTAAGGTAGGTAGGTTGGTTGGTGGAGGGTCTTTATGAGAAGAGGGTACTTGAAACATTTTAGATATGATCCCTTAAAATGATATAACATGAAGTTAAAAACTATATTGCAATTTATTTACATAAGTTGTGAATGTTTCTCTAGTTGTAGCATATAAATAAATTTACCTCTTACAATGTTTTAAAGGGAAATATAATATCTTTGAAATTGGCTTTTAAAGAAAGGGTAGATATGTTATTTGACCTTCACCTTTTTCATGAATAATATAACAATAGTAAATAATCGAGTGCTAAGGCATTTAGGCAATCAACTCCATAGTAGTGAGTGGATGGGTGTGTTTAATGGTTTGAAAAACTTCACAATCCAAATAGTAGAGTATTAATTTTGTTGAGGGTTATTTAGACTTATTTTGTACCAATAAGTTGAGTCAATAGGTAGGTTGGCATTATTGATGTGGAGAGAAAATGAAAAGGTGCAAGTATGAGTGTTTAAGAAAGTAATGTGTAGTGTTCTCAATATGCAATTACAAGAAATCTAGAAAAACAAGTGGAGCAAGCATTTGTGGTAGCTCTTATGTGGACTTATTGTTGATTGTGGAGCTAGAGAAGGTGGATCCAAATAGTTGGAGCCTCATTTATGATCCTACACACAATGACAAACATGCAAAGAACATTACAAATTCTTCATAGTATTAGTAAGTTAGCAATCAAACTAATAAGAAGATATACAAATTATTTGATTGCATATTTTAATGAGGGAAAGAGAACTCAATACTTTATATTAATGAGAATTGGGGAAGACGATTACATAAAATAACGATGTCACCTAGAGTGAGCCATGAAGATGACCTTTAAGATCTCTCATGAAGAGGGTTATGACCTCTTTGAGGCTTTCTCTCTCTAAAATGTAACGTTGGCTAGAGGAAACTCTCTCCTTAGTGAAGGAAGTGGTTCTCAATGACAATGTTAATGAGATACAATGAACTTGATGTAAAAAATGACAAAATCTTGAAAAAATCATGTAAGGTATAACCTTACATTTATTGAACTCCCCAAACTCATGACAAATCCTTGTATATATAGGTCTTCTTTGGAGAATACCATGGATGGAAAGTGAATATGTTTCTTGAGCTAGGCCATGCATTTGCCTCATTAACTTTAGTACTTCTTCATAGCTAGTGAAAATGCAAGCTTTGAACTTTTCCCATATTCAAGTCTACATGGAAACAACTAGATCACATAATTTAATGCACCAATGGTGTATAGGATGACTACGAAATATAAAAGGATTGGGCATGCAAATAGCATGTCCTTTTGAACTAATATTCCATGTAGCTATAAGTTTGGTCAATTATATTATTTGACTTTGGTTCTCCATAGATGACCCAAGTATTCCTTATGCTTAGTGCTTCATTTACTTCATTGTATCGGTATATGCTTATAAGTGACGTTTTTAGTGAAAACTCTTTCATCTACACAAATGGACGAAAACATTGTGATAGCAGATGAAGGAAGGAACTCTCTTTGTAGTGAAGGAAGTGGTGCTCAATGCCAATACTAATGAGATGCAACGAACATGATGTAGAAAATGACTAAATCTTGGCATAAACTTGTAAGGTATAACCTTACATTTATTGAATGCCTTGAACTCATGAGAGATCCTTGTGTATATATGTCTTCTTTGGAAAATACGATGGATGGAAACTAGTGGATATGTTTCCCAAGTTAGGCTATGCATTTGCCTCATTAACTTTAGTACGTCATCATAATTAGAGAAAATGAAACCTTTTGAACTTTTCCCATCTTTAAGTCTACATGGAAACAACTATATCACATAATTTAATGCACTAATGATGTATAGGAAGACTATGGGAATATTAAAGGATTACTCATGCAAATTGCATGACCTATAGAACTATTATTCCATGTGGCTATAAGTTTGGTCAATTACATTATTTGAATTTGATTCTCCATAGAGAATCCAATCATTCCTTATGTTTAATGTTTTAGTTGCCTCATTGTTTTGGTATATGCTTATAAGTGATGTTTTCAGTGAAAACCATTTCATCTACACAAATGAACAAAAACATTATGGCAATAGATGCCCCATGATGTGTGAGGTTAGGAGAAAAGATGTATAATTGACCTGGATTATAAAGAGAATGAAATGAAAGGTAGGAATATGAATGGAAACACATACATAGAAATATTGTAGAGAGAATAGTAATACATTGAAACCCAAATTCTACCAATGAATAAAATAGGAAAAGATTGTAAACCGCAAAGCAATATAGACTAACTAGAATGGTGGTAGCTTATCTCTGAAGAGAGAGGTGTCATCTACACAATTTCACACGAAACCATTACCAAAGGCTAAAAATGGCCTTTTAGCATGAATTACTAATCCCTAAGAGGAAAATCCCCTAAATATCCAAAACCCTAACCCTAGGAGATGAAGCGCCAAAATGATTGTGGGCCCCGAGGTGGTTAGTTGATATGTGAACTTCTGAGGGCATAACATTTGCATGCAAACTCCATTTAGGGCACACAATAGCTCATTGGAAATATCTAACTATAAAGTACAATTGTTGGCAAGCCATCATCATGCTAAACCCCCATAATAGCTAAAAAACATTGTTAAAGGCATCGAAATGACCCAGAAGTTTAGGACCTGAAAAATTGTAGATAAAAAAACATGCCAAGATGGAGAACCATGTTGAGTCAGTGAAAGAGGTGGGTGTCTATTGATGTCCACATGGATTATTCTGCCCCCCCCACCCCCCCCCAAAAGGAAGTAATGGTCACCATTGCATCAATTTCCCTCACCAGATAGAGAAACGTTTGTTGAATTTGACTCATGGTGAGCCATTGGGACATAGTCCCTTTTGTCTACGGTATCCCTTCTTCTCACATTCTTATTAGCATTCGATTATGTTATATGATGATTCTCAGTGGAAATTTCATCCTAATCTATAAGGTAATCATGTTGCTCATTTAAATTCCCTTTCCATTGTTTTTAGTGAATTAAGAGGTTAGAAGGATAATTATTACTAATGAGGGTTTACACAGAAATTTCTTGCAGTGAAAGAGGAAATGAATTCCAAGGTTGACATATCTACACAACTCCATGTGAAATTCCATAACTAGGGTTTTCTTCCTAGACCCGTTGACATGGATTTATGTTGTTCAATTCATACCCAGCTCTAGTGTGGCCACCTCCATCTCATGATTAACACTTCAGTCAAAATTGGAAGCATCTAATAGGAAGCAATCTTTACATGTAAATTCTAGATTGATGAAGACTAATCAGGGAATTTCATGACATGGATTTTGTGCAAAATGAGCCCAATTAGGTGAATTGCAAGTAGATCACCTAGAAAGTGCATGATGTGGGATGTACGGGTGTTTCTTCAAATCAGATCCTCATAGATTTCTTGTTGTGGCCATTTCTAGTCAAACATATTCCAAGCGACCAACAAAAGATGGGATTTGAGGACGGAGGAGGTTGTATTGATTTCCCACTTAGAATATCAAGGAAACAACTTAGGGAATCATACATCTCCTATCTCCCATTCTTAATACAAGATATAATTGTAACTTCTACACATAGTGAGGAACATAATGATATTCTGGACATACTCGATTTTTCCATGTAAATCTATAAAATCAAAGTTAGAAAACATAAAACAAAAGGGGGAGGGTGGAGGGTCTTTATGAGAAGAGGGTACTTGAAACATTTTATATATGCTCCCTTAAGATGATATAACATGAAGTTAAAAACTATATTGTAATTTATTTACATAAGTTGTGAATGTTTCTCTAGTTATAGCATATAAATAAATTTACCTCTTACAATTTTTTAAAGGGAAAGGGAATATCTTTGAAATTGGCTTTTAAAGAAAGGGTGGATATGTTATTTTACCTTCACCTTTTCATGAATAATATAACAATAGGAAATAATCGAGTGTTAAGGCATTCAAGCAATCAACTCCATAGTGGTGAGTGTATGGGTGTGTTGAATGGTTTGAAAATCTCTCCAATCCAAATAGTAGAGTCATAATTTTGTTGAGGGTTATTTATACTTATTTTGTACCAAATAAGTTGAGTAAATAGGTAGGTTGGCATTGTTGATGTGGAGAGAAAATGAAAAGCTGCAAGTATGAGTGTTTAAGAAAGTAATGTTCAGTTTTCTCAATATGAAATTTCAAGAAATCTAGAAAAACAAGTGGAGCAAGCCTTTGTGGTAGCTCCTATGTGGACTTATTGTTGATTGTGGAACTAGAGAAGGTGGATCCAAACATTTGGAGTCTCATTTATGATCCTACACACAATGAAAAACATGCAAAGAACATTACAAAGTCTTCACAGTATTAGTAAGTTAGCAATCAAACTAATAAGAAGATATAAAAACCATTTTATTTCATATTTTAATGAGGGAAAGAGAACTCGATACTTTATATTAATGAGAATTGGGGAAGACGATTACATAAAATAACAATGTCACCTAGAGTGAGCCATGAAGATGACCTTTAATATCTCTCAGGAAGAGGGTTATGACCTCTTTGAGGCTTTCTCTCTCTGAACTATAATGGTGGCTAGAAGAAACTCTCTCCTTAGTGAAGGAAGTGGTTCCCAATGACAATGTTAATGAGATACAATGAACTTGATGTAGAAAATGACAAAATCTTGAAAAATGCTTGTAAGGTATAAACTTACATTTATTGAACTCCCCAAACTCATGACAGATCCTTGTATATATAGGTCTTCTTTGGAGAATACCATGGATGAAAAGTGAATATGCTTCTTGATCTAGGCCATGCATTTGCCTCATTAACTTTAGTACTTCATCATAACTAGTGAAAATGCAAGCTTTGAACTTTTCCCATCTTCAAGTCTACATGGAAACAACTAGATCACATAATTTAATGCACCAATGGTGTATAGAATGACTACGAAACATAAAAGGATTGGACATGCAAATAGCATGTCCTTTTGAACTAATATTCCATGTAGCTATAAGTTTGGTCAATTATATTATTTGACTATGATTCTACATAGATGACCCAAGTATTCCTTATGTTTAGTGCTTCATTTACCTCATTGTATTGGTATATGCTTATAAGTGATGTTTTTAGTGAAAACTCTTTCATCTACACAAATGGATGAAAACATTGTGATAGCAGATGAAGGAAGAAATTCTCTCTATAGTGAAGGAAGTGGTGCTCAATGCCAATACTAATGAGATGTAATGAACATGATGTAGAAAATGACTAAATCTTGGCATAAACTTGTAAGGTATAACCTAACATTTATTGAACTCCTTGAATTCATGAGAGATCCTTGTGTATATATGTCTTCTTTGGAAAATAAGATGGATGGAAAGTGGATATGTTTCCCAAGTTAGGCTATGCATTTGCCTCATTAAATTTAGTAAGTCATCACAATTGGAGAAAATGAAACAACTATATCAAATGGAAACAACTATATCACATAATTTAATGCACTAATGATGTATAGGAACACTATGGGAATATTAAAGGATTACTCATGCAAATTGCATGACCTATAGAACTAATATTCCATGTGGCTATAAGTTTGGTCAATTACATGATTTGACTTCAATTCTCCATAGATAATCCAAGCATTCCTTATGTTTAATTCTTTAGTTGCCTCATTGTTTTGGTATATGCTTATAAGCGATTTTTTCGGTGAAAACCCTTTCATCTACACAAATTAACAAAAACATTATGACAATAGATGCCCCATGATGTGTGAGGTTAGGAAAAAATATGTATAATTGATTTGGATTATATAGAGAATGAAATGAAAGGTAGGAATATGAATTGAAACACATACATAGAAATATTGCAGAGAGCATAGTAATACATTGAAACCCAAATTCTATTAATGAATAAAATAGGAAAAGATTGTAAACCGCAAAGTAATACAAGCTAACTAGAATGGTGGTAGCTTATCTTTGAAGAGAGAGGTGTCAGCTACACAATTTCACACGAAACCATTACCAAAGGCTAAAAATGGCCTTTTAGCATGAAGTATTAATCCCTAAGACGAAAAACCCCTAAATATCCAAAACCCTAACCCTAGGAGATGAAGCGCCAAAAGAATTGTGGGCCCCTAGGTGGTTAGTTGATACACCAACTTCTAAGGGCGCAACATTTGCATACAAAATCCATTTAGGGAGCATAATAGCTCATTGGAAATATCTAACTAGAAATTACAATTGTTGGCAAGCCATCACCACGTTAAACCCTCGAAATAGCTAAAAAACATTGTTAAAGTCATCGAGACGACCCTAGAAGTTTAGGACCTAAAAAACTGTAGATAAAAAAACATGCCAAGATGGAGAACCATGTTGAGTCAGTCAAAGAGGTGGATGTCTATTGATGTCCACATGGATCATTCTTCCCCCCCCCCCCCANGGTCCCCATTGCATCAAGGTCCCTCACCAGATGGGAGAAACTTTTGTTGAATTTGACTCCTGGTGAGCCATTGTGCCTCCAATTTGATGCTATTATCATCAACACATAGTCCCTTTTTGTCTATGGTATCCCTTCCTCTCACATTCTTATTAGCATTCTATTATGTTATCTGATGATTCTCAGTGGAAATCTCATCGTAAGCTATAAGGTAATCATGTTGCTCATTTAAATTCTTTTTCCATTGTTTTTAGTGAATTAAGAGGTTAGAATGATAATTATTACTAATGAGGGTTTATACAGAAATTTCCTGCAGTGAAAGAGGAAATGACTTCAAGGGTTGACATATCTACACAACTCCATGTGAAATTCCATAACTAGGGTTTTCTTCCTAGACCTGTTGACATGGATTTATGTTGTTCAATTCATACCCATATATAGTGTGGCCACCTCCAGCTCATGATTAACATTTTAGGCAAAATTGGAAGCATCTAATAGGAAACAATCTTTACATGTAAATTCTAGATCGATGAAGACTAATAAAGGAATTTCGTGACATGGGTTTTGTGTAGAATGAGACCAATTAGGTGAATCACAAGCAAATCACCTAGAAAGTGCATGACGTGGGATGTACGGGCATTTCTTCAAAGCATATCCTCCTAGATTTCTTGTTGTGACCATTTCTAGTCAAACATATACTAAGCGAGCAACAAAATATGGGATTTGAGGATGGAGGAGGTTGTATTGATTTCCCACTTAGAAAATCAAGGAAACAACTTAGGGAATCACACATCTCCTATCTCTCATTCTTAATACAAGATATAGTTGTAACTTCTTCACATAGTGAGAAACATAATGTTATTCTAGACATACTCGATTTTTCCATGTAAATCTATTAAATCAAAGTTAGAAAACGTAAAAAAAAGGAAGAATTCGATATTACTCTAAAAGAGTCATTTTTTACCCTATGATATTTTGCAACTGTTAAATACAAAGAGACTTTATGATATATCCATGGTGTTAGTATTTTGTTAGTCCTTTGAGCTTACTTGACAACATATCCCAGGAGGGCCCCTTGGTATGTGTTGTTTCTTTGTTTAAATATTTACTGTAGAATCGACTTGTGTTTGCAATTTCTTTTCATTTCTACAATTCTTATAATTAGATGTTGATTTCTGTGATTTCCTATAGACATAAGAAATTCCCATAAGTTTCCAAAATTACAGGAAGCTTTGTAATTCTTATAATCACGTGTAACTCTTGGAATTCGACAATTACATTTGCAAGTACATTAATACAGTGAGTGAATTTTAATTGAAGTCATATTTTTGTACTTTTTCATCTAGTTTAAAATCAGCCAATGACTCACAACTTAAGGTGACTCATTTGAATTTAGCACTATGACTGAACAAAGTATGTGCATAGCTACACCTAGTGCTTGAATCAATACTAGTGTTTCTACCAATTGAAGGTCATATAAGTCGCTTGGTCTAGAGAATAACCTTCATTGTGGGTTAAACTCTAAAATTCCTTTCTTTAACCTTGCATTAGATGTATTAGTTCTTGGAATTAGAAATTATCAATGGACTAGTTCTGCACATATTGTGCTTGCATCTTATAAGTTTAATTACCCTGAATTGATAGAAAATTATTCATAATTTAGCTAACTAAACTACAACTAAAATACCTAACATGAGCCACTTTCCTTGGTGAAGAAGTTGTCTTGCTTTGACGACCCAATAGAGTTGTATGTTTTGTTGGTGGGTGTCCTTTGTCTTGGTGTCCATGATCTGATCCAATGTAGCCTACTCAATGCAATGAGGATTGATTTTTGTAGGGGCCAAATGCTCAACCACTTCTGAAGTGTCCAATAGGGGTGGAAAATATGGTTAAAGTAGTTCCACATTAAAACTAGGTGCAAGCTAAGGAAAAGGGGAATACTCAATTCAAAAGCATTCTCAACCATAGCCTTTGTGATGGTGTAAGACCCATATCGAAGTGGTATGAGTTTCCTATGGGGACCTGTGAGGCACTCTTTTTACAAATGCAACCATGCCTTATCACTAACCTAAAACTTGTGTGGAACTTGATGTTGGTCATGTTGTTGCTTGTACTTAGCATTAGATTTCTGCAAGATTTCATGATTCTATTATTGACTGTGATGGAACTATTAAACAAATTTGGCTTTTGTATCTTCCTCGATCTAATTATGAGAGGACTCTTCTTGTGAAAATGCAATGGATAGAGCTACATCAATGGGGGCCAATGGTTGGAACCCTGTTGACGGGAAAAATTGACCGTCCGTCAACTGGGAGAGTGGAACCGGTCCGGGGTTGTCTAATAACCCAATCCATTTGGGATGAGCCACCCTGACGGGTTTAGCGGCTTCGTTAGCCTATCTAAGTCCTAAAAGCTACTCTAAACTAACTAATATAACTAAAACTGACTATTAAAACAAACTAATAAACTAATCTAACTAAAAATAGCTATTAAAACAAACTAAACAAATCTAACTATTATATATACAATCTAATATCTAATATTATGCTAACTCAAAGAGATTAAATATCTAACTACTAACATAAATAAATCTTATTCACAAAATGTACAATATTAACAATTTATAGATTTGAATGAAAACCTGAAAAACTCATTTGCATTCTGTCCTAAGACAGGGAGAGCTATTGTTTTTTTGATTTTATAATTTTATGAAAAGAGATAAAACAAAAACTAACTAAACTAAACAACTAATATACCAACTCTAACTACAAATCTAAACTACACATATATCTAACTAAACTACTTAAATTATACTAACAAATAAATTATTAAATACTAAAAAACAAACTGACCTGAAGTAATGCTCCAGGTTTGTCCTGTGTGTAATGATTGTCTTAGCTGATCGGAGGGAGGAAACCCACACCGAATTATCCAGGAGCTTCTCGTAAACAAAAAGCTGTAGTTCTCTTTAAATATGATTACAGGACAAACAAGACATAAAAATTACAACAATCTTATGATTTATAAATCTTCACAGTTAGATAAACCTGTATGCAAAGATCTATACAAAATGATTCAATTAACGAAGAAGAGAAATCTATGATTCATTAACTGAAACAAAGTAATTGCTGTACTTTTTAAATAATGAAAGAGATCAGATATGGATAACACATTAATCAAATCATATCATCCTGCAATAGATTATGATAGCTAAAGTAGTCTATAATCAACTGCAAACTGACATGCATAAACTTGAAACAAAAGTTTGATATATTGAAAGCGAAAGTTGTAGCAAGACATCAACTCTTGTCTCAGTTTGTATTAGAAATCCATAGACTGGTTCTCCCACAAGTGAGGATGATCCTTATTACAAAAATAATAAGTATTTAAAGACCTCCTACAGGGTAAAACATCCCTATGGAAGTTATCAAAACTGTTTACAGAAAATCTGGGATGATATCCCAAGTTCCTATCTCTAACTCAAACTAACAATCTAAAATGAAAACTATATCACACCAATATCTCCTAGACTGCCACAGAATGTCCAATGCAATTCGAATGTACCTGAAAGAGGTCAAACAAGGACAAGTTAAGAGAATATTTTTTTGATGAAAATGATAAAAATCTAATTCTAAAGACTAGCTACAGAATCTTGCGATTCTGTAGCTGGTCTAAATCAAACACAGAATCGTTTTAAAAAATCAATTCGAATCTTAAAAAATATAATTCAAACTATCAAAAGATATTTGATTGCTAAAAGCCTCATTCAAATTGACACTTGTATGTAAATTGAACAAACTAGATCAAATGATAACAGAGGTAGATACACTCTATTTAATTCGTTATCACTAATTCGGGTATACAAAATCGTATCGAACAGTAATGAAATCCTTTTCATATCAAATTGAAATCGATACAGTTAAACAAATCATATGCAATCATTTATACTGCCTTATCCATCAACAGGAAACACGATCGAGTCCATACGAAAACAATAGGATCATTTTCAGATTGATATAATTGTATTAACATAAACGAACGATCCATCAAATCAAAACTGGTGTGTAAATTACCACAAACGAAATGATAATGGAATTAATCGGTTGATAACAGGGTCTGTAAGAGTTATCCAATCGTTTGTTATTGCCAATTAGGGGCAGACAAAATTGATTAACATTTCATGAAACCATTACTTGAATCCATTTCAAAACAAACTATTAACCGAATTTTCTCATGCGAATTCAATAGAGATAACATGTGTCGATCTGAGTTTAACAAATTCGTTTTGAAAATTAAAATCAACAGAGCAGTATCGAGTCTATTTTTGATACGAATCCAAGTCATAAAAACAATCGTAGCAATCCAATCAAAACAAGAGCGAATCAAACAATTTGAGTTTAACATAGTCATTACGTACCAACACAGTTCCATGATTTCGTCGAAGAGATCTTTTGCACAAGTCAGATATAATCCAAATCCAAATGAAAATGTTGACAAAACAGAGTCATTTTTTCAATAGACTACATCGTAATTATCAAGCCAATTCAACGAAATCGTCTCAACAATCAAATCACAAGAACTAAATTGGGGTCGCTGTGATCCAACCAGAACAAAATCATATCAAATCAAAGCATAGTCGTGCTCTAATTTTAGCACAAAAACCTCTTGTTCAGGTTAGATACAAACAAAATCCAAGCGAAAGAAAAAACCATTGATTTCGTTAACTCAAACCAATAGACAAACAAATCAAAACCAGTGAAAACCAATTGATTGCTAAACTGGGCACGACCAAATCGTGTAACCAAATCATCACTTCATTTAATTTTAGCAAAACGAAAACAATGTACTGGATTAATAACATAACCGTTTTTTCAATAATCAAACTATGACAGAGTCAATTCGAACAATAGGCAGAGCTTATTTGAAAACCAAACTCAATTCATTACATTAATCCTAGCAATTCATAGAATAGAATTGATATCGAAATTCATACCTGGATGATCAGTAGACAACTTGGTCATGACAGTTTGGAATTTACGAAGGCTGTAGCCGATTCAACATTCCTAAATACGATGGAACCAGTGGTTTTCTGCTTCTTGTCAATAGCTTGAAGCTTATCCCTTTGGCTTGTCAACACTGTAACTTGATTTTCCAGCGATTTGATTTTTGACTGTAATAAGGGGACGTCAGTATAGTAGCATTCCAACCACACATTACATTGGTCACATGATGATTGCCCATGCTTCGAAAATGCAGGTGAGGGTTTGTTTAAATTGCCGAGGGTTTCATTAGGTAGCTTGATCCCTGGGTAACTAGGATTGTTCCTTAGGAAAGGGGGTAAATTAGAAACAAAGTCATAGGGTGGCTCGGAGCACAAGCCTTGGGAGTAAGGGTACTCACTAACCAAGAAGCGTTCGATGTCAGAGTCCGAGTCTTCACTGAGGACTATGGGATTCTGCTCAGCATTTGGGTTAGGTTTATTCTGGGCCAGTCTCGATATAAGTCGAGCATTCTTTTTGCCTTTGCCGTCGACAGTAGGGTTACCCTTGACCTTTTTGCTCACAGGATTTTTAACATCCTCAACCTTGTCTGCTAAGATGTCGGGTAGATCGATATCAGGGTCGAACGAGGGTTTAGGAGAGGGTATTAGGACATGGAGAGGCACAGGTGGCTCGACCTTAGTTTTACTAACAACAGGCTTGTCAATTTGGACAGGCTCTGTATCAGCAAAACCATTTCGAGAGATAAAATCTTGCCAACTATCACTGTGGAGGTTTAAGTGGTGAACAACGATGAGTTTGATCAGGCTGTGGTGGAACAAGCTACTATCAGCCTTCTCTCATTTAAACCTCTTAGCCATTTTATAAAGACTACGCTGGAAATAAAATGGCATGTTCAATGGATAACCCATAAAATTCATTAACAAACGAAGGTGATAAAGAAAAACCATCCCATACTGACCCTCACAGGTCACGAATTGTTTAACCACCATCAAAAGATCATGCCACCTTGGTTTAAGCGTGGAAATGGGCATACCTCTATCACAGGATGTGACCTTCCGCGAGATGAATAATAACAGCCATGGCACCTCCTCAACTTTAGAGTTTTTAAACCATCGCTGGCACGTGGCTGCTAACCCTATGGCAGAGCTAATAAACTCTTCACTGATTTCAAGCTGAATGTCACCTACTTTGGCTCTACAGCCATCAAAATTCAGGGTAAACTGTTGTGCAACAAATAGATTAAAACCCTCAAACCTCTATAGAAATGTGAGCCAACCGTTATCTTGTAAATCTCTCCGGGCGTTATCGAACAGTAGCAAAGCTTGACTACCGTTCGGCTCAATTTGCACCACTGGTGCCATGGAGAAGAGCACACGGTGGACGATGTGAATGAACCAGGGTTTGAATCATAGCATACGCAAGGGCAGAATGCTCAAGGCTTACCCGATGTTAGCAGAGGAGAAACAGGGATAGGAGTAAGCATTAATGACATCGTGCGAAGGTGGTGGAGCTATTTCTGTCCATGCAGAATAGTCATTACCATGGTACAACCGTCGACGCTTTCTAACTATTCAAATCACAACACATATGTGTTACAACCATGCCACTTCAATCAATCAATCGAAACCTTTGGTAAGTGGATAAACCATTCACGCAATCAAAAGTTATAGTTTCAAAACCAAACAAATAAATCGAAACCAATACCAATGGTTTGACTATGTGACATGTGATGTATAGAACGATTCATGCCAAGAGTTTAACCAATGTGCCAATGTTTTTTTATGTATATCAATGTGCCAAGTAGATCAATCAAAGAACATGTGAATCCGATCACCAATGTATCACAAACTCAGTGACTCATGAAACGAAATTACATAATCAATCAAAGAATGTCAAATGAGTACAGATCAAAAGGCTTTGCCAACTGCATAATGATAAGTGAAATGTAAATGCAATGGGCATATCGACAAGAATGATAACGAAAAATTCAATGAATATTTTAATGCGACCTCGGAAGACCAAGTTTTCACGCTTAAAGTCATGAAAACAAGAACGAAGGTAAGTGTGCAAATAGCACAAAAATAAAAGTGTCGTTTATTTGAGAATTGCGACGAAAAATTAAGGTTTGCAAAACATTGGTGTAGGCAGCTTATAAGGACAGTAAAAAATGTGAATTGGTTGCCAACAATGGCAACACACTGGTAGAAGCAGTTATCTCTGCCAAAAGAACAAATTTAGAATAGGATAGCAAAGATAATTCCAACTCAAAAACAACAACCAGAAAATCGTATAAACATCATCATTAACCAACTATTCCAGCAGTGTTTTAAAAGATGAAAATAGATAATAGTCTTAAGACCAGGGAGTCATGATATTAAAGATAAAATCTCCAATACTGTTGACAGAGCCACTATTTCCAGCAGGCATCCATAGCCTCGATAGGGTTTCCATTTAACCCACTCTAACATCTGTATCCTGCCAAGAAGTTCTAGATCAGAATAAAGGACATTAAGAGGTTTCTTATTTGCAAATTTTCATATAACCGACATTGCTTCACTGCCAACGGGCCTGTTCAGTACCCCGACGATGTTGTCTTGGCATCATGCATGCATTTACTCGCTACCAGTGGACCTGTTCAGCATCCCGACGGGTTTACAAACATTTACCACAGCTCTTTTAATGATTTATTTTGGTTTTTCTTTTCCAAAGACATATAGTTGAGCGGGGTGACGCTGAAAATCATGATATTTTAACAATTTTTTTTTAGACCTCATCAGAATTTTTTAGAACTGTCCTTTATTAAGATCCAGTGATGGTTTATTTACAAAACCAACCTCCTAAGGCAGGGAGACATCTTCTGAGTCATTCCCTTAAGGAATAGGGACAGCGTAAAAAGATAATAGATGATCATGACAAGCTTTACTCAGAGATCGAAATCAGTCAACTCCTTTCAAACAACAGACTTTTTGCCAACACAGATATAAATATACCATTGACGTTAATACAATTTTCTTAGCAGTTATTTCAGCGAAGGAATTTTCTGTTTTTCTTTATCTGAATAGCTCAGTATATAGGTATGTGTATCTCCAAAACACAAACTGATAAACTCAAAGGAAAAATAAAAAACAAAAGCAAACGAAAAAACAAACAAAAGAAAAATATGTACATAATATACAAGGGTTGTTATCAGGCAAAGTATATTTTCAGGGCTTGGCCATTCACCGGCTAGGTGTCAGGCTGCCCCTCTAGATTTTGCAATCGAAAAGAATTGGGACCTAACTTTTCAGCAATTAAAAATGGTCCAAGCCATAAGTTTTGAAATTTCGTGTGCTCTCCCTTTCCCTCATGTGGTTTGTCCCATTTCAAGACGAGGTCACCTACTTCAAAATTCCTATCAGAAGCAGAATTAGAATCGAACCAGCTTTCAACCAATAGTTGATGCTGATCTAACTTACGTTTATCTTGGGCTCTTACCTCTTCTAGCTTCATCAGAGCGTTAATTCGGTTTTCCAAAGGGGGACAATCTTCTTCTTGGATTTTCTGTGATAACTGAAGTGAAGGAAGAAGAATGTGAGGTGGCAGAATTGCTTCTCTTCCATAAACGAGAAAAAAGGGGGAGTTACCTATAGTAGCTTTTGGCGTTACCCTATCAGCCCACAACGCGTTTAACGGTGCATTGTGCCAATTTTTGTGATTTTCAACCACCGTTCTCTTGATGATTTTAATCAAGTTCTTGTTTGTCGATTCTGCCAGTCTATTACCCTGGGGGTAATAGATAGCGGAATACTTTAATTTGATTCCTTTTTCCAAAGTGAACTGACTCATCTCAAGAGAGGAAAAGTAAGAAGCACTATCGAATACTAAACAGTCAAGGATACCGAAACGAGTGATAATATTCGAATTTAGAAAGGCAATTACCTGACTCGTATTGACGGTTCTTAATGCAACAGCTTCAGACCACCGAGTAAAGTAATATGTGGCTGTTATGATGACCTTATGCTGTTGTGAGGATGGGGGGTTGATCGGACCTCTGATGTCAAGGCCCCACTGCTGAAAAGGAGAATCTACTGAAACGGGCTGCAAAGGAAAGGCTGGTTTTTGTAACCGCCCTGATGCTTTCTGACAAATGGTACATTTACGACACAAGGCATGGGCATCTCTAAAAAGCATGGGCCAGTAATAACCATCTCTTAAAACCTTATGGGCAGTGGTGTCACCACCAAAATGACCACCAGCTTCTCCTGCATGCAACTCTAGCAAGACCTTTTATGCTTCGTCTTTTTCAAGACAGCGCATCAGTACGTCGTTAAAACTTTGACGAAACAGGATACCATTAACAAGATTAAAGGAGGCAGACTTTAATCTCAACGCTCTTCTTTTAGCGGGGTCCAGGTGATGGGGGGCTGACCCATGTTCAAGACAGAATCTTATATCGTCATACCAAGGACTGACAGGGTTTTGTGCGCAACAGATTAGATTTTGATCTTGTTGTCCTAGGTTTGGCGTATCGCTTTCTTCTTGTTGTCCTGCTGTTGAATCAACAACTAACTTGCATAACCCTTGGCCTCTCACTATCTGAGCTGGGGTGATTTCTAAGTCGTACTCCTGCAAGGAGGTGACCCAGTTAGCCCTTTTTTCACCTAGTTCCTTCTGCACTAACAGGTTCCTGACGGCTGGGTAGGGGACAATGACTTTCGTCCTTGACTTCAAAAGATAAGACCGGAAGTGCTTGACTGCTTTGAAAAAAACATAGGCTTGTCGATCCACCACTGGGTAATTAAGTTCAGCGCCTTTGAAAGTAGAGCTCATAAAGGCAATGGGTACTTCATTGTTCTCGGCATTATTTTGGGTTAGGATGGAAGCATAGGAACGGTCAGAAGCAAAAGTGTAGAGTGTAAAGTCTTGAGAAAAGTCGGGGCTCATGAGAGACGGAGCGTCTATTATGGCCTTCTTTATTGCATTAAAAGCTTGATTTTCTAGGGGTCCCCAATGATATTGGGTGTCTTTCTTAATTAGGTTTTGCAAGGGTCTGACCATTTCGGAGAAGCTAGGTACAAATCTTCTCACAAAGTTAATCTGGCCTAAGAAAGACTGCAAAGATTTTTTGGATGTAGGAGGGGGGAGTTTTGCGATGACCTGAGTCCTATCGGGGTCGATAATCATCCCTTCGCTTGACACAATAAATCCTAAGAGTTTACCCTGTTCTACTGCAAAGATGGATTTTTTAGGATTCAAGGAGATACCGTATTTACGACATCGTTGTAGAATGGCTTGTAAGTGAGCTAGATGATCGGTTTAATTTTTATAAAAAATGGTAACATCATCTAAGTAAACTATGACGAACGGATTGATTAGGCCTCGGAAAGTAATGTCCATTTCTCTCTGAAAAATGGCACCAACATTAATCAATCCAAAGGGCATTTTTCGATAAGCATAAGTGCCCCACGGGGTACAGAAAGTAGTTTCAAGTTGGTCTGGAGGAGACATCAAGACTTGGTTGTACCCTGAGAAACCATCCAGTAAGGATAGCCTCTCATAACCAGATACCTGTTGAAGGATCTGTTCCATGGGTGGGACAGGATAGTTGTCTTTATCAGACACTCTATTAAGGTTTCGAAAATCGACACAGAGTTGGATTTCCCCACTTTTCTTCCGGACTGGGACAAGGTTAGAAACCCATTGAGTGTGCCTAACAGGAAAAATTATCTTAGCATTTAGGAGCTTATTCAATTCTTTTTGAACGGGCGGTTCGAGCTTAGGGTGCATTTTTCTCAATTTTTGTTGAAAGGGTAAGGTTTGGGGCTTCATAGGAATGACATATTATATGATGTTAGGGTCGAAAGTTTTAAGGTCACCATACGTCCATGCAAAGACATATTTAAATTCTTTGAACAATTTAATAAAGGCAATTTTTTCTTGTTTAGAACATCCTACCCCTAGATTAATGCACTGCGGATTGTCCTTAGTTCCTAAGTTTACTTTTTCATAAGATAATGAGGAACTATTGGTTTTACAGTTGACCGTCTTTTTAAATTTATCTTAAAGATCATAAAACTTCTCTAATCTAACTATAGATTTAGGGATCAAGTTTACCATGTCCGAAGAAGATTCAGGAGTTCTCGGATCTGGTATTACTATGAAATCGCGCAAATTGTCGTCGTGTGTGTGTTCGTCTATCACCGCGCCTTGAAAAGTTTCTTCCATGTGCAGGAAGCTAATAATCTGCTGATCGTCGTCAAAGACTCTCCAATTCGTGATGTTGTTGGGAACGGATGGCTGGAACAACAGTTCGACGGAGAATGCATCTGGGGACAAGCCTTCTGCAGGAAGAAGTTTAGAAGCTACATTAGCTAATAAATCTGCTTCAGAGTTATTCAATCTAGGAATAGAATTTATATTGAAAGCAGAACATTTATTCATTAAATTCCATACCTCAGATTGGTAGCTTTTGAGATGTGGAGACAGACAGTGGATAGAATCTCTTAGCTGTCTAAACACTATTTTAGAGTCGCCAAAGACAGTCAAATTTTAAATGTTCATATCCAAATCTTTTCTGAGACCTTGCAGTAAAGCCTCATATTCTGCAGTATTATTAGTACATTCAAATTCCAACCTACATGCAATCAATGTTTTGTTACCTGCCGGATCGATAATGACGTAGCCTGCACCAGCTCCTTCTTTGGACTTTCACCCGTCAAAATAAAGAGACCAAATTTGATTTTCATCGGGTACATGAGATCATTGCATAGAAGATGTTGGCTGCACATATGCTACAATCTCGGACTGTTGTTCTGGATTGGTGATAGTTGAAGCCTCGGCCATGAAATTGCCGAAAAAGGTGTCCATCCCTTGTACTTCAGGTGAATCAGTAGAAGGTGTAAATGGTTTGTTGGGATCGTTCAAATCTGTGACTGTGAACTTGAGGTAGCGTTCACGATTTACCTTGATCTTGTTGGGCTTGACGTTCTCTGGAAGCCATAGATGAGACCGATCTATCGCGAAATAGACGTGTAGCTGCTCCGACCAGTCCTTGCTTAAAAACAGACCATACACTTCTGGTATATCCACGACAATAATATCAATGACTTGATGAACCTTGGGGTTAGACGATAATCTTATAAGCACATTATTTAGTTTGCCTATAACTTTAACATTGGTCCAACCAAGTTGTATGATTTTTAAAGTAGATGGTTCAATTTCAGCGTTAATCTTCTGGCAAACAGACCATGGCATCACATTGGATGACGCCCCTAAGTCTACCATACAATTGTTCACGTTTCTATTAAAGATTTCGAAAGTTAACAAAAATGGAGGTACATTTTTACGATTATTAAGGGTAGTAGTTTGCGGCTTTTTAATCGTAGTTTCTAATGCTACTTTATCTACATTATTTACATTACTTACATTACTTACAGGAAGGCTTCCTTTATCTTGATGATCAGGTTTGTTTTTAGTGGAAGTCTTCTGAGGAACCTTGTTCTGCACAACATTGTTACCACCAGAATTACTACTTTTGCCATTCTCTGAGATATTTTGTAACATTTTTTGTAGCAGAAATGGAAATTTCAATAACTCATAAACATAAATGTTAGCTCTCAACTTTTTAAGATCTTCAACTACATCATAATCTAATTTGGGGTTCACATTACTCTGCTTAGTCTCAGCTGGTTTAGATTGCTTTGGAGGTGAAGTTGTAGTGTTTTCGGGAGAAGGTTTGTTTGTTGTCTTACTTCTGGTATTATAAGGATGCACTGTCTCGAAGTTAGCTTAAAAGATGCTATCCGAGAAGTGTCGAAAAATATTCGGAGAAGACTCCTCTTCTTGAACTGTCTCTTATTCAACTACCTCCTCAAGAATCTCAGGAGGTATCAAGTTATCTTCGGCTTCTAGAATTGTTTGAAGGGCGCATTGCAGACTTTCTAGATTAAGGCTTTCGGTGGTTGGATTAGGTAGGTTGGTGGGAAAAGGCTTCCGGAACGGGGGTTTGTAAGGACCTTTGCTCGAAGAAGCTTCTTCAGTCGTCCTTTTTAAGTCTATAACTTGATTTGACAGTTTTTGAACAAATTTAGTTAAGTTTTCTAAATCTGAGCTTTCAGGTTGTGTTTTGCTTTGAGTAGGTCTGGGGAGGATTTCGATCTTCTTTTTGGAAGAAGGACTAGTCTCTATTTCGTTGCAAGTAGAGTCTTTAAGGCTAAGTATGTCCTTTTCAATCTAGCTGGCCTCCTCAAAGGCTTCTAACAACGTGGCTTTCTTAGATCGTTTAACCCAAATAGCTATACTTTGATGCAAAGCTTTAGTGTAGTATGCTATTATAAGATTCTCAGCAGGCATGGAATCCATAGGGATTCGGTTTTTAAGTGTTAAGAATATTTGATTAAAGTCTTTAACCTTTTCTTTTGGGTTCATTCTTAAATTAGAAATATCCATGACTAGGACTTTTGGAGGCTTACCGTCTCCCAACTTTTCCAAAAAGCATGACTCAAACTTTTCCCAAGACACGATGGTATGGGGTTGCTGGGCAAAGTACCATGTAGATGCATTGCCCTCAAAAGTATAGGGGAACAACCTACAGACAATGTCTTCATGTTTGACATTGCGGAGTCTTATGGCTAACATAAACTTTTTAATGTGATCTTCTGTGATTTGTTTTGAGTCAGGGTCAAACTTGGGAAGCCATTTCTCCAGATGTTTAGGTAAGGGATGCTAAGCTCCAGGTATAGCTACGACATCCTGGTCGAGCCAAGGTCTAGCAGGGTTGTTCTGATTTGCCATTGGTGTAGTGGGTGTGGAAGGCTGAGACGGGGAACTGCCTTCGTCAGAGGAATATCCTCCAGAAGAGGAAGGAGATGATGGAGGTGGTGAAGGAGGTATCCCAGATCCTCCTGCAGCAGGATTTAGGATTGGATCTGAAGGATTCACAGTGAGATCAGTGCCTCCTAATTGTTCTTTGATATCAGAGAAATCCAAAGGTTGATCCAATGGACAGTTTGGTTGCCTCAAACGGGCTAAGGCACTATGAGTTCTTATAAGAGATTCATGGACAATCTCTTGTATGTCACCACCTGTAGGATTAGGGGTTACTGGCTCAACTATGATCCGTGGATCATCGGTTGAAGTGGTTGCTGTTTGAGAAGGAATATTATTGTTCGAATGAATTCTAGTCACTATAGGTGAGCGATTACGTGGTGGAGGAGTCTTACGACCGGCTCGTGCCATTAATTAATTTCAAGCCCTCCTTCTAGCGTCATTTGTTGATGGACAAAATTGACCGTCCGTCAACTGGGAGAGTGGAACTGGTCCGGAGTTGTCTAATAACCCAAGCCGTTTGGGATGAACCACCTTGACGGGTTTAGCGGCTCCGTTAGCCGATCTAAGACCTAAAAACTACTCTAAACTAACTAATCTAACTAAAACTGACTATTAAAACAAACTAATAAACTAATCTAACTAAAAATAACTATTAAAACAAACTAAACAAATCTAACTATTATATATACAATCTACTATCTAATACTATGCTAACTCAAAGAGATTAAATATCTAACTACTAACAGAAATAAATCTTATTCACAAAATGTACAATATTAACAATTTACAGATTTGAATGAAAACCTGAAAAACTCATTTGCATTCTGTCCTAAGACATGGAGAGCTATTGTTTTTTAATTTTATAATTTTATGAAAAGAAATAAAACAAAAACTAACTAAACTAAACAACTAATATACCAACTCTAACTACAAATCTACACTACACATATATCTAACTAAACTACTTAAATTATACTAACAAATAAACTATTAAATACTAAAAAACAAACTGACCTGAAGTAACACTCCAGGTTTGTCCTGTGTGTAATGATTGTCTTAGCTGATCGGAGGGAGGAAACCCGCACCGAATTATCCATGAGCTTCTCGTAAACAAAAAGCTGTAGTGCGCTTTAAATATGATTACAGGACAAATAAGACATAAAAATTACAACAATCTTATGATTTATAAATCTTCACAGTTAGATAAACCTGTATGCAAAGATCTATAGAAAATTATTCAATTAACGAAGAAGAGAAATCTGTGATTCATTAACTGAAACAAAGTAATTGTTGTACTTTTTAAATAATGAAAGAAATCATATATGGATAACACATTAATCAAATCATATCATCCTGCAATAGATTATGATAGGTAAAGTAGTCTATAATCAACTGCAAACTGACATGCATAAACTTGAAACAAAAGTTTGATATATTGAAAGCGAAAGCTGTAGCAAGACATCAACTCTTGTCTCAGTTTGTATTAGAAATCCATAGCCTAGTTATCCCACAAGTGAGGATGACCCTTATTACAAAAATAATAAGTATTTAAAGACCTCCTACAGGGTAAAACATCCCTGTGGAAGTTATCAAAACTGTTTACAGAAAATCTGGGATGATATCCCAAGTTCCTATCTCTAACTCAAACTAACAATCTAAAATGAAAACTATATCACACCAATATCTCCTAGACTGCCACAGAATGTCCAATGCAATTTGAATGTACTTGAAAGAGGTGAAAAAAGGACAAGTTAAGAGGATATTTTGTTGATGAAAATGATAAAAATCTAATTCTAAAGACTAGCTACAGAATCTTGCGATTCTGTAGCTGGTCTAAATCAAACACATAATCGTTTTAAAAAATCAATTCGAATCTTAAAAAATATAATTCAAACTATCAAAAGATATTTGATTGCTAAAAGCCTCATTCAAATCGACACTTGTATGTAAATTGAACAAACTAGATCAAATGATAACAGAGGTAGATACACTCTGTTTAATTCGTTATCACTAATTCGGGTATACAAAATCGTATCGAACAATAATGAAATCGTTTTCATATCAAATTGAAATCGATACAGTTAAACAAATCATATGCAATCGTTTATACTGCCTTATCCATCAACAGGAAACACGATCGAATCCATACGAAAACAACAGGATCATTTTCAGATTGATATAACTGTATTAACATAAACGAACGATCCATCAAATCAAAACTGGTGTGTAAATTACCATAAACAAAATGATAATGGAATTAATCAGTTGATAACAGGGTCTGTAAGAGTTATCCAATCGTTTGTTATTACCAATTAGGGGCAGACAAAATTGATTGACATTTCATGAAACCAATACTTGAATCCATTTCAAAACAAACTATTAACTGAATTTTCTCATGCGAATTCAACAGAGATAACATGTGTCGATCTAAGTTTAACAAATTCGTTTTGAAAATTAAAATCAACAGAGCAACATCGAGTCTATTTTTTATACGAATCCAAGTCATAAAAACAATCGTAGCAATCCAATCAAAACAAGAGCAAATCGAACAATTTGAGTTTAACATAGTCATTACGAACCAACATAGTTCCATGATTTCAGTGAAGAGATCTTTTTCACAGGTCAGATATAATCCAAATCCAAACGAAAATGTTGACAAAACAGAGTCATTTTTTCAATAGACTACATCGTAATTATCAAGCCAATTCAACGAAATCGTCTCAACAATCAAATCACAAGAACTAAATCGGGGTTGTTGTGATCCAACTAGAACAAAATCATATCAAATCAAAGCATAGTCGTGCTCTAATTTTAGCACAAAAACCTCTTGTTCAGGTTAGATACAAACAGAATCCAAGCGAAAGCAAAAACCATTGATTTCATTAACTCAAACCAATAGACAAACGAATCAAAACCAGTGAAAGCCAATCGATTGCTAAACTGGGCACGACCAAATCGTGTAATCAAATCATCACTTCATTTAATTTTAGCAAAACGAAAACAATGTACAGGATTCATAACATAACCGTTTTTTCGATAATCAAACTATGACAGAGTCAATTCAAACAATAGGTAGAGCTTATTTGAAAAACAAACTCAATTCATTACATTAATCCTAGCAATTCATAGAACGGAATTGATATCGAAATTCATACATGGATGATGAGCAGACAACTTGGTCATGACAGTTTGGAATTTACGAAGGTTGTAGCCAATTCGACATTCCTAAATACGATGGAACCAATGGTTTTCTGCTTCTTGTCAATAGCTTGAAGCTTATCCCTTTGGCTTGTCAACACTATAACTTGATTTTCCAGCGATTTGATTTTTGACTGTAATAAGGGGACGTCAGTATAGTAGCGTTCCAACCACACATTACATTGGTCACATGATGACTGCCCATGCTTCGAAAATGCAGGTGAGGGTTTGTTTAAATTGCCGAGGGTTTCGTTAGGTAGCTTGATCCATGGGTAACTAGGATTGTTCCTTAGGAAAGGGTGTAAATTAGAAACGAAGTCATAGGGTGGCTCGGAGCACAAGCCTTGGGAGTAAGGGTACTCACTAACCAAGAAGAGTTCGATGTCAGAGTCCGAGTCTTCACTGAGGACTATGGGCTTCTACTCAGCATTTGGCTTAGGTTTATTCCGGGCCAGTCTCGATATAAGTCGAGCATTCTTTTTTCCTTTGTCGTCAACAGTAGGGTTACCCTTGACCTTTCTGCTCACAGGCCTTTTAACAGCCTCAACCTTGTCTGCTAAGATGTCGGGTAGATCGATATCAGGGTCAACCGAGGGTTTAGGAGAGGGAAGTAGGACATGGAGAGGCACAGGTGGCTCGACCTTAGTTTCACTAACCACAGGCTTGTCAATTTGGATAGGCTCTGTATCAGCAAACCATTTCAAGAGATAAAATCTTTCCAACTATCACCATGGAGGTTTAAGTGGTGAACAACGATGAGTCTGATCAGGCCGTGGTGGAACAAGCTACTATCGGCCTTCTCTTGTTTAAACCTCTTAGCCATTTTATAAAGACTACGGTGGAAATAAAATGGCATGTTCAATGAATAACCCATAAAATTCATTAACAAATGAAGGTGATAAAGAAAAACCAGCCCATACCGACCCTCACAGGTCACGAATTGTTTAACCACCATCAAAATATCATGCCACCTTGGTTTAAGCATGGAAATGGGCATACCTCTGTCACAGGATGTGACCTTCCGCGAGACGAACAATAATGGCCATGGCACCTCCTTAACTTTAGAGTTTTTAAACCATCGCTAGCCCGTGGCTGCTAACCCTGTGGCAGAGCTAATAAACTCTTCATTGATTTCAAGATGAATGTCACCTACTTTGGCTCTACATCCATCAAAAGTCAGGGCGAACTGTTGTGCAACAAATAGATTAAAACCCTCAAACCTCTATACAAACGTGAGCCAACCGTTATCTTGTAAATCTGTCCGGGCGTTATCGAACAGTAGCAAGGCTTGACTGCCATTCGGCTCAATTCGCACCACCGGTGCCATGGAGAAGAGCACATGGTGGACGATGTGAACGAACTAGGGTTTGAATCATAGCATACGCAAGGGAAGAACACTCAAGGCTTACCCGATGTTAGCAGAGGTGAAATAGGGATAGGAGTAAGCATTAATGACATCGTGCAAAGGTGGTGGAGCTATTTCTGTCCATGCAGAATAGTCATTACCATGGTACAACCACCGGCACTTTCCAACTATTCAAATCACAACACATATGTGTTACAACCATTCCACTTCAATGAATCAATCGAAACCTTTGGTAAGTGGATAAACCATTCGCGCGATCAAAAGTTATAGTTTCAAAACCAAACAAATAAATCGAAACCAATACCAATGGTTTGACTATGTGACATACGATGTATAGAACGATTCATGCCAAGAGTTTAACCAATGTGCCAATGCGTTTTTATGTATATCAATGTGCCAAGTAGATCAATCAAAGAACATGTGAATCCAATCACCAATGTATCACAAACTCAGTGACTCATGAAACGAAATTACATAATCAATCAAAGAATGTCAAATGAGTACAGATCAAAAGGCTTTTCCAACTGCATAATGATAAGTGAAATGTAAACGCAATGGGCATATCGACAAGAATGATAACGACAATTCAGTGAAGATTTTAATGTGACCTTGGAAGACCAAGTTTTCACGCTTACAGTCGTGAAAACAAGAACAAAGGTAAGTGTGCAAATAGCGCAAAAATAAAAGTGTCGTTTATTTGAGAATTGCGACGAAAAATTAAGGTTTGCAAAACATTGGTGTAGGCAGCTTATAAGGACAGTAAAAAATGTGAATTGGCTGCCAACAAACCCCAACCACACTTGAAAATGGTTGTGGCCAATAGAGTTGTGGAGGGCTCTGTTATCACTATGTTGAACATATGGAAGGATCTCCTCCCACGTACGTGGATGCTTGGAGTTGCACATGTGCAGAATATGCACGATCATCGGATTGACCACTTCCATTTGTCCATCTATTTGGGGGTGGAAGGAAATTGATTTGGTCAACTTGGTGTCCATTAGAGACCACAAATTGGACCAGAAGATACTGAGGAATCTATTGTTCCTATCTAAAATAATGGTCCATGGTAGCCCAAAATGAACCTAAACTTGTTCAAAGAATATCTTAGCAATGGCTTCGACTGTGATACTCTTATCACATGGTGCCAAAATGGCCATCTTAGAGAATTGATCGACAACCAAAAAGACACAATTGTTACCATTATTGGTGGAGGGAAAACCTAGCATGTAATTCATGGAGATTGACTCCCATGGCTTGTATGGGGTAGGTAGAGGAGTGTACATCCCCTGCTTCTTAATGGTAGGCCTAGAAATGACATAGACAATGCACAATCTGATATACATGTTGACGTCATGTTGAAATTTTGACTAGTAGAAATACTTCTAAAGTATTGCTACTGTCTTCTCCACTTCGAAGTGCCCAACCACCCAACTGTAATGTGCCTCCCAAATTAACTTTTCATGCTCGCTTGAAGGAACACAAAGATGGCCTAGATAGAAAAAAAGTGAATACCAGAGGCAAAAGTATGGAACTTATTTACCTACGCCCATTGCCTGATATGTAGCAACAAACTTAGGGTCGTTGTCATACAATTTTGGCCACCCAGAAATCGCATGCCCACATAAGCTGAGAACTATGGTTAGTGTCGTGACCAAAGGCCAGCTGAAGCAATCTAAAACACGGTTTGTATTACTCTTCTTATAATTAATGTTCAAATAAAATTATTACAAATATATAGACCACTTCTTATATCAGTTATTATGTAACTTTCCTTATGTATGAATAAATTGCATATGAATAAAGATTAGAGTAAAAATATGAATACTAATGTAAATTACACATTGAACATTTATATGATAAACAAAACTTAAAGTAAATTCAACCCACGTGGATTCAAACTCAAGCGGATTGGGTTGAGCTATACAACATACTTGAAATCAAAAGTAATTGCATTTACGAAGAGACAAATCATGTATCACATCCATCCACTATTTCACCCATATTATTGACCAAATATTGGTATTTCAAAAGTTGCAAAGTACTCATGAATGTCCCCTTCAAACATTAATTTTATTACAACTCCCCCACCATGAAAGGGCAAGTATGATAATATCACATTTCAAAAAGATTAAAAAGGTGTTTAACTACCTATATTTTTATTATTTTATTGGCTAAACCAATTGTAGCTCACGAATTTGGCTAAACCAATTGTAGTGTTTAAAGCTTTAAATGTTAGATGACTTGATTGGAAGTTAGATGACTCTTACAAGAGAGGACATATATTTTGTTCTGCTTGAGATGACAATCACGTGACTTTCAAATTTTTATTGGTAGAAGTATGGAAGGGTGGTATTAAAAGTTTTAAGAGGAGACATAGAAGGAGCTTGTCCAATCATGATGGAAGGAGCTTGTCCATCAAAAGAATATTTTGGAATCATTTCATTTATTTTCGAAATCTTCTCTTCAAAATAAGATGATATGCAGAAGGTTGGTTGGTGGAGGATCTTTATGAAGAAGGGGGTACTTGAAACATTTTAGATATGATCCTTTAAGAAAATATAATATGAAGTTAAATAATATATTGTAATTTATTTACATAAGTTGTGAATGTTTTTATACACAAGGAAATATAACATATAAATAAATTTGCCTCTTAAGATTTTTGAAAGGGAAAGATAATATCTTTGAAATTGGCTTTTAAAACAGGGGTGTATATTTTTATTTTTTTTCCACGAGATAAAATGTATATGTCATTTGACCTTTTCCATGAATGATATAAAAATATGGAACTTCAAATAAAACTTTGTACTAAACTTAAGAAGGAAGTTGGTTAGAATAATTTGGCAAAGAGTAAATTTTTAGCTTGACTATGTGGGTTTAAAAATGTAGATAGAGCATAGATTATGTGATAGAGCATAAATTATGTGAGCTGTTAGATTTACAGTTTGTATAGGTGGTGAATTGTGACTGCAAAAACTATATTTTATGTATTTATGTGAAGTTTGTTTGAAAATGCAAACTCAAAAAATGAAAAGTTTCATGGCCGCATAAATGAGTGTTAAAGCACCCAGAAAGTCAACTCCATAGTGGTGAGTGCATGGGTGTGTTGAACAGTTTTAAAAAGTCTCAAATTCAAATAACAGAGTCATCATTTTTTTTGGATTATTTAGACCTATTTTATACTAAATAAGCTCGATGAATATGTTGGTAATGTAATGATCCAGGATCTTTTCATTGAAGTGACTTATAAAAAAGTGTATTAAATGAGCATAAATTAAAGTGCACTATAAAGAAGAAAAAACTCAATAATGAAGAGACATAAGCATCAAATCTGAACACAAAAACTTGATAATGGAGTTCGTCCCTGGTGAACTATGTCCCAGGTCCTGCTCTCAAATGAGTAGGCCTTTTTATTAACTCAACAAAAGAATTTGGCAAAATATATAAGTATACTTCATTCTGAAACTAAGTTGCAAAAGCTTTGCTCAAATCATAAAACAGACAATACCATTGAATTTGTGATGTCGAATTACCCAAAAATGATTGTCTCCACACCTCAATCCGACTATGGCACTCCCAAGCCCTTTAGAAATCTCGTCTTGGTTTTTGTGTCTGTACCCTGCAATTAATTCGCTGTATTGCATCTCAAAATTTGTGCCCGGCCGTACCATTGAGCGCCTTTTCCCCGTCCATGGATAGACACAACATTTAAGTGAAAAGTTGGGTGGACTAACCAACAGATTCTCTTGGCCCAACGGTTGGTGGATGCTATTGCAAGGCGTTGGATAGGTGGATGTTCCGGGGTCGAGCCCGTAGGCCTCCCCTTTTGGGATTATTGTTATAACAATATATATGTGTGTGTGTTTGGAACTGTCGCCAAGTTTGGAGTTTGTTGTTTAGATTCGTCGGAGTTGTAGTTTGGCCGCTAGATTTAATGGGACTCCGCCAGATTTGGCGGGCCCTTTTTATTTTTGAAAATACTATTTCGGGCCCTCATTGGGCATTTTCCCACTGCCACGTGGCAGCCAACCATTGGCCCATGCCATTCACTTGCACAGTCACTTGCCACATCACCTACCACGACCCATACAGTCTGCCACGTGATTGTATGGACTGCCACATGGCACTTCCTCATTAGTCCATGGATTGACTCGAAAATGCCGAAAACGAGTGATGCATGACAGCCTTTGGTGCTTCCATGTCACCATGTTGACTGGGCTAGGTTGACCAAAACTTTGACCGCGAATATCTTTTGATCCGTAACTTTGTTTGACGAGCCCTTTATGCCGTTGGAAATTTTGTGATGCACTCTTCGCGGTGATGTTGATTTCACTGAGTTTTGAGGACTTTGAATGTTTTCCCTTTATTTGTCTAATGAGGCCATTCTGAGCTTCTTGAGTTGCTTCTGCGAATTCTGAGTTGTCCTTAGTCTTCTCTAGATCCTTTTTAGATCACGCCTTCCCACTGAGAGCTTTTTGGACCACCAAAAGATTTTTTCAATCAACAGATAAGTGAGGGAAGAGTTCCCTTACCTTGTCCTTCTCAATCCACTTTGCCTTGCTTGGATGTGTGCCCTTTAATCCTACTTGAAGATAATCAACATCACCCCTACATGAAGTCCTCATCCTTCTGTCCAAGATGATATCTTCCTTTAACTCATCCAAGTACTCAGGAGAAAACTCATCAACTGAAGGTATTGAAACTTCCTCACCCTGGTCCATGATCATGGAAGGCTAAAAAAGTTTCAAGTTCTCCACATTTACAACTGAGTAGATTTGCATATAAGGTGGAAGATCTAGACAAAAAGCATTGGTACCACGTTTCTCCAAAATAGTGAAGGATCCATAACAGATGGGCTTGAGTGTCTTTCCTTCACCCTTCAATATTTTCTTGTTGATGTGAAGCCATACCTAGTCTCCAACCTGGAACTAATGATCAACCTTGTGTTTGTCATGCCGAGATTTATACTGTGCTTGAATTTTCTCCATTTTTTTCCTGACTGCTTGATGTACCTGCTGGATCCTCTAGATGAAATTGCAGGCTCTATCTTCATTTCTTTCTTCATTTGAATCGACATCTCTCCCATATATCAAGTCCAAAGGAACCTTAGGTAAATACCCAAAACATGTCTCAAAAGGAGAACATAGAGTGGATTAATGTAAGGCTCGGTTGTAAGCATGTTGTACATAGGGTATCTGTTCATCCCATAACTTGGGATGCTTGTTGTAGTAGCCTCGAAGAAAAAGTACCATTGTTCGGTTAACAACCTCTGTCTATCCGTCGGTTTATGGATGGAAAGCAGTGCTCTTCCTCAACTTGGTGTCCATCATTCTGCACAAACTTGTCCAAAAATCCTCAAGGAATCGAGTATCTCGATCCGAGATAATGGATGTGGGTAAGCCAAAGTGAACCCAAACATACTGAAAGAAGAGATTAGCAGTATGCTCAACAATGATCTTCTTTTTACATGGCATTAAAATACACATCTTGTTGAATCTATCCACTAAAACATACAAATAGTCATGACCCATTTTCGACATTGGTAAACCCCCTACAGAATCCATGGAGATACTTTCCCATGATGGGATGGAACAGGCAGTGGCGAGTATAGCCCCAGTTTTCTATTAGTGGGCTTACAAGTAAAACACATCACACACCCCTTTACATATTTAGTTACAATTGTTGTCATCTGAGACCAATAACAAAATCTCTACAGATGAGCCATAGTTTTTCTTACCCCAAAATTCCCAGACACAAGAGAAGTGTGATATTCTCGTATTACATGGACTCGTTCACTTATAGGAATACATAGCTTTCCAATATGGTAGAGTAGTTTTCCCTCCAGACAATAGTTCTCTACCTATGCACCATGGGTTAGCTTCTCATATACTTCTTTAAAATCTTCATCAATGGCATATTGTTCCACATTTCTATCATGAGATAAAAAAGCATTCTTCAAAATAATAGAAGCAACAATAGGAGGTCTATAAATCATATCAACTACCTTGTTACTCGTACCCTTTTTGTACTTGATTACCAATTGAAATTGTTGTAGGAAACCCATCCATCTGTAATGTCGATATTGTTGCAGTTTGGTTTGTGCTTGGAGATACTGTAAGGGTTGATGATATGTATGTATGATAGTTTCCTTACCTAACAAGTAGTGCTTCCATTTCTTTACGCTTTCAACTAATGCATACAACTCTTTATCATATGTAGCATAGTTAACAACAACTTGGTTAAAGGTTTCATAGTGGTAACATATAGGCTTACGATATTGCATCAATATTGCACCCATGGCATATTCAATGGCATCTGTCTCGATCTCGAAGGGTTGTTGAAGATTCGACAGTGCTAATATTGGTGTGCTACTAATCTTTTCCTTCAGAGTGTTGAAAGTTTTTTGTTGCTTTCCTTCCCAATGAAAAGTGTTCTTCACACTGGTTAAGGCATGCAAAGGAGTTACTATAAAGGAGAATTTTTAAATGAATCTCCTCCAATACTAGACTACACCTAAGAAGCTCCATATTTTGGTTACACTTTTGGGCTTAGGTCAATTTACAATTACATCAATCTTGGAAGGATCAATTTTCAATTGTCCTCCCCCTACAATATGACCTAAGTACACAAGTGCAGTCTTGCCAAATTCACATTTGGACAATTTTACATACAACTTTTCCCTTTGCAAAGTATCCAATACTTTCTTTACATGCCTTACATGTTCATCCCAAGTCCCGCTAAATATAAGAATGTCGTCTAAATATACAATAAAAAAATCATCTAGAAATGGCTTGAATACATCATTCATCACACACATGAAGGTTGTCAGAGCATTACAAATTCCAAATGACATAACTAACCACTCAAACAATCCTTGTTTGGTTTTAAAGGCAGTCTTCCATGCATATTGTTTTGCAACCCTGATCCGATGGCATCCACTGTGCAAATCCAACTTAGTGAAATAAACAACATTCTTTAACTGATCAAGTAAATCATCTATACGAGGAAGAGGGTATCAATTTTTCACTGTGATTTTATTTAAGGCCTGGTAATCAACACACATTCTCCATGTGCCATCCTTCTTTGGCACTGTCATGATCGGAAAACCATGAGGAGATGAGTTGGGCTTGATGACCCCTTGATCCAATAATCCTTACACCTGCTTCTTAATCTATGTCATCACTGCAAATGACATCCTGTACATTCCCACATTAGGAAGAGGAGAATCCTGTTGAATATGTATTTCATGTTTGATTTCCCTCTTGGGAGGTAATCCATCTGGTTCCTGGAAAATATCATCATACTTAGAAACAATATCAATTAATTATTTCTTATGATAAGGATCACATCCTTGGAAAACGTCGGATGTTTTGACATCTTTCTCCCTTACGGCCATGAGTACATATCTTTTATTAGTGTTTATGAGTCTCTTAATTTGTCCTGCACTAACAAGTGTTGTGTTTACCCTCATGTTGTGGGCTTTAACAATATATTCCACCCCCCCCCTAGTAAGGTAATATTGTTCTCATAATGAAAGAAGACTTATTTTCTATCATAAAGATAAGGACTCCTCAACTCTATGCCACACATATCAAGTGATACAACATCCAAATCCACTTCATCAATCAACTTTGAAGCAATAGAAAATTTGACCCTACATTGCTTGGTGACATTAAGTTTTTCTTTATCACATACCCAACCAAGAGGATAAGACTTTGGATGTGGTTTAGTTTCAAGACCCATATTTTTTACAAGTGCTTCAGATATCAAGTTTACTTGGGAACCTGGATCAAATAATGTATCTATATTAGTATGTTTAGATACAACTCTTATATGAAATAATTAATTCATCTTTCTTTCATCATCATAAGATTCATTATTGGAATTTCAACTAGCATGAAGGGAATCTTTACCTTGTACTTCAACCATTGTGATCTTTCCTTCGTCTCCTAAATCGGAACCAAGATCTTGTTGTACTGCAACAACGGTCTTTGTCTTCCCCTTTCCACCGAAATGTTTATGTCTCTTCTTTGGATGTAGTTTCCAACAATGTTCATCATCGTGACCACTTTTCTTGCAATGAGTGAAAGACGGTTTTCCTTCTTCTCTCTTTATAGTGGCAGTCTTCTTGTCCTTCCTTTTAAACTTCTTAAACTACTTATGTGGGAAATTGGAAGGTTTCTTTGTGGTATCTTCTTGAACATGATTTCCCCTGTTCTCAAGGTGAGTGGATTGCACACAAACTTCATCAACACTAGTGGGGTTAAGAAATAACAAAGTATGACAAATATAACTGTGAAGTGCACCAATATACTTCATTAAAGTTTCAGAAGAATCCAAAGGAAAGTTTAATGCAAGAGATTTCTTCCTAAATTCTTATGTGAAACTTTGTACAGTTTGACCTTTACTTTGTCTTAAAGTTTGTCATTCCATCATTGCTTTATGTAAATAACCCAATGGATAAAATTTCTTTGTTATCGCTGATTTAAATTCCGACCATGAGGAAAGAAGATTACCTCACTTACTTTTGTCCTGAAGTTTTCTCTCCCACCATATAAGAGTGATGCCTTCCAACTAAAGAGAATCCAATTTCACTTTAACTTCCTCTTCATCAATCTGTTGAACACGACAATATACTTCAACCTGACGGATCCAATTATCTAGATTTTCAAGATTATCATCTCCATTAAACAAAGGTAAAGAAAATTTTACATCAAGCTTTAATAATGGTTTCTTAAAAGAAGTGTTATGGCTAGAATGATGAGAATGATGAGAATGCTTGAAGGAAGAAGAGATAGAACTTTATGGTGAAGATGGAGGCTCAAGAGGGTCTCCTCCAACCCCTTGATTTACTGAAGCATTATCATCGGCTTGTGCTCCATTTTTCTTCCCTTTCTTCTTGATCCTCTTCTCATAGTCTCCATACATTCGCTTGACTATTTATGACATGTGATAAAAGACCATATAGAAGTTTTTCTCCTGTTCATCACGCTTGTCCTCTTCTACCATTTTCTTCCTTCGGGATGCACGACCAACTTTGGGATTGGAAGTCTTAAGAGTTCCTTCACCCTGCTTATGCTTGGCCCTAGTAAGTATTCACACTCAACAATTCAACTCAAAGATGACTTCTCTAATACCAACATGATCTAATATCTTTTCATCGAAGTAACTTATAAAGAATTGTATTAAATGAGCATAAATTAAAGTGCACCATAAAGAAGGAAAAGCTCAATAATGAAGAGACATAAGCATCAAATCTAAACACAAAAACTTGATAATAGATTTCGTCTTTGGGTCTTGCTCTCAAATGGGTAGGCCTTTTTATTAACTCAAAAAAATAATTTGGCAAAATACATAAGTATACCTCATTCTGGAATTAAGCTATAGAAGATTTTCTCATATAAGAAAACATACAACACCATTGAATTTGTGGCATCAAGTTACCCAAAAATAATTGTCTCCATGCCTCAATTCGACTCTGGCACTCCCAGGCCCATGAGAATCTCGTCTCGGTTTTCATGCATGCATCCTACAATTAATTCTTATTATTGCATCTCAAAATTCATACCCGACCATACCATCGAGAGCCTTTTCCCCGTCTATGGGAAGAGTCAACATTTAAGTGAAAATTTGGGTGGACTAACCAAAGGACTCCGTTGGCCAAACGATTGGCGGATGCTATTCTAAGGCGTTGAATAGAGGGAGGTCCCAAGGTCGAGCCCGCGGGCCTCCCCTTTTGGGCTTATGCA
>ML782493.1:70812-90252 GCA_009831015.1 Picea engelmannii | reverse complement strand
TTCTAAGAAGTCCTCTTACATTTATTATATCTAATTACCCATTTATTATATCTAACTACCATAGTGGGTCTTATTTAATAATATAGTGGACCTATTCCACCTTACATTGAATGACCTCCACTATTATCACTATGGGCCCTCTATTCTTGGTTATTTCTGAAGTATATTTGCAGATCTGGTATAGGTACTTAACAATGAACACAAGAAATATCCAAAACCCTTGAGGTAGGGTAACACCATATATTAATCCTTATGGAAGAATAAAACTCCTCAAGCAATCATTGTTTGTACAATCACACTATTCTTCACTATATTTCATTACATTGCCTACACTTCTTTATATAGCTCTCCCTATCTCCTAGGAACCTTCTAGAGAGCCTTCTCACATTTATTACATCCAACTACCATAGTGAGCCTTTATTAATATAGTGGATCTAGTCCACCTTACATTGAATGACCACATTCTCATATATTAAATGACTTCCATTAATAACACATAACTACACTCCCATTGGGTACCTCCCTAGGTACCCCATATTACCTCCCTAGGTATACTACAAAGAAATACAAGATGTGCCTCAACACTGACAAGATATATCAATGATAAATATTGATTATACCAGCACTATATTTTTGTAGATCTAACTTATACAAAAGGTCCCATGCAACCACTAATATATCTAGGGAAAATACTCAAACCTCCATAACCATTTCTCATATATACAACAAAATCCAACTACTCATAGAAATAAGACATACCTTTTGAACCAGTAGATAGATTTGATGTACCTGATCATTGTAGACCTTCCTGGGATCTTACTTTCAAACTCTAGAGACCTGACATATAAATATTTTCAAGTTTCTAGGGCTTTTATTTCATGTACGTTCTCTAATATATCGCCAGCTTGTGTTCATACATGCCCTGCTTGAGTGCAACCTGCGTATACCTCAAAAAACAGAATTTTTTCAATATTTTCTGTAATTATGAAACTTTCGTCGTCAACCCTTCGTGCTACCTCAGACTTGCGCAACTTCAAATATATCAATGAGTACGTGCAATAAACCTTACACAATAATAGATATTCAATGTGCTCAATAGGTGCTAATAGGGGAGCCTTTCTCTCTTATTTATACTTCCATGTAGCTTCCTCAAGGGGTTACCTTCTAACCAACTTAACCCAATTTCCTTCGTTTAGGGCTAACCCATTTCTAACCACTTATCTACTTCTAACCCACTTTGCTACAAATAGTAAATTCTCCACTTTTAGTTGCAACTAATTTATTTTTAATTATTTTCTTATTGCAACAACTTAACCCATGATTAACTCCTAGTTTTACTCACTTGACTATTCAACTTCTTCTAGGAGCTTCTAGAATAATTTTGACTTCTTTGACCTTCTAGATAACTCATGAGGGTTCTCCAACTTCACAAGGCCATAAATCTCTAACCGTGAGGAGTTATGTGGACTTCCACATATCACCGAAAATGGCATGACATGTATTATCCATATAGAATAGTCTTACCTACAAATATATTATACTTCATTCCATTATACATCAATCAAATTGAATTACCTTAACCATATTATTGGGGCAACCAAAATTTGGTACAGGACTTGCTTCAAGGGTTGACATCAATGAAAACCACCCCAATTAATCTACAATGCCCCCCTTTGGCATTGATGGAAACACTTTGATGCAACTCTAAAGTCAAATCACTCATGCTCCCCCAGTGACCATCGCTCCCCCTGGATACATGCCTATGTGATCTCTTTCCAAGCATCTAAGTCTCTAACATGCATCTGAAGAATCTCTCCCCCTTTGACATCAATGGAAAAGGTAACTTTTTGTTCGGGGTTTCTCCCCCTAACTGAACTATCCCTAGGGTTTCTCCCCTTGACTGAACTCTTCCTGAACTTGTTTCCACAACCTGAACTATACTATGTATGGTGTTTCCTCCTGTAAATCTAAGACATATAAGATAAGTATTCAAAATCATTCATTTGGGAGTAGAAATTACTCTGAGTCTTTGGAGAAGATACTCAAAGGCTTCCCTTGGAAACAGTTTTGTGAATATATCTACAACTTGTTCCTTTGTCCCCGCATATTTACCTCTGATGTTCTTCTCTGCAACCTGTTCCTGTAGAAAGTGATACTTGATGGAATGTGCTTCATCTTGGAGTGCATCACTGGATTATTTGAGATACTGATAGCGCTTATATCATCACAATATATAGGAATGGGCTCATCATACTCAACTTGTATATCTGTCAAAGTTTTTTTCATCCATAGAATCTGTGTACAACATGTTTCTACTAAAATATACTCTTCTTTAGTTGTATACAATGGTATTGATGACTGTTTCTTGCTTAGCCAAGATACCAAACACTCACCCAAGTAGAATGTTTCTCCACTGGTGGTTCGTCGTTCATCAATGCAACCTGCCCAATCTTCAACTCTATAGGAAATAAGTGATAGATCATTTCCTTTTTATATGCCCTTGAGATATCTGAAAATCCTCTTCACTACTAAAACATGTGATTCCTTTGGTGCTTCTTGAAATTGTGGCTCTTGTCCAACTACCTGCATTACATCTAGTCTGAATGTTGTCACATATAGTAAGATGCCAATCATTGACATGTACTCCCTCTGGTCTGTAGACTTTGAATCATCATATTTTCTCAACTTGCAACTAGTTTTCATAGGACTATTAACTAATTTGCAATATTCCATTCCGAACCTATTTAGCATTTCTCTAATACAATTAGTTTGAGAAATAAAAATGCCTTGGTTGCTTTGACATATTTGAAGACCCAAAAAGAAGGATAGTGTATATTTTAACCTTGTACAATATTTTACTACAAACAGATTTTCAATAAAAGAATACAAAAGATACAATGGAAAATACACACATTACACAAAGATTTTTCCCCTAGAAACCCAAACCAGGAAAACCAACATATTATATATTCATTCATAGTGACACGATGTTTACAATATAATATACGTATAGGAGCCAACAATATCCAAAACCCTAACCCAAATGACCTGGATTAGTCAAAAACCCTAATTCCTTAACCATAAATAGAAAACCATTGTCAAAAACCATGTGCTGAAAAACCGTCCAACAATGGAAACAAAAATTGAGGCAACACGAAAAACGAGGAAATCGCCCCCCTCAAACCCCCCTGTGTGCCCCATGCAACGTAGTAGACACTATATCTAGTCGTGCAAATAATATAACACATACCCAACATTCTCCCACTTGTTGTTTTCTTTGCATACATGGGGTTATGGGGTTACATAGTCAACAATCCAGGGAAGCAATGCCCATGGATCCTCTACACCAAGAGAACGTCTTAGTGCTCAGAGATTTTCTTAATAAATCTGCAACATTCTTCAAAGTTTCCACCTTCATCAGCAACACTTTCTTTTCTTCAACCACATCTCTCACAAAGTGATATTGAATATCAATATGCTTTGTTTTTGAATGATAAGTCGGGTTCTTCACCATAAAAATTACACTCTGATTGTCATAATCTATCCTCACAGCTTGTTGTACTAACCCAATCCCTGAACACAATCTTTGTAACCATATTTCTTCCTTACTTTCATTAGTGGTTTCCATGTATTCAACTTTTGTAGTTGAAAGTGCCACTACAAGCTATCTCTTTCACATCCAACTGATTGCTCCTCTAAATAGGTTAAACACATACCCACTTGTAGATCTCCTATGATCCAAATCTCCATCCCAGTCTGCATCCAAAAATCCATGTATGTCCAACACTTTGTCCAATCCTGGTCTTCCTTGGTAGCAAAATCCATAGCTAGCAGTGCCACGCAAATACCTAAAAACCCTTTTTACTGTTGTCCAATGCTCCTTCCCTAGTTTTGACATATACCTACTCAAAAATGCCACTACATATGCAATTTTCATTCTAGTACAGACCATTTCATACATCAAATTTCCAACTACACTCACATATGGAACACGAGACATGTCCTCCTCCTCTTCTTGTGTCTTGGGACACTGATCCACAAATAACTTTACACCAACAGGAATAGGTACCTTGACCGGTTTAAATTTCTACATATTAAACCTCTACAATATTGTCTTGACATATTTTCTCTAATTTAACCAGAGTTTCATCTTTTTTTCGATCTCTTTTAATGTCCATTCCCAAAAGGAAATTTGAAGCATCAATATTCTTCATGTCAAATTTAGAGTACAACCGAGTTTTCACATCTTGGATAATCTCCCTATTGTTTTCTATCAACAATATGCCATCCACATACAAGGCCAAATAAATCAAATGGTCACCTATTAATTTAAATTACACACAGTGATCCTCTTTTTTTCTTTTGAAGCCAAGTCCCAACATATAAGTATCAAATTTTTGATACCACGTTTTAAACCATACAGGGACTTTTTCAGCTTGCATACCAACTCCTTTCCCTTCACAAGAAATCCTTATGGCTGCTTCATATAGATTTATTCTTCCAAATCCCCATGTAGGAATGTTGTCTTCACATACATCTATTCTACTTCAAAATCAAATGTAGCAGCAACAGATAATAGAAATATTATAGAAGTTAACTTGGAAATAAGAGAAAAAATCTCACCAAAATCAATTCCCTCAACCCGAGAATAACCCTTTGCTACTAACCGAGATTTGTATTTCTCCACTTTTCCTTCTACATTCAACTTCATTTTAAATACCCATTTATTACCAATGGGATTTCTTCCAGTTGGCAACTCCACTAGATCCCAAGCCTCATTCTTATCCAAAGCTGTCATTTTTTCATCCATAGCCTTTTTCCAAAGCTTTCAATCCTCTGAATCCACCGCCTCCCTGGCAAATCTAGGATCATCATCATTAATAGACACAGAAAAATTTGAATGAAAATCAGATGGAGTATACCTTTCTGGTAACCTTCTTTCTCGAACCAATCTCCTTAATACTGGAGTATGAGGATCTTCTTCTTCTGATTCATGTTCTTATGTAGAGTTGGATTCATCATCCTTTAAATAAAACTCTATTTTCTCTGGTTCTTCCTTACTTGGTAGGACTTCATGTTTAACAACATCCTTCATTTCTCTAAATACCACATCTCGGCTATACACAACCTTCTTAGTTTATGGGTTCCAAATATTATAACCTTTGAGACCATCTTTATACCCAATAAAGATATACTTTTCATCCTTCTTATCTAGCTTACTCTTGTTTTCCTTTGAAACATGAACATAGGAGTCATATCCAAATACCTTGAGATGTGTGAGAGAAGGTTTATTACTAGTCCATAACTCTTATGGATTCTTATCATCCAACATTGATGAGGGTGATCTATTGACTAGGTAACATGCAGTACCCACTGCCTCTTCTTGATATACCACACTTCTTACATAATTCTTCAAATTCATTCCCGCAGAACTCTCTGCCATTATCTATCCTCAACACCTTAATTATTTTCTCTGTTTGATTTTCAACAAGAGCCTTAAACTATTTAAACCTGTCAAAGACTTCATCTTTCTTCATGAAGAAATATATCCAAGTATTCCTATAGAATTTATCTATAAATGATACATATTACATATATTTTTCCAATGATGGAACCGACACATGTCCAAACACATCATTGTGAACTAGTTGTAAAATTCCTTCTGCCCTCGTTGCACCAGAGGAGAATCTTACCCAATTTTTCTTCCCATATACACAATGTTCACAGAAATCAAAATCTAGATAGTAGTAGGACATACCTTCGACCATACCTTTACCGTGTAATAGTCAAAGACCCTTCTCTGTGATATGCCCTAGTCTTTGATGCCACGGAATAACCTTTTCTCCAGAGACTATAGGAGTTATTTCTTCTTCAACTCCAATATCAGGAACAATGGAACTATTAAACCCATCACTAATGGTGCTTCCTTGCAACTTATAAAGAGTTCGAAACCAAAATCCCTTCAACAATACCATTTATCCTCAAACCATCCTTCAAGTTTCCTTTTCAAATATTGTTTTTACCCCTGCATCGTTCATTTTTCTTACATAAATCAACTTTCTGGCCAATCCTGGGATGTGCAGAACACCATGTAGTGTTATAATCATTCCATCTATGAGCCTCCACTTGAATTTTCCTCGACCTATGATTCTGGTTGTCGAGTCATCACCTAGGACAACATTACCTCCATCATACCTTTCATATTCACAGAACCACTCCCTATGGGGAGTCATATGAAAGGATGCACCTAATTCAACCAACCACACCTCATGATTTTCATGTGTGCTTGAAGAATCCAGGTACACATCCCCTCCTTTTTCATTGGAGGCATTTTCTTCTATAGAAGGAGATTGTTCATTTTTCTCAACATTGGATCTACACTGCTTCTTGTAGTGCCCTTCTTTTCCACATCTCCAACATACTTTTACAAACTTTCCAGAAGACTTAGATCTTCCCTTAGACTTAGATATACCACTTGAGGACTTAGATATATTTATTTCTCGGGAGTGTCCTCTTGCAAATAATGCATCTGTGTTATGTCCTTCCATGTCCTTTCGTCTCATCTCCACTGACAACAAGGATGGGATCACTTCATCAAACTTCAAGACAGTTTTATTACTACCTATGGCCACAACCATACTATCCCACGAGTTTGTTAAAGAGCACAATAAACTAATACACTTATCTTCATCTAAAATTTTAATCTCAACAAATAAAAGTGGCTTACCACAATATTGAAGGAATTCAAACGCTCTAACACTGAGTCTCAATCTCTCATCCTCAAGTTATACAATTTATTTCTTAGGAATAGTTTATTTACTAGGGACTTAGACCGATACAACTTTGCCAACTTATCGCATAAATATTTGGTTGTAGCTTCCTCTAACACATTCAGTAATACTCAATTTGAGAGACATGGTCAGATAATGCTCTTCGCCTTCCGATCCAACTTTTTCCAGTCATCTTTTGAAGTTCATGTAGGTGAAATACCTAGATCCACCATGATCCACTGATCTCTATCCACCAATAGATCTTCCATCTTGAGCTTCCACAACTCAAAATGTTTTACATTAAATTTCTTGATCTCTATTTTCAAACTGCTCACCATTTATTTTCACCTGGAAAATCAATACCACATATCTCCCACTGTAACAAGGCTTATCACAGTCCTAAGCCAAAAACTTGACCATAAAGGCGTCGTCCTAAATCCAACAACGCTCTGATACCAAATGTAGATTTTAACCTTGTACAATATTTTACTGCAAACAGATTTTCAATAAAAGAACAGAAAATATACAATGGAAAATACACACATTACATAGGGATTTTTCCCCTGGAAACTCAAACCAAGAAAACTAGCATATTCTATATTCATTCACAGTGATATAGTGTTTATAATAAAATATACATATAGGAGCTAGGGGCATCCAAAACCCTAACCCAAATGACCTGGATTAGACAAAAACCCTAATTCCTTAACCGGAAATAGAAAACCATCGAAAAAATGCATGTGTCAAAAAACCACCCAAAAATGGACATGAAAATTCTCAGGGGCCCTACTTCTGAACCCCCATGCATGGGGGATGTCATCCCCCTCGAACCCCCTCGCACGCCCGACGCATCATAGTAGACACTATAACTAGTCGTGCAAAGAATATAACACATACCCAACAAATAGTCCTCCAAGTATTGAAATTTCAAATTCGTTTTGCATATCCTTTGCAAATTTCTAGCTTAACCTGTCATCATCACTTCCAAAAATAATATCATCAAAATAAACTTCAATTAATAAAATAGTATCTTGAGTTACCTTGATGTAGAGGTTGTTGTCTGCACTTCCTTTTTTGAACCCTGCTTGTTGTAGATATCTATCCAGTCTACAGTACCATGCTCTGAGAGCATGTTTTATACCATATAAGGCATTCTTCAACCTGCATACATAATCTTCATTTTTTGACAGCTAAAATCCTTCTGTTTTTTCAATGTAGACTTCTTCTTCAAGTTCCCCATTCAGAAAGGTTGATTTCACATCCATATGATACACTTTAATATTCTTGGAACATGCATAAGCTACGATCAATCAGATTGCTTCCATTCTGGAAATTGTGGCAAACATCTCTTCAAAGTTGATCCCTTCAACCTATGTGTATCCTTTAGATACCAATATAGCTTTGTTCCTTGTAACCTGTCCATATTCATTCAATTTATTTATGAAGACCCACTTTGTGCCAATCACATTTTTGTACCTTGGTCTTGGAACCAATTCCCAAGTGTCATTCTTCTCTATTTGGTCCAATTCTTCATCCATGGCATTTTTGCATAATTCGTCCTTGTTTTCCTCTTCAAAAATGTTTGGCTCAATCGTAGATAAAAGTGCTAGGCGCAATGGTGAGCAAATTCTTCTTCTAGTCTCAACTTTTGCATCCTTGTTTCCGATAATTTGATCTGAAGGATGATTCTTTTGTACTCATTTGCTAGGTGTCTTTGGAGGCACTTGTTGAACTTGATCTTCTACTTTTGTCTGATATTCTTCATCTTTCCCTTCTACTGCTTCTTCATCATTTGATTCTTTTGTTGAAATTACTAAGACAACTGAGAGTGGGGGGTGAATCAGTTGTTATTGTGCTTAAACAATTTTAAGTCTATTAATACCATTCTTAAACTTTCTTCAAGTGATCATCAACATTATACAGCATATGGACAATAAAATTAATGAGCATCAGTCACACATAAGGTATACACAGAGACGTATTTTCACGAGGAAACCCATAAAGGGAGAAAACCTCTTCTTCTTCGAAATGATAGGCAGTCTTTTAAGTTTTGTACATCATCTATAATTGAGCACCAACTCAATGTGAGGCTGCTACCTCTGTTTTACAAGCTGCAACTTGTTTGAGAGCACCAACTCTCTGGTTTCTCTAGCACCCACTAGAAGGAAGCACCAACTCCCTTAATGTTCCAGCACCAACTGGATGGAAGCATCAACTTCCAGTTACACAGGCTCCAACCTGTATAACAGAGAACACTTGTTCTCCCTTGCACCACCCTGCCACCCTAGTTTCTCTGGCTGCAACTAGATGGAAGCTACAACTTCCTGTGTTCAAGCTCCTACTTGAACCTCAGAGGACAATAGTCCTCCCTAGCACTTCCCAACCACCCTAAAATATTAAGTGAATAATTAAACAACCAGTTACACAAATAAATCAATTCTTACCACATCTTCTCTCTTCTGTAAATCTGATCTTCTTCTAACTGTTCTACAATTTCTTCTCTTCCTTTGTTTGTTCTGCAATTCTGCTCTACTTCAACTTGTTCTGTCATTCTTATCTACTTCAAATATATTCCTCATTTGTTACTCTTCTATGAGTTTTATCTCACACTGCTCACATTTTCAGTCTCACACTGCGCATACTGCGATTTTCCCTTTCTTACAATTTTAATTAATATTTTGTCCAGAACATCCAACCCCGCACAGTCTGTCTCATTTTCTTTTATGCACCTCCCCCACAGCAGTTTCTCTTCGCATCTTCTTAGGCAAAAGAAAAACCGTTCGAGAAATTGAAACGCCAACTGATCAGAAATCATGAATCAGTTTCGCTAACAGATTCGTAACTAATAAATTAACTGTGAGAGAGAACATTAGCCCTTCGATCATATTCAAGTTTATATACATCGTTGGATGAACTTTATTAATCTTTCCTTTAAATTGGGTTTCGGCATTTCGGCATTCCTAAGGCCAAGTGTCTCGACACTTCATATCACGATCTCCGAAACTCTAATATAGAGCTTTTCTGCACAAGCACCTTCCTCTATATGATCAAGGTCATGACCAAGTGCTTATGCATAAAGTGCTTTTCGTGAATTCATGTTTTGTGAATTTGGAGAAGAGGCATCTCGACTCTCTAAGTCGCGATCCCTAAAACCCTGAAATGGAGCTTATCTAAAATGACTCCTTCCCTTCCTGTGACCACCGACAGTGACAAAAGGTTGTGCCAAAAAGGTGCTTCGCGAGTTTATAAACTTCATCTGATCGATGATTGAAAAACTCCATAGATTCGACGATCCAGATCTTATCACGATCTCGCATCTCGCGAGTTTTCACACCAGGCTCCATTGACTTCAATTCGGTGACTTGTCCTATGATACGACGGTCCAAATCTGATCTTAATTCAATGGCTCAGATCATATCGCGATTTCGGCATTTATGTTTCTTGCCTCTACAAGTTGCGATAGGCGAAGCTCCGAGATGGAGCTCAGATCAACGATCCAGAACAAACCTCGAACTGATGACTATGATTAAATCACGATTTTGCATATCGCGATTTCGAACATTATATTTCTTGCCTCATCAAATCGCGAGTCGGGAAACTCCGAAATGGAATCGACTGTCCAGATCACACCTTGAACTGACGGCTATGATTAAATCGCGATTTCACATATCGCGATTTCAATGGTCATATTTCTTGCCTCTTCAAGTCGTGAGTCACAAAAATCCGAAATGGAGTCGACGGTCCAGATCACACCTTGATCTAACGGCTGCGATTATATCGCTATTTCGCATATCGCGATTTCAATGGTCATATTTCTTGCCTCTTCAAGTCGTGAGTTGGAAACTCTAAAATGGCATGGGATCAACGGTCTAGATCACACCTTGATCTGACGGCTGTGATTAAATCATGATTTCAGGAGATGAGAGGTTGGATCATTTCTTACTTTTGACTTTCAAGTCAGCGAAATGTTGATCTATGTCCATGTATCATGCCCAAAGATGGATGGTCCTCCTTCTTTCGGGATTTTGTATGCCCGTTTCTCCTTGCACTTTAATGAACATGTAGGTTCTTCATGATCCAACGATGGTCGATCCTCGCGCTTAGATATGACGCCTGATATATTTCCTCCTCTTCTGCACGTTCTTCTTGTCTACTAATAGATCTGAAGGTCCTCCTTCTTTTGGGAATTTTGAATGGGATCCAACGATCAGAAATGCTTCTCCTCCCGAGCTTACTTTGTTCCACTTACTCTGATCTTGCCATCGATGATTCTTGTCAAACAATCCTCTGTCGTCATTGTTGTACTTTCCATCAATGACAAGCATTCGTTGTCTGTTAAATATTTTCCAACATCTTCTTCGTAAACATGTTCCACTTATTCATTTTCTTCTTCCTTTAATTTTCGTCCACCTATCTCTTCAACTGTTACATTGATGTTTTCCACAAATTTGTTGAGACTTATATTGTAACACTTGTATGATTTCCTTGTACTTGAGTAACCGAAAAGTATTCCCTTGTACACACGAGAGTCAAAATTTCCCATTCCACCATCTTCTCTTTTGATGTAACATTTGCTTCTGAGCACTCTAAAGTGCTTCACATTTGCTTGTCTTCATTTCCATAGCTCGTAGGGAGTTTTGTCACTGTTTTTTCTGAGTATTACTATGTTTTGAATGTGAACTATTGTATGCACTGCATGTGTGTTATAACCTTAATTTTGATCAGACATGCTTACCTGGCATCAGGCCATCTCATTTTCCTTCTTTGCCAAGCCACTACTGAACATCTCTTCTTAAACCCACCTTTTTTAAGAACACACGCTAGCTGACCCACTACAGCCCATGTGTACACTCTTGCTGACCCACTATAGCTCGTGTGTACATGCTAGCTGGCCCATTTCATCCCACGTGTACCTACAAAAGCATAAAAAATGGAAAGTTTCTGACGGAACACACAGTTTTGGGTAAGTTAACTAAACCTTTTGACCATGCATGGCCAGTCACTCAACTAAATACCTAGCTCCTTCTAGCCTATAAAAGAAGGGTTAGGGGTCCCATTTGAAAGAAGAAAAATCATAGTAAAGAAACTCTACCTGAATTAGCATTCCCCTAGCCTCAACCTTTTGCAACTATTGTGTGAAGAGAAGCATATACAGAGGCAGTTGGAGCACAGTTGAAGAGGAGCCCAGGACCGGATTCGAGGAGTAGTGTCGACCACATATTGTAAAGTTTACTCTTGTCAAGATTAATACAAAAAGGAATACTTTTTTCATCCCCACCATATCATGTGTTCAAATTGTGTATTTATTTTATGATATTGTCACATCTAACCTAGCAATTAGTATATGAAATGCATGTTTGCAGCTCTCTGTTTGTCCATGTGTGAATTCAGGTCAGTTTTGGGAGGAGGCTTGCAGTCAAGGAGCGAATGAAAGTGAAAGGATCGACATCAAACGAAGGATTTAAGGTAGAGTTACCTAATCTTGTTTACACCTTTGTATTGCATGAATGTGGGGTTTTGTGTTGGGAGAATAGGAAAAAAGTAGAGGCCTTTAAATGGTCATTTTATGCATGCATGATTAACCCCTTAGTGCTAGTCCGTAGGAGGGATTTCCCACCCACAACAAAATTGGTGACCGTACTGGGGATCTCTTGGGTTTTCTGGGGATACTTTTTTGGTAGTTTTAAATTGGTTTCACCACCTTTTTTTTGAGTTTCTGCAAAAGTTTGAGCTAGTAGGGATTTTGGTCTTCCATACCAGTATTCCCTGCTTTCTTTGCTTGGCTGCTTTTTATTTTATGGAATTCACAGAAGTACACGCAACCTATATAAGGCCTACATGCCTGTACTCACGCCCTACCTTCACACAGCCCGTGTGTACACGCTAGCTGATGAAGTGTCAGTCGCGTGTCTAAGTTCAGAATTTTTTTATTTTTAGAGAGCCAGTCGTCCTCTCCCTTGTCAGAAGTGATCCTTCTCAGAGGTTTTCTGGATCTCATTCTGGTCTCTGTTTTTTCAGTTTGTAGCTTAGCTACCACCTCATATTGGTTTTTTTCTGTGAAATTTTCCTTGCATCTTTTTCTGTCAAAGTAAGATTTTGTGTCTTCAAGGGATTTTGGTTCTCAATACCAATAGTCTCTGCCAGTGCTTGATTGCTTGTTTTTCATTTTTTGAAGAGTTGCAGAGGTACACGCGGTCTATAGTGGGTTTGCATGCGTGTATACACGCCCTAACCTTGCACAACCTGCGTACATACGCTGGCTGTCGAATTGTCAGTAGCGTACCTGTTGAGAAAATTTTCTTGTAAAAAGAGGCAATCATCCTCTTCCCGGTCAAGAGTCACACCTCTCAGAGGTTTTCTTAATCTAGTCTTGGTCCTTGTTGTTACAGTCTTTAGCTTAGTTTTGACATCAGTTTGCTTATCTTTTTTTAAAATATTTCTTGTGTTTCCTAGATTTTTAAACTTATTTTTAGCTTGAAATTTTAAGACAAATGAGTTGCATTTTGAAAAAAAAATTGCCCTCATGGCCGGGGGGGGGCATGAATCATGCATTCATTAATTTCTTTTAGAATCTTTTGTTATTTCCGCTTTGATTGGAATAAAATATAAAAAAAACTTAGTTTTTTAGGTCTCTTTCTTTCTTTGCATTTGCTTTGCATTGTTATTTGAAAAAGAAAAAGAAATTAGCGTAGTGTTGTGTTTTCTTCTAATTTTAAAAGCATTTCAAAAGAAAAATTAGAAATATAATCATTCTTTGCTAGTTTTCATGTAAGTTTCATCATTTTTCGCAAGAGTCTTAACAACATTAGTTTCACTACCATACCCCTTTTGACTTAAGACAAGCCATAAAAATTAACGATTAATTAAAATCAACTAGACTTTATGTTTGTAGGGTCCATAAACTAGTCTAGGCTAGAGCCTTGATTTAGGTTGGAGAGGAAACTCTTCAAGGCTGCAAAACATACATAAGAGTCTGTGATAGGGAGTGTTAAAAGTACAGTATCGTGAAAGTTATCCAGTACCCCCCTCTAACACAGGGGCTAAACACAAGGTCGCGTGCAGAAAGGTAGCAGAGATAACCCCTCCAAAGTCGGACCAAGTGTAGTGGAGAACGCATATAGAGGGCTTATCTTGGGATTTCGTTGATCGCATTTGCCACGGAGCTTCGTGGGTCTCGAATCCATTTGAGGTCCTCAGTCGTCTTCCAGAACACTTTCTTTCGATAACCTTGATAGGTTTCAGGCTTGATACCTTGCTCATTACGGTCTACCTGACTGTCGACTGTACCTGCCTGGTGATTGTTTGTACGTTGGCAACCTAGTTGCCTTTATTTTAGGGACTTACAAAGGTGACTGTGGGGGTATACTGCGGTACCTAGGGCATACATCAGACCACACTTTGCAGAGTATAACCAGAGGGTGCTTCTGTATTCGAGTTTCACTTGCACTGGTAAGTTTCTCTAGTGTTGGTTGGTGTAACTGTTCTTCCAACTAGTTAGTCGTTTGCTTGATTTTCCTTTAGGATTTTTTTTAGTGTGTGCTCTGTGCTCTTTAGTTTTCCATAGTGAGTTAGTCAGTCATTGCTTTGGGTCTCTAACCTAGGCTGGTAGACCGCCCACTCCGACGGTCATGAGGACTTTTTTGGTCTTCCTCTTAAAAACGTGGAGCCACCTCTTTATAGGCTTTATTTTGATACCACTGGTTCACCAGAGTCAGTGTATGAGACTTTTACGGACTTGAATGATCATGCAAGGGAATAACCTGTGCATAAGATCTTCATGGCTAAAGTTCCCGATGATACCAGCCAAGGAACCCATTCGCAAGGGGATTCTTGTGTTTTTCCTTTCTTGGGAAACGTTGGTGTCCCTTTGATGGCCACTTTCACATTCCTGGATTGAATGTGGGACTACCGGTTTGGTTGGGTACCATTCCAAATGTCCTGAATGATCTTGACGCTTCTCCATTGAGCACTGTATGTCATGGGAACCATGTTGATGCTTCTTCATCAACAAAGTCTTCTCCTCCTCCTTCTACCATGCCTGGTGAAAGTACAGTTACTAGTAACCGAAAACCTAAACGAAGTAGAAAGAGGAAGAATATGAAGAAGAAATCACCAACCTCTGAGAGTCATGTTGGTTATAGGTTGAAAACCTCTGCAAGTCACATCGAAGACCAACACCCAGCCTCTACAAGTTATGCTGGGGGAAAGCACCCACCCTCTACAAGTCATGTTGGGGGAAAAATTCCAGTCCCTACTAGTCATACTGGCAATAGGTCTGTAGCCTCTGTGAGTCATGTTATCGACCCATCACCCATCTCTGTAAGTCATGTTGGAGATGTGCAACCAACCACTGTCAGTGATGCTGGGGGCATTGATTCTATTGAGAAACCTAGATGGATTGGATGTAAGCTTAAGTTCCCTTGTATGCTTTGCAAGGAAGATCACCTTACTCTTTGTGTCTTGACATACTAGAGGTACAAAGATTGTGGTCCCTATCTACAAGCTCTTCTGATTCTGAGTCTTCTGAGGTTTCCTCCCAGCCTATTCAGCCATTGGTTGAGAAAGTGGTCATGTTGATGCATTCATCGGCTGATCCCACTCCTCTTTTGGGCGGTGAGGTGCCTTTAGACCATGCAGTCTCTCAGCCTATTCAACCATTGGTTGAGAAAGTGGTCATGCCAATGCAGTCACCGGCTGATCCCACTCTTCTTTTGGGGGGTGAGGTGCCTTTAGACCATGTAGTTCCACAGCCTATTCAGCCATTGGTTGAAAAAGTGGTCATGCTGATGCAGTCATCGGATGATCCCACTCTTCTTTTAGAGAGTGACATATCTACCGAATATGTTTTTAGCATTTTTGGTTTAGTATTTTCAAAACAAGGGGGCATTCCGCTCATTCCGAGCACACCCCCTCCAAGCCCTAGGATGGTTTACTTTGATTGGAATGACCTTGTTGAGCCTTGTCTTCCTTCCTTTGCACCCTTTCAAATAAGGGTTGAAGTTAATTCAACAAACATTTATCCATGTATTGTGGATGAAGGAGCCTCTGCAAGTAATTTATCCTCCTCGGTTTGGAAAGTCTTGGGATCTCCCGAGCTTGTGTCTTCTTTGCATGAACTGTTGGATTTTGAAATATGTCCTAGTGAATATTTGGGGGTTTTTCATTAGTTACCTATCTCGTTAGGTGGGAAGACTATCCTTGTTGACATTATAGTGGTGCAAGGCCCATTAGATTTCAATATTCTTCTCGGGTGTGATTATGTATATGCTATGAATGATGTGGTGTCTACGCTCTTCCGGGTGATGCATTTTCCTCACAATGGAAGCATTGTCACTATCGACTAGCTGGCATCTGATAATCACCACCCTAATTTGGCGTTAGTTCAGACTACCCCTTTATACGTTCCTAGTGTTCGGGTAGACTCTACCCCGCCATGGGTTAATTATGTGGCATCTTATCCTCAGTGTTCAATTGCTTCTCAACAGGAACCTGTGCAATCATGTTTTCCTTCTCGAGACTTGGAATCAGCAATTGATCCATTGGTCTATCCAATGGGGGCATGGGAGCCCTTGCTTCCCCCTCTTGATCCTAGTGGGCTTGAGTGTCCTTCTGATTCTGATCTCATTGTTTGTAGATCCTCAAGCCCTCGTGCTTGTGACTCTTCATTGATAGACTCTGCCAACCCTAGCTAGAACCTTCATCGTAATATGGAGTATGGTCAGTTTACTTCACCCTTTGGGACTGTCGACCCTCGTTTGCATGATTTCTTGGATTTTGAATTACCTTCAGATGAGGCTATCCTTGAATCCATGACTACGATTTCTATACCGCGAGAGGACTTACACCATGGTTTGTGTTTTCTTCCCTTTTGGGAGATTTCCCAAGTTGACTATCGAAGAGACTCTTGGTCTGAGCCTAGTAGCGGGCTCTACCTAAACTAGTTTCATACATGAGTTGTAGCCCCCATGGGTCTTCTTTTAGGCCCTTTTCAGACCCTTTAAAACATGAAAATATTGTCGAGCGATCTTGTTGTATTTCACGCTCGTTAAATTGAAATTTGAAGGCACGTTTGGCCAGCGGTAGTTTACCCCTTTTTCGGTCTAGATGGTCAATTGTACGAACAAAGGTATACTGTACGAGCCTCGGTTCTCTAGAAGAGTACTCTCAGGTATAATTTTAACCCTTTTTCGGGCCTAAGGGACTAAATTTATGAAAAAGGAACCCCCACGGAGTCCATAGTTAAGCTCTTTTCAGACTCCCTAAAATTGAAAAGATCGTCGAGTGACCTTATTCTTTCACACTCGTTAAAATGGTCCAAAAGAACATTCCTAATGAAGTTCATAGTTAATATTTTTTCAAACTCCTTAAAAATGAAAAAATTGTCAAGTGACCTTGTCTTTATCACACTCGTTAAAATGGTTTTGAATAGACATCTGGTCGGTGCTAGTTTACCCCTTTTTCGAGCCGACTAGACTATATTCGAAAAAGGTACCCTAGTAGAGTCTCCTTTTACGCTTTTTCATACTCTCTAAAAATGAAAAACCGACCGAGCTTAACTTCTCTAGGCTCGTTAAAATTACATCGAAGGATGTTACCATTGTGTGTCTTATTAATTGCATTTGCATACCTGCATCTTTGGCCTAATGCTGGCTCCATGTTTCTCTCAATTGAACCATCTGAAGCATGCCTTATACGCAAGCCCTGTAGCACTTTTCCTTTGCATCTTGACACCTCTGGCCCCGGGAGGGATTTTTCCAAGTGTCCTTGCTCTGAACATCAGTCTTGTCTTTGCGCCTAGAGCTAGTATGTTTGTGACACTCATTCCTCCTTTGTAATGTAGCATTCTTTTATTCTTTTTCAAGCTTTCCAAAATTATTGAAAAAGACAAAAAAAAATCAAATATACTCCAAAAAGAGGAAGGGAAAAGTATTTTCTTTTTATTGGCAGCATAATGAGTTTCCCTTGGACAAAGAACATTATTTTGTTTGTTCTTCAAGACTTGGAATTTAATATGACCTTAGGAAGCTATTCTCACTCCGTAGAGCTGTGTCCTCCTCCATCTGGTTATTCTTCCAAACATATGGAGAGTTTGTGTTGCCTCCTGCATTGTGAACTTATGTCAACATCATGTTGCCTGAGTCTCATCATTTGTCGTGCTATTGTCCAAGGGAAGGTTTTACCAAGGTTGAGTTGGCCCCTCTGTAGTACTGTCTCTTACCCCATGCCTGACCATCCCGAAAGTCCACTCAAGTCTTTGTTCGAAATCAATGAAGCCTTCAGTCTGACCATCAAGATCCTCTAGTCCATGCCCGATGAGTCATCGAAGACCTCTGGGTAGTGAATTCATACACTCATATTACACTCCTACCTGAGTTTTGAATATTTTGAAGTTGATGCTCAAGCTCTGAAGACCTCATCTCCATCCATCAAGCCTTATCAGCTTCTAGAAGATGGATACTATACATGTATATCTTTTTTATTTTGAGATGTAGATCCGTTGTGTATTGCTCGCAGCTACACTTTATATAGTTATATGACATGTATCTATAGTGTATTTGATTGGTAAACATGATTTTATTTCATTCCGAGCATGGGTATGCCTGCCTCGATGAGACAATTGTTATTTTACATATGACACCTCCCGCATTCTGGTCCCTAGGCTCAATAGTTTGGTACGCTGATAAAGATTGATAATGTATTTTGGCCGTCAGATGCTCTTCTAACCTCACACGTTAGGGGGCATCTGTTATAACCCTAATTTGCATCAGACATGCTTACCTGGCATCTTGCCATCTCATTTTCCTTCTTTGCCAAGCCACTACTGAACATCTCTTCTTAAAAACACCTTTTTTAAGAGCAAACGCTAGTTGACCCACTACATCCCGTGTGTACACTCTCACTGACCCACTACAAGCCACATGTACATGCTAGCTAGCCCATTTCAGCTCGCGTGTACCTACAAAAGCACGAAAAATGGAAAGTTGCTGACGGAACACATAGTTTTGGGTAAGTTACCTAAACCTTTCGACCATGCATTTCCAGTCACTCAACTAAATACCTAGCTCCTTATAGCCTATAAAAGAAGGGTTAGGGGTACCATTTGAAAGGAGAAAAATCATAGTAAAGAAATTGTAATGATCCCAAGCCATTATGCAAGGATCGTCACTGTTTTGGTGTCTTTTTAAAACTTTTTTTGAGTGAGGTATTTCGTCAAACACTTTGCTGATCTACTTTTAGATGTGTTTATATGTGTGTATGCAGCAAATAACAGAAAGAGATAACCATGGAACATACCTCAACCAAGCCAAAACATCTCAATTCTTCCTTATTCATAAAATAGAGAAACCTGCTACAATGAAGATGCCAATCTGGAATGCTCAACAGATGGCCACGAAGATAGACAATAGATACGAGCTACTACAAAATGCTCCCACTAATACAAAAGGTGCCTCCAAAGGCTGAATGAGAAATGAAGATCAAAACAAACAGATCTGAATGCCAAACTCTCCAGCTGAAGAATGCCACATTCCAATAGAAGGCTGAAACCCTCAATAACTCGGCCCTGCTACCAAAAGTGTCCAATCACCCTAATAAATATGCCAACTGATAGATCGGGTGATGGTAAGAACAACCCAGGTGACCGAATCTCCAAGATCCCTCTCAATCTCTG
>ML782493.1:46791-65435 GCA_009831015.1 Picea engelmannii | reverse complement strand
CAACAAATCTCTCCAATGATGGTGCACCCCTCTTGCTGGAATCCCTCAACTGGTGCACCCTCTCTCTATCTGCGCATGAAACTGATGTAGAATCCTCCTGCAACTGAGTAGATATGGAACTAGAATGGTGTGGGAGAGTATTTCATCTCCGAGACCAAGCTTGGGACAAGATAGGTGGAATCTTTCACCACCGAATCGTCCTCTAGGGTTTGTTTTGTCAAAACCCTCAAAACCCCCAATATTGGGCTCACTAGCTAGAAGCCAGAAATCAAAATAAGATCATACATGAAAAAAAATGAGAAGAGGCCCTTGCCTTTCCTTTGTACTTTTTGGCTCACCTTGTCCCTCCAAAGTGACTTTCATTTTATTAATATTTAATTAATTAATTGGCCTTTTTACCTTTGAAAAGATCCTTATCTCTCCTTGTGGCTTCCCTCGCCACTAAAAGTCACTTCTAGCCATCCCATCCTGTAGTGTTGCTCCTCCCGATTCCAATGAGCTATTACACTGAGAGGTTCCTCCAAGTAATGTGCCCAAAATGACCTCTTCAGTGAATTCCATTGACTTATAGCTCAAAATAGTCAAAATCAGGGAAATCGTCAGAATGCAACGAAACCAAAGCCAACCTATGCGGAATGGCTCATAATGATGGAATATGATCATCAATGCAAGCTGGACCCCAAAATGCCTCTCAAATACCCCTGTACTCGCTCTAGCATCCATGTGGCTACTCTGGTCATCATAAATCTCTGCCCTATGATGATGTCCCAAAGTGGGGACATTACAGAAACTCTACCCGAATTAGCATTCCCCTAGCCTCAACCTTTTGCAATTATTGTGTGAAGAGAAGCATATACAGAGGCAGTTGGAGCACAATTGAAGAGGAGCCCAAGAACATATTCAAGCAGCAGTGCTGACCACATATTGTAAAGTTTACTCTTGTGAATATTAATACAAAAAGGAATACTTTTTTTGTCCTACCATAGCACGTGTTCAAATTGTGTATTTATTTGATGATATTGTCACATCTAACCCAGCAATTAGTATATGAAATGCATGTTTTCATCTCTCTGTTTGTCCATGTGTGAATGCATGTCAACTTTGGGAGGAGGCTTGCAATCAAGGACTGAGTGAAATCGAAGGGATCGACATTAAAAGAAGGATTTAAGGTAGAGTTACCTAATCTTGTTTGCACCTTTGTATTGCATGAATGTGCGGTTTTGTGTTAGGAGAATAGGAAAAAAGTAGAGGCATTTAAATGGTCATTTTTTTCATGCATGACTAAACCCTTAGTGCTAGTCCGTAGGAGGGATTTCCCACCCACAACAATGTGTCCAAAAAACATTTGTTAATTTAGAATCCATTAACATTGTTTGAGCCATTGTCTGTACTATCATGTTCTTTCTTTCAACAACTCCATTCTATTGAGGTGTCCTAGCAATGAAGAATTTCTTTTTTATTCCATGCTTGCTGCAGAAATCCATAAATTCATTTGAAGTAAACTCTCCTCCACTATCAAATCTCAAACGTTTGATTTTTTAATCCATTTCATTTTCAACCATTTCCTTGTAAACCTTGAAGTTTTCAAATTCTTCTGACTTATTCCTAAGAAATAAAATTGCAGTCATTCTTGTATAATCATCAATTAATAACATAAAGTATTTCTCACCTTTTAATCCCTTTGTTCTAGTTGGTCCAACTAGATCAATATGCACAATTTCCGGTGGTCTTGTTGTTGAGTATTCCTTTGATTTGAACCTGGTCTTTGTTTTCTTTCCCTGTTGGAAATGCTTGCATAATGTGTTGGTTGGTTTCGTGATCTGGGGAATTTCTCTGACTACTTCATTTTTTCTAACTTTGACGAGGTTATAGAAGCTTATATAACCCATTGTTTTGTTCCATAGCCAACTTTCATCTTCCTTTCCTATACAACACTTTTCATTTCCAATTTCATTTAATACATATATGTTGCTTGAAGTTCTTGCAGTTGTTGCAATAATTTTCCTGAACCTGCTTTTCTTATCTCACACTTTTTTGAATTGAACAAAAGTTTATGACCTTGGTCACACATTTGACTTACACTTAGAAGATTATACTTCATATATTCCACTAGTAGAACATTTTCTGCCTTGGTATTCTTGTTTCCAATTTTGACTGTGACTTTTCCAATGATTTTAGCTGAGTCATCATTTCCAAAAAAAACCGATCCATCTCTTTCCTTTCTTAATGTAGGAAACCTGTCTTCATCACATGTCATGTGTTTTGAGTAGCCATTGTCAACATACCAACCATGTTTCTTTTGTTTAGCTTGTAGAGTGATTGTTCATTCTTCATTGTTAAACTAATCCTGCTTTCTTATCCATATTCTATGTTGAGGTTCTTGTCTGTGATTGTTACTATTATGTTGTGGTTCTCTAGGAGGGACTTCCATTCTACAATATTTGGCCATGTGTCAAAAGTTGTTGCATTTGTATCATTCCACTTTAGTGCTCAAAAATTCAAACTTGTTGTATCTTCTTCTCTGTGTTTCATTAGGCCTTATTGGATAACCATTTTGTGCATGACTTTCAAAGTTATTTTTGTTCCTGCTATTAGCTCTACAATTTACAACTTTATGTCCAAAATTATTACATGCATAACATAAACAAAAAAATATAGTTTGATCCCTAGTAGTTGAATATCTTTTGAATCCTTCTTCATCCTGAGTCCTGATTATTTCTAACTGTCTCTGATTTTGAAATCTGACTCTTCTAGATGGAGGAGTGTCCCTGTGATCTTCCCTGTAAAACTTATTATCTCCTATAACTGTTTCTGCATAGCTTCTTGGTTGTGTTTCTTTATCTGTGGTTTTGGAGCTTGATCCTCTTTCTATCTAATTGAATCCTAGCCTGGACTTGTCATGATTTGGCCTTTGACTATTGATAAAATTATCCAAAACCTTTGAATTGTTCTGCATATTCTTTTATTGAAGGTCTTTTTTCAATGTAACAACCTCTGCTTTCAAATTTCCAATGATCATATCTTTTTCTTCCAGCTGTTCTTAGAGTGCTTCTTCAATTCTTTTGTCTTCTTCTATTTGACCTTTAATTTAGTGATCATGTGTTCTAGTTCTTCAGAGTTTGAATTTTGAATGTCTTCTTTCTTGTCTAGTTATGCCAATAGTTTCTTGTTCTTCTTATTTTCTCTTTTTATAACTACTATAGCACTCAACAGTTCTTCTTTGTAGTCAACTTTTGATTCTTCTTACTCATCTACAATGTCTTCTTTATCAGATTCTTCTATTTCCATGAATAAAACTCTTTATGACTCACTTTCACTGACTTCATCTTTGTCTCATGAGGAGCAATCTTCTTCGGTGCAAAAATTTTTCTTAAAGACCTTTTTTTTTGTTCTTTTTCCTTTATATGTTTGTTTGTTTTTTGAATCATCCTCTTCATGTATTTTCTTTTTCTTGTGAGGACATTTGTTATAAAAATGACCAATACCATCATAGTTAAAAAAAATCAATGGAAGCGTACCTTTATATCTGTCTCCAGTTCCCTTTTTCAATCTTCTGACAAAGTTGGCCACTTCTTCATCATCTTCCAAGATGTCACTATAGCTGCTATATTCTTTTTCCTTTTTCTTTCCTTTTTTCTTTGACCTTTTGGATGCTTTGAATGTTGCTTCTTTTATACCTGGAGTTTCCTGTTCACTTATCATTTCATAGGCTATGAAGATTCCATGTAGTTCACCCATGCGTATTGAGTCTAGATATGCTCTTTCTTCTAGTGCTGAGATATTAAGATCAAATCTCATTGGAAGAGATCTTAATACATTTTGAACAATTTAGATTCATCAACTTCTTCTCCCAATCCTATGATTGCATTCACTGTTTCATCAACTCATAAGAAGTAAGCTGCAATATTATCATCTTCCTTCATCTTTAGTTGTTTGAATTAACCTTTGTAAGTTTGAATCTTTTCTCCTTTGACTTTTGAATCTCTTTCATAAATATTTTGAATTTTGTCCCAAAACTCTTTAGCAAAGCTACAATGTATAAATTTGGTATATAACGAATCACAAAGACCATTCAAAAGTGCATTTGTGGCTTTTGAATTATTTAGATTGAGTTTCTTTCCATTGTCATTTGTTGGTGGAACTGCTGGTTCTTTGTATCCATCTACAACTTATTTCCAAACCTCAAATCCAAGTGCATGTACATATGTTTTCATCCTTCTGCTCCATAATGCATAGTTCTGTCAATCAAACTGTGGTATTCCATTTTTACACATATTTGTTCTCTCGATGATCTACCTTTCTATGGTTAATCTGATTTCTAAAGGAAACTGCTCTGATACCAATTTTTGGATTAGTGATAAGGCGGGGGTGAATCAATAATGGAGATTTTAAAACCTTTTAAACCACAATATGCAAGTTTTATTTATCTTTGTGATCAATATAGAATTATCATCCAATAAGTGCAGAGTAAATAAACCATGAACAAATGAACAATCATACACATACACAATACACCAATATTTTTACGTGGAAACCAATGTGGGAGAAAACCACATAATTCTTTTTCTAATATGTCTTTAAGATTTACATTCATTGGAAGCACCAACTTCCTTCGTTCTCCATCTGCAACTGGAAGGAGGCTCCGACCCCCTATATTTTTCAGGCTACAACCTGAGGGAAGCTACAACTCCTCATTTCTCTGGCTACAACCAGAAGGAGGCTACAACCCCCTATGTTCTCCGACTATAATTAGAAGGTGGATACAACCAACTATCCTTTCCCCGCCCTCCCACCCTGAAATATAAGTGTCAAATGAAGAAACAACTACCACACAATCATTGTGAGACATACCATTGTAAACATGTACCAACCTCTACCACTTACCTGTAGCCAACATGGACCATTGTCCTATAATCAACATGTACCTGAAATGATCATGTACGAACAAAAAACCACATATACACGACCTGTCTGTTCTACAGCACGCATATGTATGCACATGCCCTATCTATACTGCAGCCTGCGTATGTACGTGACCAATCTGTTATGAAACCTGCATATGCCTTCTAAAAACTAGGGTTTTCTCTCTTTTGAAAAATTCCAACCCTCTACATCCTCTTTCACATCGACCTACAAACTACCATTGTTTCCATAATGTAATTGTACCCTGTGCCTACATCCTCATACATATCCTTTACCAAAAACATCTATATCTCTTTCTAGTCATGTGCCATATAAGTGTGTGTAATCATGAACACGTATAATAACCATCACATGAACTAGACATTAAGCCCTTTATAATGTTCAGCCTCTCAATACATCAACCACTTCACAAATACAATCTCTCAACCATGTATCACAAGAACCCTTAATCAAATTTCAAGAAATACAAGATGTGCCTCAACCCTGACAAGATATATCAATGATAAATATTGATTATACCAGCACTATATTTTTGTAGATATGACTTATAGAGAAGTTCCCATGCAACCACTAATATCTTTATGGAAAATCCTCAAACCTCCATAACCATTTCTCATGTATACAACAAAATCCAACTGCTCATAGAAATAAGACATACCTTTTGAACCAGTAGATAGATATGATGTACCTGACCACTATATACCTTCCCGGGATCTTTCTTTCAGACTCTAGATACCTGACATCTTCATCTTCTCAAGTTTCTAGGGATTTTCTTTCATGTACGTGCCCTAATATATTGATATTCCACATACATATGCGCCCTGCTCCACTGCAACCCGTTTACACCTCAAAAACTAGGATTTTTTTCAGTATTTTCTGTAGTTCTGAAACTTTCGTCATCAACCCTTTGTGCTACCTCAGACTTGAGCAAATTCAGATATATCAATGAGTACCTGCAATAAAACTTACACAATAATATATATTCAATGTGATCAATAGGTTCTAATAGGAGAGTCTTTCTCTCTTATTTATACTTCCATAAGCTTCCTCAAGGGGTTACCTTGTAACCAACTTAACCCAATTTTCCTTCTTTTAGGGATAACCCATTTCTAACCACTTCTCCACTTCTAACCCACTTTGCTACAAATAGCAAATTCTCCACTTCTATTTGCAACTTATTTATTTTTAATTATTTTCTTATTGCAACAACTTAACCCATGATTAAATCCTAGTTTTACTCACTTGACTAGTCAACTTCTTCTAGGAGCTTCTAGAATAATTTTGACTTCTTCGACCTTCTAGATAACTCATGAAGGTTCTCCAAATTCACAAGGCCATAACTCTCTAACTGTGAGGAGTTGTGTGGCGTTCTACATATCCTCGGAAATGGCATGACATCTACTATCCATATAGAATAGTATTACCTACAAATATATTAAACTTCATACCATTATACATCAATCAAACTGAACTCCCTTAACCATACTGTTGGGGATACCAAAATTTTCTATCAGAATTGCTTCAAGGGTTGACATCAATGATAACCAACATAATTAATCAACAATATCCCCCTTTGTCATTGATGGAAACACTCTGATGCAACTCTGAATTCATATCGCTTATGCTCCCCCTGGAAACATGCCTCTATGCTCTCTTTCCAAGCATCTAAGTCTTTAACCTACATCTAGTGAATCTCTCCCCCTTTGACATCAATGGAAAAGGTAACTTCCTATCTGAGGCTTCTCCCCCTAATTCAATTGTCCTTGGGGTTGCTCCCCCTGACTGAACTCTTCCTGAAATTGTTCCCCCAACCTGGATTGTCCTTTGTATGGTGGTTCCTTGAGTAAATCTAAGACATGTAAGATAAACATTCAAAAGAATTCTTTTGGGAGTAGAAATTACTCCAAGTCTCTAGCGAAGATACTCAAAGGATTCCCTTGGAAGTGGTTTTGTGAAAATATCTACAGCCCATTTCTTTGTCCCCACATATTCAACTCTAATGTTCTTCTCTGCAACTTGTTCCCATAGAAAGTGATACTTGATTGGAATGTGCTTCATCTTGAAGTGCATCACTGGATTCTTTGAGATACTAATAACGCTTGTATTATCGCAATATATAGAAATGGGCTCATCATATTCAACCTGTATATCTGTCAAAGTTTGTTTCATCCATAGAACCTATGTACAACATGCTTTTGTTGCAATATACTCTGCTTTAGTTGTAGACAATGATACTGATAATTGTTTCTTGCTTAGCCAATATACCAAACACTCACCCAAGTAGAATTTAGCTCCATTGGTGCTTCGTCGGTTATCAATTCAACTTTCCCAATCTGCATCTATTTAGTCAATAAGTGATATATCCTTTCCTTTTGGATACCATAATCCAAACTCTTCTATGCCCTTGAGATATCTAAAAATCCTCTTCACTTATAAGACATGTGATTCCTTTGGTGTTGCTTGAAATTGTGCCACCTGTCCAACTTCCTACATTACATCTGTTCTAGATGTTGTCACATATAGTAAGCTGCCAATCATTGACCTGTACTGCCTCTAGTCTGTAGAGTTTGAATCATCATCCTTTCTCAACCTGCAACTGGTTTGCATAGGAGTGTTAACTGGTTTTCAATCTTCCATTCTGAACCTCTTTAGCATTTATCTGATATACTTAGCTTGTGAAATAACAATGCCTTGGTTTCTTTGACATATCTGAAGACCCGGAAAGAAGGATAGTTCTCCAAGTAATGAAATTTTAAATTAATTATGCATATCCTTTGCAAATTTCTGGCTTAACCTGTCATCATCACTTCCAAAAATAATATCATCAGCATAAACTTCAATTAATAAAATATTATCTTGAGTTACCTTGATGTAGAGGTTGTTGTCTGCACTTCCTTTCTTGAACCCTTCTTGATGTAGATATCTATCCATTCTAAAGTACCATGCTATGGGAGCCTGTTTTATACCATAAAAGGCCTTCTTCAACCTACACACATAATATTCATTTTTTGACAGCTGAAATCCTTCTGGTTGTTCAATGTAGACTTCTTCTTCAAGTTCCCCATTCAGAAAGGTTGATTTCACATCCATCTGATACACTTTAATATTCTTGGAGATTGCTTCCATTATGGGAACTGGGGCAAATGTCTCTTCAAAGTCGATCCCTTCAACCTGTGCGTGTCCTTTACATAGTAATCTAGCTTTGTTCCTTGTAACATGTCCATATTCATTCAATTTATTTTTTAAGACCCACTTTGTTCCAATCACATTCTTGTACCTTGGTCTTGGAACCAATTCCCAAGTGTCATTATTCTTTATTTTATCCAATTCTTCATTCATGGAATTTTTCCAGAATTCATCCTTGTTGGCCTCTTCAAAACTATTTGGTTCATTCATAGATAAGAGTGCTAGGTGCAGTTGTTCTGGTGAACAAATTCTTCTTCTAGTCTCAACTCTTGCATTCTTGTTTTCGATAATATGATCTGAAGGATGATTCTTTTGTACTCGTTTGCTAGGTGTCTTTGGAGGAACTTGTTGAACTTGTTCTTCTACTTCTATCTAATCTTCTTCATCTTCCCCTTATGTTGCTTCTTCATCATTTTCTTCTTCTTCGTAAACTTGTTCCAATGATTCATTTTCTTCTTCGTTTAATTTTCGTCCACCTGTTTCATCAACTGTTACATTGATTCTTTCCACAACTTTTTTGAGCCTTAGATTGTAACACTTGTATGCTTTCCTTTTATTTGAGTAAGAGAAGTATGCCTTTGTCCACACGAGAGTCAAACTTTCCCATTCTGCCATCTTCTCTTTTGATGTAACATTTGCTTCCAAACACTCTGAAGTGCTTCACATTTGTTGGTATTCCTTTCAATAGCTCGTAGGGAGTTTTTTCCCTGTTGTTTCTCATCATTACTCTGTTTTGAATGTGAATTGTTGTATGCACTACATGTGTTAAAAAAACTCTATCAATTTAGAACCCATTAACATTGTTTGATCCATTTCATGTACCGTCTTGTTCTTTCTTTCAACAACTCCATTATGTTGAGGTGTCCTAGAAACGCAAAATTTCCTTTTTATTCCATGATTTCTATAGAAATCCATAAATTCCTTTGAAGTAAAATCTCCTCCATTATCAGATCTCAAACATTTGATTTTTTAATCCATTTCATTTTCAACCATTTCCTTGTAAACCTTGAATTTTTCAAATGCTTCTGACTTATTCCTGGGAAAGCAAACTGTAGTCATTCTTGTATAATCATCAACTAATAACATAAAGTATTTCTCACCTTTTAAACCCTTTGTTCTAGTTGGTCCAACTAGGTTAATATGCACAATTTTCAGTGGTATTTTCATTGAGTATTCCTTTGATTTGAACCTAGTATTTGCTTACTTTCCTCGTTGACAATGCTTGCATAATGTGTTGGTTGGTTTCGTGATCTGGGGAATTTCTATGGCTTCTTCCTTTTTTTTTACTTTGACGAGGTTATTGAAGTTATGTGACCCATTCTTGTGTTCCATAGCCAACCTTCATCTTCCTTTCCTAGACAACACTTTTTCATTTCAAATTTCTTTTAATACATATATGTTTCTTGAAGTTCTTGTAGTTGTTGCAATCAATTTTCCTGAACCTACTTTTCTTATCTCGCAATTCTATGAATCGAATGTAAGTTTATGACCTTGGTCACATAGTTGACTTACAATCAGAATATTATGTTTCATTATTCCACTAGTAGAACATTTTATGCCTTGTTATTCTTGTTTCCAATTCTGACTGTGCCTTTTCGAATCATTCTAGATGAGTCATCATTTCCAAAAGAGGTTGATCCATATCTTTCTTTTCTTAATGTAAGAAACCTGTCTTCATCACCTATCATGTGTTTTGATCAATCATTGCCAACATACCAACCACGTTTCTTGTGTTTAGCTTGTAGAGCGAGTGTGCATTCTTCATTGTTAATCTGATCATGTTTTCTTATCCATATTCTCTACTGATGTTCATGTCTGTGACTGTTGTTATTCAGTTGTGATTCTCTAGGAGGGACTATCATTCTACAATATTTGGCCATGTGTCCAAAGTTGTTGCATTTTTAGCATTCCACTTCAGTGATCAATGATTCAACCCTGTTGTAGCTTCTTCTCCATGTTTCATTAAGCCTTATTGGATAACCATTTTGTGCATGAATTTCAAAGTTGTTTATGTTCCTGCTATTAGCTCTACAATTTACAACTTTATGTCCAAAATTACTACTTGCATAACACAAACCAAAAAATATAGTTTGATACCTGGGAGTTGAAGATCTTCTGAAAGGAGTTACTCTTCTGAATATTTCTTCATTCTGAGGCCTGCTTGTTTTTTATTGTCTCTTATTTTGAAATCTGACTCTTCTAGGTGGAGGAGTGTCCCTGTAATCTTCCCTATAAAACTTCTTGTCTCCTCTAACTGGTTCTACATAGCTTCTTGGTGTGTTTCTTTAGCTATGGTTTTGGAGCTTGAGCCTCTTTCTGTTTGATTGTATCCTAGCCCAGACTTGTCATTTTGTGGCCTTTGACTGTTGATAATATTATCCAAAACCTTTAAACTAGTCTGCATATTCTTCTGTTGAAGGTATTTTATCAATGTAACAACCTTTTCCTCCAAATTTCCAATGATTCTTCGATTCTTTTGTCTTCTTCTCTTTGAACCTTTAATTTAGTGATCATCTGTTCTAGTTCTTTAGAGTTTGAATTTTGAATGTCTACTTTCTTGTCTAGTTCTTCCTGAAGTTTCTTGTTTTTCTTCTTTTCTCTTTATATAACTTCTATAGCACTCAACAATTCTTCTCTATAGTCAATTTATGCTTCTTCATACTCCTCTTCAGTGTCTTCTTTATCAAAGTCTTTTATTTCCATGAATAAAACTCTTTCTGGCTCACATTCACCAACTTCATCTTCATCTGATGATGAGCAAGCTTCTTTGGTGCAAAAACGTTTCTTGAAGACTTTCTTTTTGGTTCTTTTTCCTTCATATGTTTGTTTTTTGTTTGAATAATACTCTTCACATATTTTATGTTTCTTGTGAGGACATTTGTTAGAAAAATGACCAATACCATCACAATTAAAACAAATCAATGGAATATTAGCTTTATATATTCCATTGATTCCCTTTTCAATCTTCTGACAAAGTTGGCCACTACTTCATCATCTTCCGAGATGTCACTGCTACTGCTATATTCTTTTTTCCTTTTTTTTCCCCTTTTGCTTTGACCTTTTGGATGCTTTGAATGCTACTTCTTTTATACTTGTATTTTTCTGTCCAGTTATCATTTCATAGGCTGTGAAGATTCCATGTATTTCATCCATGCTTATTGAGTCTAGATATGCTCTTTCTTGTAGTGCTGAGATATTAGGATCAAATCTCATTGGAAGAGATCTTAGTACCTTTTGAACAATTATAGATTCATCAACTTCCTCTCCCAATCCTATGATTGCATTCACTGTTTCATCAACTCGTAAGAAGTAAGCTGCAATATTCTCATCTTCCTTCATCTTTAGTTGTTCGAATTGACCTTTGTAAGTTTGAAGCTTTGCTGCTTTGACTTTTGAATCTCCTTCATAAATATTTTGAAGTTTGTCCCAAATCTCTTTAGCGGAGCTACAATGTATAACTTTGGTATATATAGAATCACAAAGACCATTAAGAAGTGCATTTGTGGCTTTTGAATTATTTAGACTGAGTTTCTTTTCATTGTCATTTGTTGGCAGAACTGTTGATTCTTTGTATCCATCTACAACTGATTTCCAAACCTCAAATCCCTGTGCTTGTACATATGTTTTCATCCTTCTGCTCCAGAATGCATAGTTATGTCCCTCAAACTATGGTATTCCATTTTTATACATATTGTTTCTCTCCACTATCTACCTTTCAGTGGTTAAAATGATTTCTGAAGGAACCCACTCTAATACCAAATGTTGGATTACTGAAAAGTGAGGGGGGGTGAATCAGTAATGGAGATTTTTAAACCATTTTAACCATAGTATGCAAGTGTTATTTATTTTTGTGATCAATATAACATTATCATATAATAAGTACAAAGTAAATATGTTAGGAAGCGGAAGAAAAACATAGCATAAAACTAAGAACATCAAACCAAACACAACACAACAACAATCACACAATCGACACAGTGATTTATGTGGAAACCCAATGTGGGAAAAAAACACGAGGCAATGATAGTTGGTTTTCTTATTACTCAAGGGAGAATTACAATAGCCAACACATGCATACAATCTATTCACAAAAGTGTGCATGCATGCACATTCCTAATATAGTTGCATGCATGTGCATGTGACCGCATGAGAAATTCCTTGGCATGTTTCCAACAATCTCCACCTTGGCAACAATTTGCCTGATATATCATGCCCAAATTTATCCATCACCTTTCCTACAAGCCAATAGAATCTAGACACCATCACAGCTCCACAACTTCTCTAACAATACTATTATGTGAACATGTCTGCATGATTTGCTCCAGTATGGACCATTCTGCCTCCATTAGTAACTTGTCTTATAAACTGATGCACTTGTCCCATTTTGATATGATGGACCTTTAGTCAAATGCACAACACTTTGACCACCACAGAACACCATATCATGTACATGTCCAAACTTGCCCAATAGATCCTTTAATTGTTGCAATACATAACTTGAGGTAGGTCTCTTCTTGTCCAAATCTCATGAATCATAACCACAGACTAAATCATGACAACCACTATAGGTGATACTTGTGCTTATGTGTTTGAAGAACCCATTTCCATGCTCTTCACCTAGTTTTTCCATGTGTCTACTAACAACGCCAACTGCATTTGAAATGACCATTTCCCCATCGCAATCATCAAACTTCCTATTATCATATAATACTTGAGACATATAACCCTTTTCTTCTTCATCAGTTAGGACATAAACCTGAAGAAAAAATACAATGGAAAGCTAAAGGGATTTTACCGATTTCACATTATTCATACCGTATTTCCTGAGTATCTTCACCACATACTTCTATTATGATAACCAAGCTTACCATATTTCCTTTATTTGTGTATTTCCATGCCCAAGATTTATTTTGCTGCTCCCAGATCCTTCATAACAACATCCTAACCAACCGAGCCAACCAGTTGACCTCAACCATACTTGTGCTTGCAACAAACATAACATATAACACCAAGATAATGAATATACCATAAACACAATGGTTATACTCACTTCCTGTAAAATTTGGCTCACCGAGAATGAATCAAACATCTTGTACCATTTGTTTGGCATGGTTCAGGCCATATAATGATTCTTGAGTTTGCAAAAAAATATTCTATTGCGATTCTGAACTAATCATTCTGGTTGTTCCAAACACATCCCCTTATCCAAAATAAACTCCATGTAAAACAGTTTTAACATCTAGTTGTACTAACACAATTAGTGTTAACACACCATGAATAGAAACAAGATTTTAACAACTGGTGAGGAGCTTTCATGGAAATCAATACCTTCTAAATATCCTTCTACTACTAGTCATGCTTTGAACCTTTCATCTTTTACTATGTTTAATTTTATAAAAGGAGATTCATCAAACACTGAATCTATGTCCATGATGATTCTGTTGGTAGTAGGATCCCATAGTCTACAGCCCTGAACATCGTCAGCATATCAATGATCTACATGTTTGATCTGGGTCTTACTTAGAATGATGATAAAAAACATAAGCATCGCAACTGAATAATTTCACATTTGAGTAATTACCAGATGACATGTTCATACCTCTTTCAAAATATTCCAGTCTTTTGCAACTAATGGTGAACGAGTTACCAGATAGCACAACCGCTTTTGTCCACAACTATTGTTGCAACTTGGCATTACTGAACATGTCTATTCAATCCCAGATTCCTTGCAATACTTTCCAAGTTCCATGGATATGAACCTAACTTCATCATATATTGTCAAACACTCGATTGATCTGCCAACACATCAACCTTTCTACAAACCCACCTTTCTAACCTAGACACACTGGTCCACCTCGAACTTTGCATTTGAACAACTTTGACCAAATCTGGCCAAACCAACCCAAGTGAACCTTTGTCGCTCACCTCTAGGGACTTTACACTAGAGTCTCAATGCTCCACCTTAAAATGAACATTCCCTTGACCAAATCTAGCCAAGCCAACCAAGTAAGCCTTCACCTCTCACCTCCAGGCCCATTTACAATTGATTTCACCAAGCCTTTTATAGGCTTCATTACATGCAATCCATGGACACAATACCACGGGCTACCCAAAAACATGGACCCAAAAAACCACGTGCTTTGATCTAAAAAAAACTAGATTTAACTCATTAACTCTTTCACTGAGTCAAGGTTAACCCAACATAAATTCCCCCACACATATTCAATCTACCTAAATCTATGGTTATACTTTTCATGGGTGACCTGATAAACCAGGGTACGCATGCCTATCCAGGTCCTACATACGTATGCACATTTACATGCAATCAATACTTTTTACAACTCCAAGGTAAATACATTTTTTTTTCTTTCACGATGACTCAACCATCACAACTCTTGTTGTTTCCTTGTTGTTTGAGTAGATCGTTCATCTTGAGCTTCCATAGCTCAAAGCTATTCTTACAACTGAATTTCTCCACCTCAAACTTAGAACTCTGCACTTTCTCCATTAGCAGAAAACTCCAAATATTTCCACATAAGTCAAATAATATCTTCTAACCAATAAACTAGAGCACAACCCCAAGTAAATTTATATTAAGAAACCACCCCACCTATATATATATATATATATATATATATATATATATATATATATATTTACCCCACTCTCATAAACTTCAACCCTTTTTAAAAAAAATATTACTCTTTCTTAAAAAGGGTATATCTCTTCACATCAAAAATTAAATGGGTTGACCTTTTTTAAAAAATCGAGTGGACTTGTCAAAGTATACAACTTCATATACAATAATGGGTGCACTTTTAGGAAATTGGTTTTAAAAATTTGTACCTTCACCATTTTTTATTAACTGCATATGAGTTCAATATCAATAACCTTTCCTAGATACCGCACCCTCCTAGTTGTGCAACGATGAAAACCAATTATCACGCTTCTCACACGGGTAAGAGAAATGATCCTGGCAATTTCGAGTTATCGCACCTGTTATACGCGTTAAGAGAAAAGATCCACAGGTTTATCAACAATAAGCCATCCAATATGGCATCCTCAGCATCCTCGTTCTTGTTTTGCTTCTGTCCATTAAACAAAAATGCACTAGTCCTCTATCTTGTGGTTTGCTTAGCTTTTATCAAGCAACCGACCTTCGATTTCCTTTGTGGATTCGATTTTGAACAAGTATTTTTCCTTGGTTCTCAAATTTTTCAACTCTGTGCTCTAATACCACTTGTTAGGAAGCGGAAGAAAAACATAGCATAAAACTGAGAACATCAAACCAAACACAACACAACAACAATCACACAATTGAAACATTGATTTATGTGGAAGTCCAATGCGAGAAAAAACCATGGGGCAATGATAGTCGATATTCTTATTATTCAAGGGAGAAATACAATAGCCAGCATAGGCATACAACCATCCTCCAGTCTTGTGTCTTTCTCACACACTCTACACATATTGCACACTCACCTCTATGGGTATGCTTGTATATATAACATCTCTCAAATAGTTAGACTAACTGATTATAATTAGTTCCACCAGTTACACAATCTATTCACAAAAGAGTCCATGCATGCACATTCCTAATATAGCTGCATGCATGTGCATGTGACCGCATGGGAAATTCGTTGGCATGTTTCCAACAAAATAAACCATGAAAAAATGAACAATCATACACATACACAGTACACCAGTATTTTTACTTGGAAACCCAATGAGGGAGAAAACCACATAATGATTTTTCTTATATGTCTTTAAGAATTACATTCATTGGAAGTACCAACTTCTTTTGTTCTCCAGTTGCAACTAGAAGGAGGCTCTGAGGCCCTATATTTTTCAGGCTACAACATGAGGGAAGCTACAACTCCCCAATTATGTGGATACAGGAAGAAGGAGGATACAACCCCCTATGTTCTCTGGCTACAACCGGAAGGTGGCTACAACCACCTATCCTTGCCCCATCCTCTCACCCTGAAATATAAGTGTCAAATGAAGAAACCACTGCCACACAGTCATTGTGAGATATACCATTGTAAACCTATACCAACCTATATCATTGACCTATAGCTAGCCTGTACCACTGCCCTATAATCAACCTATACTTGAAATGAGCCTGTACCAACCAAAAACCACATATATGTGACCTTTTTGTTCAGCATCATGTGTATGTATGTGTCTGCCCTATCTATACTGTAGCTCACATATGTACGCGACCAATCTATTATGCAGCCTGCATATGCCTTATGAAAACTAGGGTTTTCTCTCTTATGAAAAATTATGACCCTCTACAACCTCTTTCACATCAACCTGAACCATATCACTATGTCCAAACTATAATTGTACCCTCTGCCTACATCCTCATATATATCCTTTACCAAAAACATTTATATCTCTCTCTAGTCATGTGCCATATAAGTGTGTGTAATCATGAACAAGTATAATAACCATCACATGAATTATACATTAAACCCATTTTGATATTCATTCTCTCAATACATCAACCACTTCACAAATGCAAGCTCTCAACCATGTATCAAAAGAACCCTTAACCAAATACCAAGAAATGCAATATGTGCCTCAACACTCACAAGATATATCAATGATAAATATTGATTATACCAACACTATATTTCTATAGATCTGACTTATACAGAAGGTCCCATGCAACCACTAATATCTCTAGGGAAAATCCTCAAACCTAAATAACCATTTCTCATGTATACAACAAAATCCAACTACTCATAGAAATAAGACATACCTTTTGAACCAATAGATAGATCTGATGTACTTGATCACTATGGACCTTCCTAGGATCTTTCTTTCATACTCTAGAGACTTGACATCTTCATCTTCTCAAGTTTCTATGGATTTTCTTTCATGTACGCTCCCTAATATACTACTAGCCCATGTGCAGATGGGCCCTACTCCACTACAACCCTCATACACCTCAAAAACTAGGATTTTTTTAGTATTTTCTGTAATTTTGAAACTTTTGCCATCAACCCTTTGTGCTACCTCAAACTTGCACAACTTCAAATATATCAATGAGTACCTACAATAAACCTTACACAATAATAGATATTCAATGTGCTCAATAGGTGCTAATAGGAGAGCATTTCTCTCTTATTTATACTTCCATGTAGCTTCCTCAAGGGGTTACCTTCTAACCAACTTGACCCAATTTCCTTATTTTAGGGCTAACCCATTTCTAACCCCTTGTCCACTTTTAACCCACTTTGCTACAAATAGTAAATTCTCCACTTCTAGTTGCAACTAATTTATTTTTAATTATTTTCTTATTGCAACAACTTAACCCATGATTAACTCCTAGTTTTACTCACTTGACTAGTCAAATTCTTCTAGGAGCTTCTAGAATAATTTTGACTTCTTTGACCTTCTAGATAACTCTTGAGGGTTCTGCAACTTCACAACGCCATAACTCTCTAATCGTGAGGAGTTATGTAGTGTTCCACATATCACTAGAAATGGCATGACATGTACTATCCATATAGAATAGTCTTACATGCAAACATATTAAACTTCATGCCATTATACATCAATCAAACTAAAGTCCCTTAACCATATTGTTGGGGCTACTGCAATTTTCTACCAGACTTTTTCTACCGGACTTGATTCAAGGGTTGACATCAATGACAACCAACCCAATCAATCGAAACTAGCTTGTGATCAAATCTCCTCCTTGAGGCCACTAAAAAAACAATCTTAATAGAAAGAAATTGTTAAGTTCTCTATACAGATGGATAATTTATCAAAGGCTACCATAAAGTCTGTTACTGAGCCTATTTGGAATAACTTCGTAAGCCACCCTAAATATTGAGTATCTCTCTCAAAATGTGTATAGATAGATTTAAAAAACTAACTCTAATAAATATAGTATGCATATGATTTTTTATTCCATTCCCACCATTACCATCATTTTTTATCTAGATATAGGACCCCCACCCTAAATTTCATCATGTCATTAGTAATTCCATAGAGGTTGAAGTAATGTTCCATTTGGGTGACCCATTCTGACAAGTCAAAACCATCAAACTTGTTCAGGTCCACTTGAGGAGAATGGTTCCATATGTTATTATCCATTGAACTATTATTGTGTCGACCCGACAAGGGTTGTGGGTGCCTAAATATTCCCGAGTCAGAAGTTTCTTCTTGGTGTGTTTGGATGTGTTGTGCAATCTAGTGGTTTTCTTCTACTATGCCCCAAGCTAGCATACCTTCCAACTTCTCATTCAACATATTTTTGAAGTTGTTGAACATCTCATCCAACTTCTCCTCCAACCCAGTTATGTCCTCTTGGATTTTCTTAAGATTACCTTCCACATGGTCCAACTTGCTTGTAGTATAGTGGGTGTTCATGTTGTCCAGATAAGTGTGAAGTGGTTTATAGGTACCTTTCATGGGTGTGCTCACTGAAAAATTCTGCTGGGTCTTGGGGACTATTGGGAGGCCTCTTAGGCCCTTGCATTAGTCATCATACTTTAATACATATGTAAATATAGGAA
>ML782493.1:0-46741 GCA_009831015.1 Picea engelmannii | reverse complement strand
ATATATAGATATAGATATATAATAAGGATAAATACATAAGTAAGTACAAGAATGTAACATAAAGGATCTTAATGAATGATTAGTTGGAGTGGGTACAACTGATCCAACCATCTCTCATATGTATTTATAACCATCTCTCATATGTATTTATACTCATGAATAAGGAATAAACAGTGGATTGGTTAATCTTCCCAAATACTCTCGTCTTGAGTACATGTGTGTCTTGGTGTGCTTCTTTAATGTGTCTCTTCTTCAATGCCTGTGTAACCTAGAAGATTACAAAAGTGGCATTGTTGCCTCCTCCATTCGGCTGGGTAATGACATCAGTGAATGGGAGGTGGTTTGAACCTAAAGAAGATGGAAAGATAAGAAGATAGATTGTTGCTCGTACATGATGATCGATGTTGCTCACTTGTTGATTTCCTATTGATCTAAGATGTTCTGAGAATGTTGATGTTGTGAATTCTCCTAGATGTTGGATGTTGAAGACACAAGCAAGATGCACGGAAGAAAACAATGTTTTACACCAGATGGATAGCACTTCACTGCCCACGGTTCAACTATGTCATTTGATCCATTACTTCCAAGGTGATATTGAGTTCAGGAATGCAAGAGTCAAGGAACATGGAAATAAGACTGGAGGATGCGAAGCAGTGACTTAAGTGTTGCACACACTATGTATGGAATAATTATTGATGATAATACCAAAATTGATGATTTTTTGGTCATTGTTCCAATATTTTTTTGGTCGAATAAATGTTTGCGATCCTTGGATAAGAGGATGTTGAATTGCACTCAGTATTCATTAGAGTGATTTTGATAGATGACTAATTATCATATATGTCGATTAGAAAAATGTTTCGTGAGGAATGCATCAAGATAATTGACCCACAGAAAACCTAGGTCAAAGAATGGGTCGTCTTGTGGAAATCGATATTGGGTAGTCAAAATCGATGAGTAACAATGAATCGACTTGTTGGAATGAAGTGTGTTCCCAGTGAACACAATCCTACTGAAACTAAGAGTTGATTGTCCACCCAACATAAGTTCTACATACATGGAGATCAAGGGAGCCAATGGCATGTTTTATAATATATTTTCCAGGAAGCATTTCTTGTTCGACGTGAAGAAGACGACTAACCCCACCAATCTCTTGGTCGATCGAGCCAACACAGATTGATCAATTCAGATGTAGTACACAGGACTTGGTTCAAATACAAGAAGCAACTCTTCTTGCGATATGTTGGAACAAATCACCCAAATATTATCAAATTGAGATATTATCTTAGGTTCTTGTGGAAGATTGTGTACATGTATCTCATTATCTACAATATTTATACACAAAGGTTTATCTGAAATTTTCGCCCCATGCATAGATCCCTATGTTGAATGCATTGTCTTCAATAAAAATTATAATCGGTGACTCGACAAAGTGTACAAAGTAATTGTTGTAGGAACCTTCGGTTTCATGCATATGGAGTCTGTGAAAGATAAATAGTGGTAACACTATTAAGAGACACCGAAATACAAAAACCAACTAGAGTGTGATGATTTGTGGGGTCCAATAGTAGTGTGTGGCCCAATACCTCAAGGAAATAACTAAGGAGGCTCAACCATGCTCTTAGCCATACCACTTGACTACCCAGGTACTAGAGAGTGATCTCCCTGAGTGTTGTTCTCGGTGTACTATAGAAACAACACATATAATTGGTTTATCTAAACATGGTTTTAGGTATACCTGGTGGACTTCCTATATACCCGAGGGTACGTGGAAGTGAGACTCCATATGCAAGTAATGTCTGAAGTGGTACTACTTGAAGGGGTACCGACATGGGTTACAAGGGTTTCTAACAATGTGATTCCACTTGTATTTTTTGCGTGTATTATTCCCCTACCACAATTTTACCCATTAAACGACATATCATTGTGTTATTTAAATACGTCGGAACATGTCTCTAAAAAGAATTTAAAAATTAAAGAGCTTGCTAACCCAAGAAAAGTCTCTGAAGATCACTAGAAAATAGCATGTGCAAGGTAGGGTTTGGGGAAAAAAATGTAAAATGATCACAACATCTACTATACTTCTCAGATTGGCTATTATTTCCACAATTATGAAATGCCACAGTTTCTCTAGATCTACTGGCATTTCTTTGACCGAAATTTGTGCACTATAACAAAAGATATCCAATCTATGAAATTCATTACTTTCATGGAAAAAATCCTAAAAAATGTTGATATTAAATAAAAGATATCTCCACTTCATGGACTTCGTTTTGGACAATTTTGTTGTTTGAAATTGGGTATTTTTTAAAGAGGAATTCAGATATTGAGCTCGATTTTCCAACTTATATATAGAAAGTTTCAAAAATCGATCTGAATGCCATCGTCCTCTTTTCTCCGTAAAAAATCAACAAAAAAAAAAAAAAAAATTTCCCAAATATTCTCCCACTTCATGCCAAAGAAAGAGCTCTAATACCACTTGTAGTGTATTTAACCCCAAAAATTTAGATCAGTCACATAAAATGTAGTGCAAAACCCAAGAACACAAGAGAAAAGATAGATAAACCCTAAGAAATATCCCTTTGATAATACAAAATGGAGAGCTATGTTCACTTTCCTCTTCAATGGGGAAACCTCCAAGGTAAATGCTCCAAATACAATAACAATTCTTGAGAAAACATTACATAACCTTCCATTAAATATACAACTATCCATAAAGGATCTTAATTACCTATGGGCCCCTTATAATGAGGGTTGACCAACTAATTTTGGCCTTATTAATCAAACATATTATTTTACAATGAGTGATGGTTGTTAGGGTTGCACCCAATAAACAGACTTCCTGAGAAGGCCACCCATCCCAAGACTCCTCTCTCTCAAACATGATTATGTATATTTTAACCTTGTACAAATAATTACTACAAACAAATTTTTAATAAAATAGAAAATATACAATGACACACACACACATTACACAGAGATTTTTGCCCTAAAAACCCAAACCGGGAAAACCAACAACCTGTTTAGAGTCACATCTCTAATCTTGTATTCATTATATTCATTGTTTACAAAAAATTATACAAATAAGATCCTGTGGAATCCAAACCCCTAATCCATTGACCCATATTAGTCAATAACCCTAATTCCTTAACCAGAATTAGAAAACCATCGACAAAAACCATGTGCCGAAAAATCGCAAAACATGGATGCAAAAAATCACCAAAAAACGAACCAAATTTTTTTTCTCGGGGGATCCCACCCCAAAACCCCCACACCCCTCAAACCCCCTTTTCTCCCATATGAATGTACAATACATGGGATCAATTTTGCAAAGAATATAACACATACCCAACATTCTCCCACTTGTTGTTTTCTTTGCATACAAGGGGTTACATGATTACATAGTCAACAATCTAGGGCGACAATGCCCATAGATCCTATACACCAAGAGAACTTCTCAATGCTCACATATTTTTTTAATCAATCTGCAACATTCTCCAAAGTGTCCACCTTCATCAGCAACACCTTCTTGTCTTCAAACATGTCTCTCACAAAGTGATACTTACCATTAATATGCTTTGTCTTTGAATTATAAGTCAGGTTCTTCACCAATAATATTGCACTCTCACTATCACAATCTATCCTTACAGCTTGTTGTACCAACCCAATACCTCAACACAATCTTTGTAACCATGTTGCTTCCTTGCTTGCATGAGTGGATGCCATGTATTAAGCTTTTGTAGTTGAGAGTGCCACTGAAGCCTGTCTTTTGCTCAACCAATGGATTGCTCCTCCAAATATATTAGACACATACCCTCTTGTATATCTTCTACAATCTAGATCTCCATCCCAATATGCATCCAAAAAACCATGTATCTCCAACATTCTATCCAATCTTGGTCTTCCTTGGTAGCACAATCCATAATTGGTAGTGCCATGAAAATACCTAAAAAACCATATTTATAGTTGTCCAATGCTCCTTCCATGATTTTTACATATACCTGCTCAAAACTCTCACTACATGTGCAATGTATGGTCTAGTACAGACCATTGCATACATTCTTGTATATTAAACCGGTTTACATACCTTCATATGAAACCTTTGCAATATTGTCTCGACATATTTCCTTTTATTTAACTAGAGTTTCATATTTTCCCAATCTCTTTTAATTTCCATGCCCAAAATGAAATTTGCAACACCAAGATCTCGGATGTCAAATTTAGAGGAAAACTGAGTTTTCACATCCTAGATAATCTCCTTGTTATTTCCTATTAGCAACATATCATCCACATACAAGACCAAATAAGTAAGATGATCCCCAAGTAATTTGAAATACACATAGTGATCTTCTTTGCTCCTTGTGAAGCCAAGTCTCAAGATATAAGTATCAAAATTTTGATACCACATCCTTGGTGATTGTTTTAATCCATACATGCACTTTTTCATCTTGCATACAAACTCCTTATTTCCCTTCACAGTGAATCCTTTTGGCTGATTCATGTAGATTTCTTCTTACAAATCCCCATGTATGAATGTTTTCTTCACACCCATATTTTCTACTTCAAAATCAAATGCAACGACAACATATAAAAGAAATCTAATAGAAGTTAACTTGGAAACATGAGAAAAAATCTCACCAAAGACAATTCCCTCAACCTGGGAATAACCTTTTTCTACCAATTGAGCTTTGCATTTCTCCACTTTGCCTTTTGCATTCAACTTCTTTTTAAACGCCCATTTTCTACCAATGGGATTTCTTCCTGTCGGTAACTCCACTAGATCCCAAGCCTCATTCTTGTCCAAGGCTGCCATTTCTTCAACCATGGCCTTTTTCCAAAGTTTTCCATCCTCTAGATCCATTGTCTCCCTAACAGTTCTAGGATCATCATCAATAATAGACAAAGAAAAATTTGAATGGAAATCAGGTGGAGTATACCTTGTCGGTTTCCTTCTTTCCTGAACCAATCTCCTCAATACTGGAGTATGGGGATCTTCTTCTTCTGATTCATGTTCTTCTGCAGATTATGATTCACCATCCTTTAACTCAAACTCTATTTTCTCTAGTTCTTCCTTCCTTGGTATGAATTCTTGTTTGAAAACATCTTTGATTTCTCTAAATACCACATCTCGTCTATACACTACATTCTTAGTTTCTAGGTTTCAAATCTTATAACTTTTCAGACCATCTTTATACCCAATAAAGATACACTTTTCAACCTTTTTATCTAGCTTACTCCTATTTTCCTTTGGAACGTTAACATAAGCCTCATAGCCAAATACCCTGAGATGTGTGAGAGATGGTTTCTTACCAATCCATACTTTGTGTGGAGTCTTTTCATCCAGTGTTGATGAGGGTGATTGATTGACCATGTAACATGCAATATCCATTGCCTTTACCCAAAATTTGTGTCCTAACCCGACATCACTGAGCATGCACCTTGCGTTTTCCATCAATGCCATGTTCATCCTTTCTGCAACTCCATTTTGTTGAGGTGTATATGGAGTAGTCTTATGCTTTGTTATACCACACTTCTTACAAAATTCTTCGAATTCATTTATGCATAACTCTCCACCATTATGTGTCCTCAACACCTTAATCATTTTCTCTATTTGATTCTCCATGGGAGCACTAAACTCTTTAAACCCGTCAAAGAATTTAGATTTCTTCCTAAGGAAATATATCCATGTATTCCTCAAGAAGTCGTCTATAAATGAGACATAGTACACAGATTTTCCCAGTGATGGAACCAACACATGTACAAACACATCATTGTGTACCAACTATAAAATTCCCTCTGCCCTTGTTGCAACAGAGGGGAATCTTACCCGATTATGCTTCCCATATACACAATGTTTATAGAAATCAAAATCCAGAGAGAAGTTAGACATACCTTCAACCATATCTTTACCATGTAGTAGTCAATATTGTTACCAAAATTAAGTTATCATAAAATATTTAAAAATATATTATATCAACATAAATAATATTTAAAAATTGAATACAAATTTTATAATATATAATTAAATAAAATTGTGTGAAATAAAATTAAGTCAATTTTTTCAAAATGAACTAATAGATATGTAATTTAATAAATTTATAATTTGTTAAAATAAATTAAAATTATTGTTTTTTAGATTATGATATTTGGTGGGACAAAGTGTTAAACGTTGTTGTAGGTTCATGAGTATCTGTGTCCTTTAAATCGTAGACATATTGTGGCTGGCCACTGAGATTTGTAGCTAGGTGCTCATGTGCTCATCTCCAACAACCTGATACAGCCTACCTGCCAATAGAGGGCACCCACGACTTAACTCAACCGACGTGGATTCAAAATCCAGTAGATTAGGTTGAGTTATATATCGTAATTGCATTTACGAAGAGACAAAGCACGGATCACATCCATCCACTATTTCACCCACATCATTGAACAAACATTGATATTTCAAAAGTTGCAAAGTACTCATGAATGTTTCCCACTCAAAGATTTGGTGTAAAGCATTAAATGTTAAAGATTTGGTATGTAGTGTTCAAAGCATTAAATGTTAGATGACTTAATTGAATGTTGCATAGATATTTTGTCCCTGTCAGCCAATGACATTGTGTGAGATGATAGTGATGTGACTGCCCAATTTTATTGAGGGAGGAGTTGGCAAGAGTGCTAAAAGTGTTAAGAGGTTGTTACTTTGACTGCCATATAAGAAGCTTGTCCAATCAAGATGGAAGGACCTTATCCCATCAAAATAATATTCTCCATTTATTTATGAAATTTTCTATATTCAAAATAATTTTGAATATAATGTGTACAAAGCTTTTGGTACTTGAAACATTTTAGATACGCTACTTTAAGAAGATATAACATGAAGTTAAAAAAGGCATTGTAATTTATTTTCATAAGTTGTGAATGTTTCCCTACACAAGGAAACATTACATATAAATATTTTACCTCTTAGGATTTTTGGAAGGGAAAGAAAATCTCTTTGAGATTTGATTTTAGAGCAAGGGTGGATATGCCATTTAATCACGGCCTTTCCATGAATGAGTGATATGACAATAGAAACTTAAAATAAGATTTTGCACTAAACTTGAGAAGCAAGTTTGGTTAGAAAAGTTTGGCAAAAGTGAAATATTAGCTTGACTATGTGGGCTTAATGTTGTGAGTTTGAAATCCCTCTATGGACTAACACTTAGGGTTTTATCATGCATGTAGAAAAGACCTAAAGATTCCTACTTTCTACTGTCATCCCGGACCTAATCCCCATTATTCTTAAGCAAATATGTAGTTAAGAAGATCAAGTGAGCATACCTTATTTCGGGCGTTTGATATCGATCCTTCTTCACGCTTGGTCGCTCTTTGACTGTACCTCTCCTCCCAAGGATGACCTGCATTCACACAAGACAAACAAAGAACTCCACATGCATTTGATCTACAGATTAATGGGTTAGAGATTTAATCAACATGTACGCAATAAACCATGAAAACCTCATATGGTGGGACGGGAAAAGTACTTCTTTATTATTAACTTCACTAAATCAACTTACAATGATGAAGCCGACCACTGCTCCATGAACCTAGTCCTGGGCTCCTCTTCAACTGTCCTCCAACTTCTTTGCTCTATACTTCTCTTTGCACAAGGATGGCTAAAGGTTGGGACAAAGGGAATGCTCAATCAAGTATAGTTTCTTTACTATGATTCTCCTCTCCCAAATGGGACCCCTAACCCTTCTTTTATAGGCTAGAAGAAGCTAGGTATTTGGTTGAATTTCTGGCCATGCATGGTCGAAAGGTTTAGTTAACTTACCCAAAGCTGTGTGTTATGTCAGCAACTTTCCTTTTTTCGTGCTTTTGTAGGAACATGCAGGTTGTCTTGGGTTAGCTAGCCTGTACATGTGTGCAGTAATGTAGCAAGGTGCGTGGGCCTTTATAAAAGGGTTTTTTAAGAAGAGTTGTTCAACAATGTTTTGGCAAAGAAGGAATCTGAGATGGCATGATGCCAAGTAAGCATGTCTGGTGAAAATTAGGGTTATAACACTTAATCATGTAGATAAAGCATAGATTATGTGAGGTGTGAGGTATTAGACTTGCAAGTTGTATAAATGGTGAACTGTGACTATGAAAACTATTTCCTATGTATTAATGTGAAATTCTTTTGGAAATGTAAAATAAAAAATTGAAACGTTTCATGGCCTTATAATTGAGTTTTAAGGCACCCAGAAAATCAACTCCATAGTGGTAAGTGGATGGGTATGATGAATGGTTTGAAAAAGTCTCAAATCCAAATAGTAGAGACATGTTGTGGGTTATTTAGACCTATTTTATACCACATAAGTTCAAGCAATAGGTTGGCATTGTTGGTGTGGAGAGAAAATAAAAGGGTGCAAGTATGAGTGTTTAAAATCAAGTAATGTCCAGTGCTCTTATATGTAATTACAAGAAATATAGAAAAACAAGTGGAGTAAACCTCTACGGTAGCTCCTCTATGGACTTATTGTTGATTGTGGAGATAGAGAAGGTGGATCCAAACATTGGAGTCTCCTTTATTAGTAGGTTAGAAATCAAAATAATAAGAAGATATAACCATTTAAATGCACATTTTAGTGAGGGAAAGAGAATTCAATCATAAAATAATGATGTCACCTAGAGTGAAACATGAAGATGACCTTTAAGATCTTTCATCAAGAGGGTTCTGACCTCTTTGAGGCTTTCTCTCTGTAAACTATATTAATGGATGGAAGAAACTCTCTCCTTAGTAAAGGAAGAGGTGCTCGATCCCAATACTAATGAGATACAATGAAATTTATGTAGAAAATGACTAAATATTTGCATATATTTGTAAGGTATATCCTTACATTTATTGAAATACTTTAACTCGTGATAGATCCTTGTGTTAGCACTAGATGTCACCTTTAGACTGATATAAAGGTAATCTTAGTACCCATCGGGATATCAAAGTAAAAGGATATATTTATATGTGTGAATGGGTCAAACTGACATGGATCAAGACTCAGTCCAGTAAACAAAATGAATGAATACTATGCTCCTACAGGGAAGGGCTAAAACAAACTCCAATCAACAAATCTTGGACAAGTGAACAGAAGAAATAGAGGATAACACTGAAGTAAATAACACAATTCCACTTCCAGCTAAATTGAATTATTTATTGAAGAAAATATCATAAATTATAAACCTTATAATAAAAAATATAGAGTACTTGCATGGAAAAACTCACAATGTATGCAACGAATCATTTACTACACAAAATGTAAATAACATTGTAATGAATCATTCAAAGATAATATTCCACAAAAGCAGAAGGCAAAGAACAGGTTGGGATAAAACAAAGTTGATATTGTATTTTCACTAGAGTCCTTCAATCTAGATACATAGTCTTCTTAGTTTCATAAATCATAACCAGAAGTGTGAGCCTCAATCTCTAATCATTCGAACCTTTCAAAATGGTTACATCTTACAATATATAGCCTTACATGTGTTATTTTCCTTCTATGAGTTTGAAATATAGTTGTTACATTGGATTCCATCCACTTAGGAGTTCATTGTATGGAATAACAATAGAAAATCTAACAAACTCCTAAAACCTAGGATCGTGTCTACATTCATAAATACAACAAAGCCAACACATGCTGCATAATTTAGAAAAGCTAGATCGATGGGACATGTGTCTTTCATGAACAACTAAAATGTTGGAGGCATTTGATACACAGGTGGAAACTGAAATCCTTGATCTAAGTCTTACTGTGTGAATTTGCAGTGAACTGGTGGAATCTGCTGCGAAAACTTTGTTTCAGCAAATTCGCAGCGAATAACTGGAAATTGTTGCAAAAACTATGTTTATCAACTGTTTTGGATTCTCCAAATTGTTGTTGGTGTGAAAAACTTGTAAGGTGGTTATATGTATCCTTTGCACTCCTTAACCTTGCTTTGGACCTAGCTATTAGTCAAAACTGTAACTAAACCATCAAACATCATAAGACAAAAAGTAGCCTTTAGGTTTTTTTGCAACACATAACCATATCCTTCTCAAAACTAGTACAATTTAAAAAATGAGTTTCCTTTAACTTAATGATTGTAGAATGTGCTAATAGGTCCAAGTTATGATTTTCCACTTGCTCTCTCAACTGTTGCAACTCTCTTTTCAATAGCATATTCTCAACTTTCAAAACCATATTCTGCTTGTAGACATTCTTCACTTGATGGTGCAGGGGCAAGGATCTTTTGACCATGTTTATGCTTTTATCAATAAATACCTCACAGCTATCCAAGTGCTCTTTTATTTTAATTTTAATTTCTCTACTATCCCGCCTCAATTGCACAATTTGAACTTGTGCATCCTTCAACAGATTTATGAGTCTCTTAACTATCTGATTGCCTACATCTGGTGGAGACTGTGTTTCAATAATTTCTACAGGATCTTGGTGAACCGGTGCTTTGGTTGTGTTGGAACACACTTTTTTTAATGTTATAGGTTCAAACGTTGGAGGTGCCCTTGTTTCTAAGTAAGTAAGAGGTTATACTTAAGCCCAAAAAAGTCGGACTTTGGAATCTCACGTATTTCACAATGTACCTGCCAAAGCCCCGGTATCCCGACACGCGAAATGGCAATAAGGGTTTAGTTATAATCACCATTATTGAACCCCTAAGCAGGGATTTTTAGATGTTATTACCTCGTTCTCTCGCGTTTCGGGAGTTACTCGTCAAACATTTTCCAAACCCCGGAGATGTGAAATTGTGAAGTCATTCCAAGTTACTCAGGTTAATATCAAGAGTGATCATTATAAACTGTAGTTAGTCTTTATCGCAATTTCGCAACTCAACAATTCTTACCTCAAAGAACAACACCTTTGTAACTATGCTCCCCGAAGTCACAATATTCATTAATTAAGCATGGTTAATTAAAATCTTAAGTCAAATCACAGATTATAAATCAAATCGCACCATCGTGATTTCGGGCTTTTGGGTCTCAAAGGCTAGATGCGAAATCATCCGATATGGCGAGCGCCGAAAAGGGGATTAAGGACTAAAAGAATGAAATTAAAAGAGCTAAACTGGATTAATTAGAGCTTTGAGTAGCTTTTAACCGTACGATTTATAGATGAAGTTTTTAAAGTTTCTGCTCTTTTCCCAAGTTACGAGTCGTCAAATATTTATGGCATTTATTTGAATTTCAGTGAGGTGATTGACAATAAGATCCCACTTATTTGCTAAAATATTTCCATTAAACATTTTAATCATTCTGTCAGCAAGGACTAGCACGAACTTAATCTATCGAAGCAAAGGGTTTTCTTTCATTATCTCAGCTTTCCTTTCTATTGTGCGCAGAGCTATTTCACCAGGATAACTTCTGTCTATGTTTTCAATCTTTTACTACAGGGGATCTAATTGCAAGGTTATACATCATGGCTCCACGAAAATCACCCAAGGCAGTCGTTGAGACCTCAGGCCAAGGTTCAAATATTTTTTTTGATACTTCGCCTCGAAGTATCAATACTATCAAAACATGGACGCACATTTCCAATGTTCTGCAGCCCGAGGTGATAAATTGCCCGGATGATTCCTGCGATAACGAGGATGATGACATGTCCATCAAATACAAATTTTTTTCTCAAGAAGAGATGCACAAAATAGAAGCAAGGCCATGGCTTCTCCCCTATTATGATATGGTCAGATGGCCACTGGACCATGTAGACATCCTGACTAGAACGATTTTCAATGAACAGAGGGAAGCAATTGGGTCTTTCATACTAGAGCACTTATAGGCAATGTATAAATTGTCACCCACACCAAACCGTACTTACAATGCCGAATTCCTAGAGGGGTTCAAAAAGAAGGAATGCGAGCAGTATGGAAGAAATTTATCCAATCTAATCAAAGAGTGGGTTTTGCACCCCACGAAATTTAGGGCCGATACTCATGGAATTTATTCAATCTCCTCTTTAGAGCCACAATTGAAGTATGTATTGATGATGGCCTATAGACTGTATGGGAAGGAGGAAACTACTCACTTTTTCCTCCCATGGGTACCGCTCATTCATATAGTTGCTGAAGGTTTTTCTTTCGACTGGGCCAAATTGATGTCAGACAGTCTCACCAGTCAAATTACTGAATATCGAGCACAGAAAGCCAGCGGGAGAGCATCTTCATTCTTTATGTCTGCCTACATCATGGATTCTATTTGCTTCATGACACCCTTCCCATTGATGAGTTGGAGCTGGACTCCATCTAATGCTGAGCCTATCCATGTCTACCACTTGAAACTTTGGGAGGATAAGGCCAAAGATTTCGTCTACGATATTTTTAACTGGGTAATGGTATCGATGCATGTCTCTATCTTCAACCATCTGCCTCCCCAGATTTTGGATAACATCACGGCCAACCTGAGTAATGTAGCAAATTGGTATATAGAAGCAGATTTTTCATACATCAGAGTTTTTGGCACCTCGGTTCCCCCCCCATGCTTTGTCATTATTCCTGCCAGATAAACTAATATGTTGGGAGATCGCCAAGCAAGTTGTGCTTGGTGGGATAAGAAAAGAACTCAAAGGACTATCGAATAAGGTATGACCACCCTTCCCCATTCATATTGGTTCATACTCTTTATTATATTTTGGCCATGCCAAATCCAAGGCCACGGCCTTGGAGGAAATGAAGTTGGTGAACATTGAGTTAAAAAAGCATGACCCTAATAAGGTTGTGAGTAATCACTTGGAGAATTGTGGCTTGAAGAGATACGAACATGAGGATTCACCTCATGATGAAATCTTCCGAGGTGCGAGGTCCTACTCTGAAGTCTTGAGTCGGATTTAGGCCTTGCCACCCGAAGATATGGTTGATTTCCTCAAATTCGAGGAGCATCAGAAGATTTGCCTCCCCCTAATCTTACAGGGCAAAACCCCAAAGCTTCCAGACACACAGCAGGCAAAAGCCAAAGGCTCAAAGAACTCAAGTCCTGGCAAGGAGAAAAATCAAGAAGGGAAAGAGGAAGGGGAGACCTCAGAACAGGGAGCCGAAATCCCTGATCAAGGAGAGTAAAACCAAGAGGTAGTTGCATCGAGTAAGCAGGTACTAAGTCAAGAAGAGATACCCTTTCAAAAGGTAGGTGACACCCCACTGATCACATCAAGTGAGCCAGCCACAGATGCTATCCCTAAACAATCATCCAAGGAAATCAGCAGTCTGATTGTTGTTATCACACCCTTACTGTTCACAAAGCGAAAACCCCGATGTGGGATGGATTTTCAATGAAGAAATGACGCCCATTTCTGTAGACGAGTTGCCTCCTAATGAATGTTTCTTTGATAAGAAAAGGAAGGCCGTGGTGAAGAAAGAACTATATCAGAGAGAGGGCAGAGTGGCTAAAAAATTTAAAATCATGACAGATGGAAAGGCCACGAAAGAAGAAGAATTCGCCGAGGAGATAGCAAGAACATTAGGAGCTTATGCTATGGCCAATCAGTACTCAGTTGGAACTCTAAAGGTGTAGTTGAAATGGAGGAACCTCTTGATCAGTAAGTTGGAGGCTAGGATAGTTACGGTAGAAGCGAATGCCAGGGATCAGGCGAACAAAGGTCTCGAGGAGGCCAGAGCAGCTGACCAATAGGAAATCAAATAGCTTAGAGCCGAGCTCGAGAAAATGCATCAATCGGTCCAGATAAACCAAGCACGGGTAAGTCAGCAAGAGGAGTTAATACAACAACTACAGTCAAAATTGAATTCTGCTGAGAACCAGGTCATATATATAAACATATTCCAATCCCAAGCCACCGAGATCCAACAGAAGGTGGAAATAACTCAACAAGAATTGCTTGCCAAAGTGGAAATCATCCAAAGTCACTTTCAGACGATTGATCAAGTGCTAAAGGATATCTCTTTGAGAGAAAGAGAAGTTGGGGTGGCTCGAATTGCTTTCCAGGAGGATGTTGTAGCAACAACAAAGGAAGGTATGGTCGGTAGTGCTAAGTTATCCATCCCAGAGAAAACCAGGGGAAATATCTTACTGAAGGCATGGGAGCATAACATATCAGAGAGAAGAGAAAGAGCTAAAGAGATGAATACTTCTTGCAAAGATATATTCAACTTGATAAATAAAAATTTGTTGAACCTTGATAAGGAAGATAACGCTGGGACACTGGGAAAAATTAACATAGCCAAGCACCTATTAGATATCAAGGATAATGTTGAAAAGGAACAAGCTGAAATATCCCAGCTGAGTCAGGATGAATTTGCCCAAGTGGACAGATGGTTAATAAAACCAAGTTTACAATTATGGTTAATCATCACGAAAGACCGACAAGTAGGAAGACGATTGCCACAGCTAGTGAAGAATTGTTACACTTTTGAGGCAAACAACCAAGTAGAGCCCTCCAAGTTGATAGCCCAGTTGATTGAAAGGTGTGTCAGTTACGTTGAGTAGGGGAAAGGGCAAGCTTCTGGTGTTAAATGATGACAGGTGTTATTCCATTCTATTTATGAGTACAAAGGAACAAAGAAAGGAAGGCACTCCACCTGCATGGAAAAAGACAAAGAGCGAGGAAATGAAACGCTTCATTTCTTCATTTGTAATCAAAGGCTTCTAGAACAAATGGAATTTGAAGTGTTTTTTAAGCTTGTATAAATATGCATTTTGAAACGAAAGAAAGGGATTTTTCTTTCGGCAGATTGTAATAGAGAAAATTTTCCTTTGCCGGGATTAATACAAAGTGAATTGAAGACTCCATATTCCGTCAAGATTGAGTTATGTGTTTTCCTCTGTTATTTCATACTTCATGTCATTTTTATATACATCTTTGATGAATGCTTTAACTGCAATTTAGTACAACTACTGTGGAGATCATGTTTTAGTTATATAATTATTTACAACTTTTCTTTTGTATCGGCTATTAGCAGGTACAAGACCTGTGAATTTCTTAGATCTCTATATTTTATGCATCATTAAAGTGTTTATTTTCTTTTCCTTCTTCTATTACAGTGTGAGATTACTCTTGAATTGATGCCTCACATTGTCTGACAGCTCTATGTTTTCTTTCATTTCATTCTTGGTTTCAAATTTTAACTCAGTTACAGAAAACAAACTTTGATTTTGTTTAAACCATTTAATTGGCTTCACAGGATTGTTTCTCGTATAATCTAAAATTGAATTAGCAACTTAAAAACAACAACCTCTTAATTTTTTGTCCCTTAAATGACAGCCCCTGTTGCAAGGCAACCTCACATCGAACCCGACCTCTTAGACCAAACCAACATTTCCCTAAACCTCTTTGATACTATCCTAAGAACTGCAACCACCCGGATCAAATTCGAGTGTTCATGGGCAACCATTGAACGGGACATAACCATTAAAGAACAAGTGGAAGTTAGACATAGACAGCTTAGAAATCAGCCATAGTTTCTCTTCCAGCTGTTTTCTCCTTCCCATACCTTTACCCTCTTCTGGATGCCTAGACGCTATAATTTGTAGCCTTAAGTACAAACTTTGGAACAACAGGTTGCATGATGAACAAGTGTTTGAGATGCACCTTATGTCATAGGATTTAACTGCTTTCTTGCTGACCTAGTTAGATGTCTCTTGACTAAACATGACCTTTTTATTGATGAGGCATGTACCTTTTATGAGACATGTACCTCTGTTGCACTTTCATTTACAGAAACTAGATATTCTTTCAATGCTGACCCGATCAAAGGTTTTCTTGGTTTAGGCATTTTCACTGCTTCAACAATGAATTCAAGCTTTCTCTTACTCTTCTTACTGTCAGATGTCTCTTTAACATATTAAACGGTTTTAATTTCCTGATCTAAAGGTTTTTTTCCTTTAGATTTCTCCTTAGACTCTTTACTGAGAAAATTTTTAACTTTAGTTTCAGGGGTTTCCACTATGGTTGGTTGTTGCTCTTCACCTTTCTTTATTTTTATTTTAGCACTAACATTGGTTGTTTGAACTACTTTCTCAATTGAGGAAGTGTTTTTTCTCTTTGTTTGAGGAGTACTGATAATATCTGCACTGAAACCTGATGTGGACAAAAAGGTGTCCCAATCTCCACTTGTTTTACTAAGCTCCTCTAAGAAGTTAGCAACTTGATAAGGCTAGAATGAAATATGCTACTTTCAACTAATTTAGATTTAGCCTACACCTTATCAGACATTTTACCCAAGATTCTGAAAAAGATAAATGGGAAAATTCAAGAGTTTCTTGCCAATAAAGTGCATGAGTAATCTGATATGGTACTAGTACGCCATGTTGAAATGTCCTTCACAGGTGAAGTATCTGTGAACTACTCTTAGCATCTTATCAAAATATTTTGTCATGTAACTCCTTGGCACTCCTTTAGATATATTATCATCCTGATACTCTGGTTTGAAATATTCATGCAAAAATGCAGAATCCAGGGCCATCCCCTTAAACCTTCTCTCACCTTAACAAGGCATATTTGTAGCTGCTGCAATTTTCTGTTATGTTACCTGAAACTCAAGTGAGCCAACTTTTGCCTTGAGACCATCAAAATTTAATGCAAACTCCTTAGCTACCTCCATGTGCCCCTTCTATAATTTCTCACAGAAAGTGATGCATCATACTCTCTAAAAACATTCTCTAATAAAAGAATATGAATTAACTAGATGCATGTCATGAGGTCTAGATCTCACAATTTCACCTCCTTTGTAGATTTTCTTATTTTGTTGTGTAGGTTCCATAATTGCCAGAGGGAAATAGTATGATTTGGGAAAATTGGATGACAACCATAAATCCAAACTGGTGCTAGGGTTTACTGCTAAACAGGGTTTTAGTAGTAAAACACAGTTTCGCAACAAGTAGGAAATTGATATAGGTTGAGACTTTTGGAACAACAAGAACAAAATGGAATGGAAGGAAAGATCAGTAATCAAGTCTGAGTATGGTTGAAAGGTAAACCATCCATGTTGCTGGGAAAGAACAGGGTTTTGACAATCGACATGATTTTTTTTGCAGCGAGGAGGGTTTTGGGCTGCAAATGGTTTTTATGTTGCGAATGAGATGCTAGAGCGACTGAGAGTTAAGACAAAAAACTTGAAAATGAGAGGAGGTAATCATCAATCAAAAGGTAAATAGGTAGAAACATAACATCGACCACTACAAGAGTTTTCGCAGTGGTCTCATAAAATGGCAGCGAACACAGTTCCTGGTCCTTAGCACTTGGTCGCGGGTTGAGTGCCATGTGCTTATGCGCTGGCCCCCCATCGACCAGGGCTAGCCCTAAACCACACCACATTGCAACTTTAACATTAAATTTGGTCGGTGTTTTAAACAAGCACCAACCACGTCCATGTGGCCATCGCATGGGGCTTAGTCTGTTTCTCATGCCAAAGATCGGGGGTTCAATCCCGACGGAGTCACAACCAAATTTTTTGGCCTATCCAACATTGGAGAAATCTGGGGTGCCACTTGGTGCCCTCTGATTGGGCCACATGTCACCCTATGATTGGCCCATATGGTATAGTCAGCACCCAGTCAACAACCCAGTCAGCATGCACAGTCATCTTCCACGTCACTATTGTACAACCACATGTCGTTCCATGTCACCATCTGTACTAGCAATTCACCTGCCCAATCAGCTACCACATCATCATCCATACTTCTGTAACACACCCGACTCCTTAATACTCTTTTAATGGATGGAGCATTATAAATTGGTTTTTCCTTAACTCAATCATCTAAAGTCATCTCTCTGAGATTATTCATTCTCTTCTACTTGTCCGTAGCTTTCTAATGACTATTATCGGGTTCTAAGACAACCCTTGGTTTATATCTTACGGCTTCCCGAAGCTCTTCAGAATTCCTTGGTTGAGGGCCACATGGAGCTCCCGCAGCTTCATCTCGTTATTATCATTTCTTGGTTCCTACCTCCCTTAGGGAAGGTCCATCCATCAACCAATTCGACGACTGGCTTAATCCTTGTCTGTCACGCAAACTAGCAAGGAATTCAGTGTTTGACGCATATCATCTCCTTGTTATCTACGCACGAGACCTCCCGAAGTCCCAGAAGCTTGCCACGTGGTTCTGGCCTTCGAACCTTTTTGGTCTCTCTACAATGCTACCTCCCCAAATCCTTCAGAGTATCGAACTTTGGAACTCTTGGCGTCTCGATCACTTCACCAACCACGTTGCATAGGAAGACACGTACTAGGAACTAACACGTAGGAGGGGTCAGGGTGACACATGTTACGTTCCAATGGACCTATAGGGTATGTGATACACACGAATATGGGTGACATGTGGCACATCAATATGGGGCCCACATCACCCTGGGTGATGTCACTACACCACATCACCCCAGACTGACAACCTTCTAACATTCCTCATATCTCAAGGTCGAGATCTGGCCATGTAGATTTATAGATCTATGGCTCTTGTTACCTCGAGGATTCGACGTTCGAGAGTTTTGTGATGCAAAATCCTCTCTTCTCCCGAAGTGCCCAATATTTGAACTAAAATGGCTAGTGTCACACATCCTCGGTATATTGATGGCTGGGAAAGAGCCCGAAGGATCCCTCAATATACGGTTCTGGGTTCTTCGTGGCTCTGACCTTTAGGATTTTGGATCCCGGTTTAGTTGGTAAGATAGGTTCACCTAACCACCTAGGGAACCTCCTAACGCCAGTCAACCTTACAGATAACCGTAACTCTCGATTGCCTTCGGTCAGTTTATGACTATGAGGGCCAAAAATACTCCGAAGTCCCGGACTTTCAAAGCCCCGAAGCTAGAAGGACTTAGCTCCCTTAGTCTTAACCTAGGGTTCCTAGGTGTTGGTCATATGGGTTATCCCGAACAGATCTCATCTTCTCATCTTCGAGGCGAAAGGGTATTCCATTTTCAAGGCTTGAACCTCACTATCCTTCCCGAGCTTGATCATGAAATGGTTAAGGACTTGGGCCTGAAATATCGGTCACACAACAAGGAGTCTGAAAGAGGTATCCTCATCAGATGGACAGGTTCATATCGAAACGATATATCTATCTCGGTCGTCGTACATGCTTATGTCCCAAGAAGCCTCAAGGGCTAAGCTGGGGCATACATACTATCAGTCAGAATCATAAGTTCACAAGGAGATGAGTACATACACATATCATGAACATTCCACACATAAACCATTTATAAATACACACGCACATATATATAAACCCATGCAGTCATCCATTATTCCAGTTCAATACATAAAACAGGAAAATACTTATCAGAACCATAAGGCATGATGCGACTACAGAAAGGGGTGCCCGTTTCCACCCAACCATAGGCTCAGTCACTCCTAACGGATTTACCACTAGCCACCCCTGAGCTAGACCACAATTCTCTAAGATATAATCCTTTCTTCCAGCTCAGCGACAATAGGGATGGAGGTTACTCTCCTCCTCCGGCAAGATATTGGCAATGATTTTCACTATACCAAGCAAGGAGGACTGCCTGAGTATTTCCTCATTCACTCAACAATCTCATTTATCACCTTGTATCATAACCTTGTTAGCCATTTCCTACGACCATAACACGTTCCTTTCTTAGTTCTTCCTTGAACCTAAGAGATTAGTCTCTCATCTCTGCACTCTTCGCAGGTCTTCCACTACCCACCACACCTTCATTTCTTGCCTTCCTCAACAAGATTGTGTGTGGCTCAAATTCTCAATCTGTGGTCAGGTCTGAAAGCCTTACAGATGGGTGCTATGCCCCATCCCCTCATTAACTTTTGAGGAGGTCTTCCCACCTACCAGCCTCACTATACTTCATTTTTGGGTCAGAGGATTGTTCTGGTCCTGAGTAATTAAATCTAGTAAGGTACTATTTTGGTGGAGGTTAACACAACCATTCATGGTCCCCTTCACCATCTCTTTCATAGAATTTGTGGTCTCTCTTAGCACACCCCCTTTCCAGCAGTCATGCAACACTTATCCATTTTTTAGTAAATAACATAATTTACATTCATTGATCTTTTATACAAAGGTCCATCAAATCAAACATTCACACATATTGAGTTTTCCATAGTCACTTATCCCAAATAATTATCTTTACAAACATGTGGAAACAAGGGTTTTATAATTCCCCCCCCCCCCTAAAGGAACGTTGTGCTCGATGTTCTATCTGTCAATGTGCCTTGTATATATAGAAGTAAACAAAACTGGATATGCCTGTCTCATGGCATCCTTCGTTTCCCATGTAGCCTCATCTGGGCCAAAGTGTTTCCACTGCACATTGACCTATGCAATGGTTCAGTTCCTAAGTGGGGTTTCCTTCCTGTCTAGTAAGCATTGAGGTTCTGGCAGGAATTCTCCCTTCGGCTCCACCTAGATCACAGACCAGTCAATTATATGATTAGAATCATGTACATATTTCTTCAATAATGAAACATGGAAAACATTATGTGCCTTTACTTTGGGAGGGAGTTCTAGCCTATAGGCTACAGTTCCCACTCTATCTAAGACTTCAAAGGTTTTACAATACCGAGGTGCCAGCTTGGCACAAGCTCCCATTCTCAGGGAACTCTTCCTGAGACTAACTCTGAGATAGACAAGGTATCTTGTCTTGAATTCTCTGGGAGTTCTCTTTCTGTCGGCGTAACTCTTATGTCTATCCCGAGAAATCTTCAGATTTTGATTTATCTAAATCACTTGTTGTTCCATTTCTTTCAGCATGTCAAGTCCAATTGTAATTATATCCACTGGATTACTCCAACTGATTGGAATCTTGCACTATCTACCCTAGAGGGCTTCAAAAGGGCTCATCTTCAGTGACTCTTGATAACCGTTGTTGGAGGCAAATTATACCAATGGCAGGTAGTGTTCCCACTTCTTAGGTTGATGCATTACATGCATCCTTAAAATGTCTTCTAATATCTGGTTTACTCTTTTTGTCTGTCCATCAGTTTGAGGGTGATAGGTTGTGCTAAACAACAATTTACTCTCAAAACCAACCATCAAGGATTTCCAAAAGCTTGAAGTGAATTTTGTGTCTCTATTAGATACAATCTCCCTAGGCATGCCATGCAGTCTGAATATCTATTTCATGAAGATGTTGGCAATATCTATTTCCTTTCAAGTTGATTTGACAGTAACGAAGTGAGCAGACTTGCTCAATTTGTCCACCACTACCATGATGGCATCATTCTACTTGTTCGATTTTGGTAATCCGGTGATGAAATCCATGGAGATGGTTTCCCATTTCCATTCTGGAATTGGTAGAGGTTGTAGCAACCTTGTTAGGTGTCGATGTTCTTCCTTAAATTGCTGGCATTCTAGACACTTAGCTAAATAATCATGTATGTCCTTTTTCAATCCAGGCCAATATAATTGTTGTCTAGTGGTCGTAATCATTTTCTGATAACCTGGATGACCAATATATTGTCTCTTGTGAAGTTCATCCATTATGAACCTCTTCAAGTCGTCACAACTTGGGATATAAAAATTGTTTATGTAAGTCAATAGGCCTTCATCGAGCATCTGATAGACTTCATATTTTAGTCTTGTAGGCTCTTGCCTTAGGTATGAGGTCATGGTCTTGAAGAATGCATCTGTTTCTTATGCATTCCTAAATCTTTCCTTGAAATTCGTTTCATAGGTGTTCATTGCTTCCAGGTGAATCATTTTCACACTTCAGCTAAGGGCACTGACCACCCTATGTTCCTTTCCATTGATGTGTTTGATTTCAAAATCAAACTCACTAAGGAGAGCCATCCACCTAGCTTGTCTGGCATTGATTTTTGGTTGATCAAACAGTTGCCTCAACCCACAATGGTCTGTCATAAGTACAAATCTCCTACCTAAGAGGTAATTCCTCCAAAGTTTTAAAGTGTGCACTATGGTAGCCAACTATAGATCATAGGTCACGTAATTGATTTCATGCTCATTCAATTTTTTGGATTCATAGCAAATTACACGCCATCCTTGCATAAGGACTCCTCCGAGTCCTTCCTTGTAGGCATTTGTGCATGTGAGGAAGTCATTATCAGGTTCTGGAATCTTCAGCATGGGTTCATGGGTCAGAAGGTATTTCAGTTCATGAAATATTTCTTCACATTCTGATGTCCAAGTGAATTTAACCCCCTTTTTCTGAAGGGAAGTGATTGGACAACCAATCTTGGAAAATCCTTTTATAAACCTTCTATAATATCCTGCTAATCCCATAAATGATATAATATTAGATACATCCTTTGGGGTAGGCCATTCCATAATAGATCTGATCTTGTCAGGGTCTACTTTCACTCCTTATTTAAAAATAACATGGCCTAAGTAATGGACTTGCTTTTGGAAAAAGTCGCACTTGCTAAACTTAGCGTAGAGTTGGTTCTCTCTTAGTAATTGAAGTACAAGTATAAGATGTTCTTCATGCTCCTCTCTGTTCTTGGAGTAGATTAGGATATCATCAATGAAAACCAATATGGATCTGTCTAGAAATTTTTTTAGTACATTATTCATCAAGCACATAAAAGTGGCAGGGGCATTAGTTAATCCAAATGGCACCACCACAAATTCATAGTGACCATACCTTGTCCTGAAGGTTGTTTTGTGGATGTATTCATCCTTGATTTGGACTTGATGGTATACATACCTTAAGTCAATCCTTGAGAAAATGGAAGCACCCCCTAATTGGTCGAACAAGTCATCGATTCTTGGTAAGGGATACTTGTTCTTTATGGTTGTCTTATTGAGTTGTCTATAATCTATGCATAGTCGGAGTGTGCCATCTTTCTTATTCAAAAACAAGACTGGTTCTCCCCATGGACACATGCTAGGACGGATGTAGCATTTATCCATCATTTCCTTTATTTGTATCTTGAGCTCAACTAGCTCAGGTGTACTCATCCTATAGGGTGTCTTAGACACTGGCACTGCTCCTGGTGCAAGTTCTATCTAGAAGTCAATGTCTCTTCTTGGAGGTAGACCTGATACCTCTTATGGAAACACATCTCTATACTCTCTTAATATGGGGTGGTCTTCTAGGTTCAGTTTGTCATCCTCAACAAATTCCAACATCTGTATTGCATATAGAGGACATCTCTTTCTGCAATACTTTTTTCATTTGAAGGGATGATATTCATCTCACCGAGACAGGCTTTAGAATCCCTTGGAGGGTTATCTTTCTTCCTTCTTCATTTACACATTCTAAGGTTTTATGGTAATAGTCCAACTTATTTTTATAAGCATCTAGCTAGTACATACCAATCAACAGGTCATAAGATCCTAGGGGAAGTATGTTAATGGTAGCTTGGGTGGGAAATCCATCCATAATGAATTGGCAAGCTAGTATGACCTCTGCTACTTTTCTTTTGGTGCCAGTGGCTAGTTGTACTAACCATGGCTTAACATGTCTAACTGGTTTCATTTTACACTGATCAACAGTCTAAGGGGCTACATAACTCAAAATAGAACCAAGGTCAATTAAAATAGAAACCAAATGGTTGGAAATCATATCTTCCATCTCCACCACTGAAGCTTGGTGGTTGTCTTGTTAATTATCCACGGTTGCATAAATCTGTGGCATGCTCCTAGACACATCATTGACTATGGTAGCTTCTTAGATGTTGTAGACTCTCCTACTTTTATGATGTATGTGTGGACAATTCCTCAGTATATTCTCTTATCCATAACCCCAACATTTCAAGGGTTCCTTCTTTGGGTTATCAGTCTTTCCTGGGGTTGATCCAAAAGGTTTATTTCTACTATGGGAGGGGAAAGTTTGTTGATATACACTTCTAGTAGGAAGGATTATCCTATATTCCTTCCTATAGTTCTTAAATATTGAGGATTTGAGCCCCTATTCTTATTGAATCCCGAACTACTCTTGTTCTTCTAGTCCTCGCGAGGTTCTGTCTGAATCCCGAGTTGTTCATAACAATAGCCTTCCAGATAGTGTCTTCTAAGGTCTTTGGCTCATCAAAATCAATCATGTCTCGGTAGGTCTGAGGTAACCCACTAATAAATCGTTGCACTTTTACCTTTTCATCCTTTATGTAAGGTACATAGCTCAACAACTCAAGGAATTTATTGACATATTCTTCTATGATGAGTTGTCCCAGCTTGAGTTCATAGAACCCCTTAGTCTTCCCATCAAATTATTTCTCTAATAGATACTTCTTCTTGAAGTGTTTCTCAAACTGTTTCCATGATAAGTCCTCTTCATGGATTCCTTTCACATTCTTAAGGTCTTCCCACCAAATGGAATCCTTTCTATTCAGGTTGAAGATGGCTATTTGAGCCTCCAAGTTTTTAGAGTAGTCATGGACTCTGAAGTACTTGTTAAAACCAAGAAGCCAAGCTTCTGCTTCTTCCCCTTTCTCAATCTCTCCATTGAAAGAGGGTGGTTTGGATTTCTTAAAATCTTCAGGGTCATGACTTTTGAAATGCTTTCGCTTCTTTCCTTTCTTTTGACAATGTGAGCTAGTATAACGAATAAGATCTACAACAAGACTGCATTAATTTCCAATTTTTTTTCTTGCTCCTTTATCAATCTCTCGTTTTTGGCCTTGCAACTCTATAATTTGGCCATGAGGCTCCTTACCATTTCAGCCAAATCCAAAGGGGTTTCCACCACCCTCCTTTCATCAGATTCTTCATCTCTATTGTGGGAGCCATCCTCCACTTCATAGCACGTCACCATCCTTTATGCTTGCATTTTCCCGCGATTCACTGACTGCTTGAGTGCTGACAAAAAAATTGATGTTAGCTAATAGTCTATTAGTTTATGAACAATACATAGTTCATATTTATTAAATACACACACACAGTAGAAAGTTTTCATTCTTTTCTTCAGTAAGGGTTTAACCAAACTCTTTAGGAAAAATGTAAGGTAGGGTGTCACCCTTAAATTTATTTAAATATGTTTTTTATGCAACTCGTCCATGAGCCCAAGCAGGCCAAGTGTTGTAAGCATTCTCTTATACCAATTTGTAACACACCCGACTCCTTAATACTCTTTTAAGGGGTGGGGCATTATAAATTCGTTTTTCCTTAACTAACTCATCTCAAATAATCTCTCTGAGATGATTCATTCTCTTCTACTTTCCTGTAGCTTTCTAATGACTGCTACCGGGTTTTGAACCGACCCTTGGTTTATATCTTACAACTTCTTGAATTTCTTTAGAATTCCTTGGTTGATGGCCATGTGGCACCCTCGTGGCTTCATCTCGTTACTATCATTTTTTGGTTCCTACCTCCCATAGGGAAGGTCCATCCATAAACCAATCTGACGACTGGATTAATCCTCATCTGACACGTAGACTAGCAAGGAATTCAGAGTTCTGCACTTCGACGCAGAACGTCTCCTTGCTATCTACACACGAGACCTCCCAAAGTCCCTAAATCTTTCCACGTGGTTCCAACCTTCAAACCATTTTGTTCTCTCTACAATGCTACCTCCCCAAATCCTCTGGAGTCCAGAAGTCTCGGACTCCCAGAGTCCCGATCACTTCACCAACCACGTTGGCTAGGGAAACACGTACCAACAACTGACACGTAGGAGGGGTCAAGGTGACACATGTTACGTTCAAATGGGCCTATAGGGCATGTGATACACATGAATCTGAGTGACAAATGGCACATCAAGTTGGGGTCCACGTCACCCTAGGTGATGTCAGTGCACCACGTCACCCCGAGCTGACAACTTTCTAACATTCCTCATATCTCACGGTCGAGATCTGACCACGTAGATTTATATATCTATGTCTCTTGTTACGTCAGGGATTCGACGTTCAGGAGCTTTGCAATGCAAACTCCTCTCTTCTCCTAGAGTTCCCAATCTACGAACTAAAGGGGCTAGTGCCACATGTCCTCGATATATCGATGGCTGGGAAAGAGCCCAAAGGATCCCTCGATCTACAGTTCTGGGTTCTTCGCGGCTCCGACATTCGGGGTTTTGGATCATGGTTTAGTTGGTAAGATAGATTCATTAACCACCTGGGGAACCGCCTAACATCGGTCAACCTTACGAATAACCATAACTCTCAGTTTCCTTCAACCGATTTATGACTATGAGGGTTGACAATACTCTGAAGTCCTAGACTTATAGAGCCCCGAAGACAGAAGGAATTAGCTCCCTTAGGATTAACCTAGGGTTCCTAGGTGTTGGTCATATGGGTTCTCCTGAACAGATCTCATCCATTCTTCTTCCAGACAAAAGGGTCTTCCCTTTTCAAGGCTTGAACCTCACTATCCTTTCTGATCTTGATCATGAAATGGTTAAGGACTTGGGCCTAAAATATCGATTGCACAACAAGGAGTATGAAAGAGGTATCCTCATCAGATGGTCAGGTTCAGATCGACACGATATCTCTATCTTAATCGTCTTACAAGCTTATGTCCCAAGAAGCCTCAAGGGATAAGATGGGGCATACAGGATATTAGTCAGAAGCATAAGTTCACAAGGAGATGAGTGCATACACATATCATGACCATTTCACTCATAAACCATTTATAAATACACATATATATAAACCTGTGCATTCATTCATTATTCTAGTTCAATACATAAAACAAGAAAATACTTATCAGAACTAGAAGGCGTGATGCTACTACGGAAAGAGGTGCCCGTTTCCACCGAACCATAGACTCATTCACTCTTAACGGATTTACCACTAGCCACCCCAAGCTAGACCATGATGCTTTAAGATATAATCTTTTCTTCTGGCTCAGCGATAGTAGGGACGGAGGTTACTCTCCTCCTCCCCCGGGATCTTGGCAATGATTTTCACTATACCAATCAAGGAGGACCGCCTGAGTACTTCCTCAGTGACTCAAAATCCTTGTTTATTAGCTTCTATCATAACCCTGCTAGCCATTTCATGTGACTAGAACATGCTCCTTTCTTAGTTCTTCCTTGAAATAGAGAGCTTAGTCTCTCGTCTCTGCACTCTTCGCGGGTCTTCCTCTACCCATCACACCATCCTTTCTTTCCTTCATCAGCAAGATTGTGTGTGTCTTGAATTCCCAGTCCGTGGTTAGGTATGAAAGCCTTACAGATGGGTGTTCTTCCCCATCCCCTTATTAACTCTTGAGGAGGTCTTCCCACCTACCAGCCTGACTGTAATTCATTTATGTGTCAAAGTATTGTTCTGGTCCTAAGCAATTAAATACAGTAAGGTACTGGTTTGGTGGAGGTTAATGCAACCATTCCTGGTCCCCTTTGCCATCTCTTTCATAGAATTCGTGGTCTCTCTTAGCACACCCCCTTTCCAGCAGTCATGCGACATTTATCCATTTTCTAGTAAATAACAAAATTTACATTCATTGACCTTTTATACAAAGGTCCATCAAATCAAACATTCACACATATTGAGTTTGCCATAGTCCCTTGGCCCATATAATTATATTTACAAACAAGGGAAAACAAGGGTGTTACAACTTCCCAGTCACCCTGCCATGTCAACATCCATACAACCACCTGTCATTTGTATCGCCATGTGTCAACCTGTCATTGGTCCACATCATGTATGTACTGCCACATGTCACGTCCGTACAATGCCATGTGTCATTTTTGTATCGATCCAACTCATCCCAAAAACACCAAAACTGAGTGACACATGTCACATCCTTGTGCTGTCATGTGTCCTTGCTGACATCATCATGATTTCATGCTGACATCACTTGTCGTACTTCTAAAGTCAGCAGTACAACCTATTGACATTGACCAGTTTTACTTTTTTATTGTTTGGGAAATCGATCAGAACGTGATAACTTTTGCATATAGTGCCCATTTGCGGAAAACATTATATGGTCGGAATCATCACGACGAGCCCGACACAATGGCACTAGTTTCATCTGATTCTAAGAACTTTTATTTTTAGGCCTTCCTGGATCCATTTTGGATCATGCCTCCCCACTAATACCTTTTCGTTCTCCAAAATGGTATTAGCCAGTCATCAAGTGCGGGATAGGCCACCCCACTTGTCCTTTGTCTTTAAACTCTATCCTGTGCACCTGTCTCATCATACTTAATTGAAAAAAATCCATGACAAATGACAACATATATTTAGCCACTTGTACCCTTTCACATCTTACTGAAGCCACTACCATCCATGTTGAAAACATTAGCAGTGATAACATCATAAATATGACTGCAAATGAGCTAATATGTTTGGTGTGCTTGCACGGAATTAGCTTATCTTGAAGCAAAGTATGATTGAATTTCCATTCTAGAACCATCCCATGTTCATGTTTAAGATCAATTGCTTTATTTGGCACAACTATAGGTGTGTTTCTTGCATAAGTGGCCTTCCTTAATTGTTCCATTAATGTTTAAAGAGATTGATTTTCTTTTATGTAATGAGAATGTACAACATATTCATTGCCTTCTTTAGTTAAGTGATATTGATTATGTTCCCTATAGAATATTTTTTTGCGATCATACAAATAAGGGTTTCCTAATACCATTCCACATTCATTGAGTGGCACCACATCACACGTTACCTCATCCACAAACTTTGATAAAATTACAAACTTTAAAGTGCATTGCTTTGTTATGTGCAATTTATGATTGTTGCTTATCCATTTAAGTGAGTAAGGTTTATGATGTAGCTTAGTTGTCAATCCCAATTGTTTAACCACTACCTCTGAAATCAATTTAGATTGAGATCCATTATCTATCAATGTATCGGTCTTAGTCTGTTTTATTATCACCCTTATGTGAAACAATTTACTTCTAGAATCATATCCATCACCAATTTTACCTGTCAAACCAACTGCTGTGATTTTAGTCTCATCACCTAAATCATATCCCAATTCTATTGGTCGCACAAGTACATATTGTAAAAATTTCGACGTTCTATTTGCGACGTTATGGACAAAATTGGCCTTACTGTCGAAAAATAGAGGATTTGTTTTTTTCCATATTTCTCGATAGCATCGCACGTGCGACATCATACAAACATATGTTGCTATTTCCACGTTGACGTCGCTATTGAGACACCATTGGAAGTTCATCACTCTTGCCATGTCTGTAACATAGTCGTCTCTCTTTCCATGTTTTGTAACATAGTCATCTATCTTTCCACATTTGTAAAATAGTAGTCACAGTTGTCACGTTATTGGTGTGTAAAAGAAAATGTGTTTAATCTCCATTTTTCTTTCACAATGTGTGTGCCAGTAAACAAACACTACATGATTTATAGAAATGGAAAAAAAAAAATCAACTATAAAGTGGTCTATTATGTATCATGAGACTTTTATTCAAACCATGCTTTCTTCGTGTAAGAAGAACAATGCATTGAATCATATCTCAATTCATGTATAGTTTTCAGACATAGAAATTCTTATTGAATATTAATAGTAAACTTTAATTGTTACAACTCTCTTATAGAATATTCAATAATGAATGCATTACCCTTGACCCCTAGAATATAGTACATAAACTCATGTATTATTTGGGTTGTGTATAAATAAGTTCAATGAGTTGTAAATGTTCCTAGTGGTCTGACTATTGAATTTTAGATGGCTTTCCATTGTGGGAAAATATTATGGTGTGATTTTTATGATTTCCATGGTGTCCTTATGATATGACAATGGTAATACATTATCCACATAAAAGGTTGCTTGAGAAGTAACAAGGGTACCATGATACCATAAGAGTGAAAGAGGAAAGGGGGTGCATGGGTGATATGGTTTGACACTTGTCCTTTGAAGTAAAAACTTCATTTCCCATGATTCCTTAAAAATATTTCCCACTCATCTTTAATTGGGTGTTCTTTTGGATGTTTCCTCATGCTTCTTGGGAAGGGCACACTTGTCTTAAGCATAATAAACTTGGGGGGAAACCATTATTCACCCACATTCATGAATGATTATTAGACTCTCCATTCTACCTAAGAACATTTATTTCCCACGTGCATTATCCAATTTCCTATCCAAATTCTCTTCTTCTCATTGTTCATGACGGAACTTGTGTGGAAACATGGTTTTTATGCATGCAAACAAGGAAAAATCCCCATGGAATTATGGCTAGGAAAAAACTATGGGGAGTGGGGGATTTGCTTGTAAGAAATGATATGAAATTGGATGTTTTTGAGGGAAAAAACATGTTTGGAATGTCGTCCACAAGAGGTGAAGTACTAAATACCATTAAAACCTGCAACCTTCTTAGTGTTGTTCATGGATATTTTGAACTGAGTGGTTTCCTTTAGGTCATTCAAAGTGTGAAACCAATACTGTTGAAAGTTTTTTTCCTACATTGGAAGGGAAGAAGATATCCAAGGGACTATGGAGTAGATAAAAAGGAGATCTCCCTTGTGATATGACATAGAAAAGAAGCTCATGAAGGTTGATGTCTATATGAGGGCCTAGAGTGCTCAATAGTGAGCATATTGGATATGTCATGAGATAAATGGGTTGGTGTGAGTGAGATTAGAGCCTTGTAGGAGATTCCTTAAATGTTTTCATTGTGTTATTGAGGAGAAGAGAGTGCCACAATGGTTGATGGATAGATGTTGGGATCCTCCCTAGGGGTGTAATTAGGGGGCCAAAGGGAGCACTAGAGTAGTAATGATATAGTTATGGTGATCATTCAATGTAAAGTGGAATGGGTCCATTATGGATGTTATTATTAAATAAGATCCATTAGTCAGTTAGAATGGAATACATGTAATTTGGCCTCATTAAAGAAAGTCCATTAGGTAATTAGGAGGTGGTTATCATTAGGGTTCTCTAGTTAGCTATAAAGAGAGACATAGTCCTTATGGATATGTATTGAAGTATATGGATATGTATTGAAGTATTTTGTGTTCGAGCTTAGCTCAATGAGAGGTCACCTTACCTTAAGAGGCAAGTGAACAATAGTGTATTTCTTCCAAAAGGAACATTGTATAGTGTTGCCATGCCTGAAGGGTATTTTTATATAATCAAGTAAATGGGACTTTACAATCTTAAGCTTGGATATATTATATGTGATTTAATTTTTATAACTAAGGTATATAACAATTGGTATTGGAGCTCCTTCTTGGGAAAGAAAGTGGAAGAATTTGTTTTCCTTCTTTTTATATTTTTTTTCCTAAGAAAAAAGAGGCAGAAACATTCATATATATTCATGTAGCTTTATGTGCATAATATGGGAAAACCAAGTCTAGATTTCAATTCCTCTTGAAAAAACATCCAATTAAAAAAAAATGGTTCCAATCGAAGTCTAGGAAGTGGAGATATCATTGATTTAAATTAATTTATTCTAGGGTCCTTTTTGTGAGAACCATCAATATTGTAGAGAATATATCTTTTGACAGAGCGCCCATATTGCAACTAGACCAATGTCATTGGATAAAGGATTTTGGGGAGTTTTATTTGATATTATGTTATTCTTTTGATCAATATTCAATGCCCACAAAGCCTCATAATTCCAAATAATGGAAACAAATTGGGAGGATGAAATCACACACATAATACGAGAGCTTAAAGAGAGCTGACAACTTCTTGAAACATATCATGATATTAGTGAAGAGTATAAATGAGAAATATTTTCTTGGTGGGATTCAAAGCATGATTGTGATGGTTGGTACATGAACAATTGTCTTTTATTGGAAGACAACTACTTTGGCTTTCCATTTTGATGCCTCTACTCCACCTAATGTATATAATGTCTTTGAGGTTACTTACGGGCCGATGATGGCTATTGGTGTTCATCTTGGACAATCTTAAATGGTAATGTTCCTTTCATCTCCCGAATTGACCTCTTACAACGATGCAGATGATCTTTTGGATTCTATTTATTTGGATCCACATGAACGTGGTGGGAATTTTGAGGACATACTCTACCATTAGTTGAGCTCAAGAGTCATCATTTGGGTGTCAAAATGAACTACCAGAGATGGGATCCAAGTTTATGGATGATATTTTTGGATTCCTTTAGCATTGCAGTTAGTACTTGCACATGGGACACTGACTATTTTAGCATGGTGTTCATCACTCGTACATGGGACCTAGATTTATGGATGAACTTCTTGGACAAATGGAGCATTGAGACAAACCCTTGCACATGGGACCCTATCTCTTTGGACTACTTCATATTTGTGATTAGAAACCATACATGGGACCCTCATTTATTGGTGTACATCCACACTACAAGCATTGAGGGAAACAATTTCAAAATGGGTATGGAATGTTGGGATCCTTCTTAGAGGTGTAATGGGTGTGGGGTGTTAGGAGGGGGGTGAAAGGCCCATTAGACTAGTGATGGTATAGTTATGGTGGTCATTCAATCTAAAATGGAATGGAATCGGGGGGTGGAGGGGAAAAAGGCCCATTAAACTAGTAATGGTATATTTATGGTGGTCATTCAATGTAAAGTGGATTGGGTCCATTATGGTTGTTATTATTAAATAAGGCCCACTAGTTAGTTATTATGGAATAAATGTAATGTGGCCTCATTTAAGAAGGTCCACTAGGTATTTAGGATGTGGTTATGATTTAGACTAGGTCGATGACAACAATAATAAAAATGATGAGCTGATGACATCATCCTCTGAAGAATCTGTGAGTGAATATGGTGAGATGATGACATCGTTTTCACCAACATATGTCCACTTAGTCACAATGACACATCTTTGATATCCTCCAACATTAAAGAAATCCCCACATCAAAAAGGAGTTTAAACATTTTCAATAAGTGTGAGTCATTCACGCATTCTCCTACCTCATGGAAATTATCTTGTGATCATTATCACCATTATTCACATAACCCCCACACTATATTCCCCTTAGTTACTCAATAATCCAAATTTAGAAATGACCAAAACTAATGCAACAATGTTGGAATAGCAAACCTTGGAAGAGAGATAGATGGTTGTAGATAAGCATAGAGGCAAGGAAAATTAGAAAACCTTTAACCCCATGCCCATGAAATAGGTTCTTATTAATTATTTAAGAGCTAATGCAATACTCCACTAGTTTTCCCATAAAGAAATCAATGGATTGGACTATTTCTTCCTACACGAGGGCATTGAAAAGGAAAGATATGCTTGAGTGATTGTTGGGTAGAGAAAGGAAACATTTTCCCTTGTGTTTTTTATGGCATGGAAGATATATTTTCCCTTACACTCAAATATCACTCACAGACCCACTCTATATTTCGTCTCATTTCATCCTCGTTTCGTTTTAATTTTCTGAACGGTTGAATTTTAAAGGAAACAACTATTAAAAGACATTGTACTAGGGCTAGAGTACATGATGGGAAATGGTGACCTGTGAATGGGGCCAACATTGAAATGTTTTCAAAATGTTTCTGTATGACATCATACATCCTTGACTATTGAAACCCTCCCATACCGTCAAGGCATGTGTTTAGTCTAACCATGTCAAATTTCGATGCATACAGACACATATTGAAGAAATTTCAACGTTGGCCCCATTCATCGTTCACTATGCGGTGTCGGTGCATGAAATGTTTGGTGGTTGAATTGGAAGTTACATGAAATTTCAAGAGAGTTACAACAAATCTTCTACAAATGGAAACAACGACATTTGACAATGAGATGCCTGTTATGAACTTTCTTGCAAACATGGACGATATCAATGATTATGTGGTCGATACATTAGACATCCTTGATTCTTGAAACCCTCCCATACCATCAAGGTATGTGTCTAGTCTAACCATGTCAAATTTCGACGCATACATGCACAGTTTGAATAAATTTCAATGTTGGCCCCATTCAATGCTCACTATGTGGGGTCAGTGCAAGATGACATTGGTGGGTGAATTGAAGCTTCTGCGACATCAAATCTACTTGGTAATTCAATCATCAAACCCTCCTTAAGTATTATACAGTGACATCAAACATCCTTAAGTATTGAAACCCTCCCATACCTTAACCCCGTGCCTTTAGAAAAATTAGAAAACCTTTAAACAAGTATCTAGTCAGTGATAGTTGGAATAAATTAGAGTGGCGTTGTGATGATCCAACTCAATACAAAAGTTTACCTAACAACTTGAAAGAATTTTGCCACCAAACTACTCATCCACACGATAAAATTGTCGTTGAATTGTTCATCCAATGGAGGAGGGAAAGAAGACATATCCTTCTGATATTGTGCACCCACTGAAAGAGTAATACCATGACATATCAAAGATATCACGATATCAACGCTTGGATGTGATATTGATGATATCAACTATTATAGAATTAAATCCATAGGTCAACCAAAGATATAATGCTTTAATAACAATCAATAGATTTGAAGACTACCTCAAAGTTAACTTGAATTCTTTCTAGATCTTATAGCAATAAATTGTGACTTGGGATGACATTAGTCACCCTAGGTGTGTAGTCCCTTCAACTATGAGAAAAATGGCAAGAACTAAAACACTCCCTCAAATCTAACTTGAATTTTTTTCATTGCTATACCAATTAATTGTAACTTGATATGGAATTAGTGACCCTAGGTGTGTAGTCCATTCAACTATGAGAAAAATGACTAGAACTAAAACTTATGTTGCACTGTGCATACAACCATTTTAGTGATGATGAAGAGTTGCAATGGATGGTGAGATTTTGTAAATATGATCTCAAGTAATGTAACAGGATGAGACTAGTGGAAGCATATTGAAGGGATTACAAAGTTATGCACTTAAATGCATTGAGCGTAGTGCATTGTAGAAACTCAAACAAAGAAAGAAAAATAGAGACAACAAAGACAAAATAAATAATATAGATCAACATAGTGATTTTTGATTAAATATACATCTATTTTTGGTACAAAATAATGAGATACAAGAATTTCAAGGATCAAATCGATGCAAGGAATCACTATAAACCTTGATGGTGAATATAGTTGTAATAGAGTTCAATTCTACAACTAGATCGATGCAAATTTATGTAAGTATAGTGCATGGTGTGTTTGGTGATTAATTTATGAAATATTGATATATTTATACAAGTGATTTGATAGAATATACCATCAACTTGATCATCACAAAGTTGGCAAGAAGCATATCGAACTCTTGGTTGTTTTGGAAATCCATTTTTCTATGTAAGTGGCACTAGAGTGACCTCATAAACTTGGTTCATCATAGGTAATAAGCATGCTAAATGAGTCAACTAAGAGATTTTGTTGATGATCTAAGGAATTTGGTTATGAGTTAGCACAAAGTTATGCATGCTAATCTTTTAGTAATGCAATGCAGATGATTTGTTAAACAATGATTTGTGTCATGTTAAGGATTAGGTGTGGGTTGTCATTGAGGTGGTTCTAACTTAGAAAAACATTGTTGTAGCAAATGCTATTGTGAGTACTCCTCTAGTTGCACTAAAAACTATGAAGAGCATGTCATGATGTAGACTTGTATCTATGTACATATCAATTCTATTTATGAATTAGTAGAAAATCTTAAACACATAAAAAAACCTCCACAAAATAATATAAAAATTGAAGAAAATAGAATGGAAGTTAGCTTATTGTTGTTTCAAAGACAAAAATTGTAACATTATTTTTAGTTTTTCAACAACCCTCTTTCCTCCCCCATGTGTTTCCTACAAATTCAATACATCTAATGAGTCTAAATTTCTTGTAGAAATAGGGGGAACAAGGAAAAAAATCCTCTTATCAATGAAAAATCCTTATTAAATTCAACATGGAACCAAAATATAGGAAGTCAAGAGGAAATAAGGGGAAAATGAAGTGAAAAAAATGTTAACAATGAAAAAATTCTTTTAATTGAATGAATGAAAAATGGGAAAATAGAACAAAAATTTAAGAGGAAATAAAAAAAAAAAAATAAGGAAAATGTATACGTTACGTATTCATGAATTCGCGCCCATTCAATAGACAATAAAACAAGGAAAAAAATAAAACTAAAACATAAAAGCTAAAACAAAACAACTAAAACCAAAGTTCAATATTGAACTTGCGCCCATTCATGAGACATATTGAACTCGCACCCATTCATGATACATATTGAACTTGCACCCATTCCTGAGACATAACAGAGTAGAAGCACCGAGAAGACATCGTAGAGGAGACTAGGGCACGTTGCGACTCGTGAGCTAGAGGGAATGCTGGAGAAGGAAGGAGAAAGATAATTAGGAGGGGAACTGGGCAAGAGAGATCACAAGAAGGGTTAGAAAGAGCTCACGGAGGGCACCAGGAGAGAGAGCTCATGGAGGGCACCAACCAGGAGAGAGAGCTCGTGGAGGGCACCGACCGGGAGAGAGAGCTTGAGGGAAGGGTTAGGAAGGAGACACAAGACACGGAGGGCAACGAGAGAGAGAGATTGAGGGAAACGTAGGGTGAAGAGAATGGGAAGTTGTTGAATTTCCTTCTCTGTATTCTCATTTTTTATAGCATTTCGATGTAGTCTCATGGCTACCAAGAAGAAACCCTACCCATGCTTCACACTTTTCTCCCTAATTTTAAGTGAATAACTACCTAAAAAAGGATGACGATAAAAAATTGGATGAAAATTTTAGGCTAGACTGAGGGCCCAATTCTTCTTATGCTCTATTTGCATTGCCTATGCCCAACCAACAAGAGCAAAAGAGAACCTAATTCTATAGTAGAACCTTTAAAAATTTGGTAATGGGGTAGATTAATCCCCCTTTCATTAGCATCTAAGCATTGGCCCATAACCTAAATTGGAGTTCCTACTACATTAATCCATCAGTTACACCTACCCTTGATAAAATATACAAATATAACCATCCCTTCAATGGCCAAGTTCCACCTAGGTGGTTCCTCCTATCCTCCCAATACCTCCCTTCATTTCATGGTAAGAATGCATGACTAACAACTAAGTAGGAATTAACTCAAATATTTGGAAGGTTTTCTAGCTCTGAGGTTTATGGACACAACTTTCATTTCTATTTAAGAATGTCAAACATAAATATCTCAATTACTCAAAGCATGTGGTTGCACCAAGATTAACGTGACTACAAAAATTTGTGTACAATATCTCGCACTCTGCTAGAAGTATAAAACAATGGTGGAGGATAGTTCACATCATTCATTGACACTCGATTATCCTGATTTTGATTCTAATTATGATTTTGATTTTGGCCCTACTTGTTTCTCCCCCTAAGTATACTATGAATATATTATTTTAAAATCTCTTAGAAGGTACAAATATTTTATGACATTCCTTGGTACAATGAGTGTTTACCCTAGAAAAGTCACAATATACTACTATTGTAGTATTATTGTACTTCTCTAATAGAAAGAAAAGATGCAGGTCATGCCCCAAGTTCCTACATATCTCACAAAGTATTGCATCTAATCTACCTAGTATAGTTCCCAAGAGCAGGTTAGTTACTACATGTGAAGCAAAATCCCCAATTGGAGATATGGTAAAATCCAAGCTTTCCAACAAACTATGCCAAGGGGAGAGGACCAACACAATGCTAAGCCAACTCCATGCATACAACTTCCAAGAGAGAATGGTATAGAATAGTTAGAAGGACTAGGGTGGCTAGCTAAGTGAATTGTGTTGTGTTTCATCCATCAAATGACCAAGTGCCCCATGGTAATTGCTCTTTAGGAGACCCAAATGAGTGGAAATGAGTTTCCATCCATAGGTTCGATGACCAAAGCCAAGTTCACCAAATCCAACAGCACAATAACAATTAGTTCAAGAGAGTACCCATCGATGGAGACAGAACATTGGAAGGGATAATACAAAGGATCAACATAGAGGAGGAAGGTTTCTCTCATGAATGACACAAGTTCCCAAGTAATGTGATTGCATTTCAAGTCATTTTGAGAGGGGTGGAGGTACAATTCCCAAATATAACCCATCATGGGATGTAATTTCCCACTGAGACATCTTGGGTGTGAATTAAATTGGCATGTAGTTGGGTTTCAAGAGTGTAAATTAATTTTGAGTGTAGTTTCACTTTCTCCCTAATTTTGAGGCAACCTATGAGGTAAGAGTGGATCTAAGGGGAATCTAGAGGTACATCACCCAATTCTTGTGTAAGAGGTAGTGAATTGATGGTTTTTTATGTTGACCAAGGTTCAAGAGGAGGATTAATTTCGCTAGGTTGAGGAAGGATATCTTGTCTTAAAGAAGTGTTGAGTTGAGATGCATCATCTTGTTTAGGAGAAGTGCATTTTCAAGTCGTACTAACTTGGACCAAGGGAGATCATGAGCCTTGTTGGGAAGAAGAAGAGTTATTTTGTCGAAGGACCAATTATGCTATCTTTTAAGGACATGACTAATTGAAAACCGGGAAGGGTCATTCTTTGCCATATAATATATATCTAATAACAAATAAACATCATCCACGTGAAATAGACATAGAATCTCAATTTTAAATACAATTAAATAGACATGAAATTGATCTATATGAAAGATGTGAAATTGATAAATTTTAAATAGACATGAAATTGATCTATTTGAAATAGATCGATTGTGACCTTGGCAATGTCCTCTATTCACTCTTCAACTTCTTCCTCATCGTTGGGTGCATATTTCTTATGGAAAGTTTACCTAAGGTGACCATACATATGAAGGATGGAGAACCAAAAAGGAATCTTAACATTGTCTATCTCCTGACAATAAGAACTATTCCCCACCTGGATATCAATTCCTTCAAGCAATCCATCTCCCAAGTTCATTTCCACAAAAATATTAGCCATCAAGGTCTTGTCTAGGAAGCATGTTTTCTCGTCAATATCCAACATCGATCAAACTAGGAGGTCATCCATCAAACTATGTGACACATGCCTCCAAATGAGCAAACAAGTTGACCACTCCAATATTAGTAACGTGGCATGGCATGTGAGGTCCATGTGCATGAAGAATATCCCCAAACTGGCTATCCCATTCTGACCAATGCCTTGAGAGTTGTAAGATTGCAACAAGACTTGTGAACGAACTCAGGAGTTGTGAAGATGCCTTGGGATTTGTGGAAACTACAAATGTCATAATGAAGCCCATGTAATGTCTACTTAGCCGCAATGTCCATTGATCACCATTAATCCGACCAATATGTAATCGTGGCCTTTGAATAATGGCTTGTCCCATTTTTCCTTTTTGGATGGAGTGAGTCAAGGTAATTAAAAAAATTGTCCTTTTTCTGATGGAGTGATTCAAGGTAATGGAAAAAAACAATAATGGACAACAACAACAACATCACTTAACCCATTGTCAATAACTCACACCCGTGCCTTAGCCTTTACAATTTTGTATCCATTGATGGGTTACGAATCAATAACAACTCTCATATTTGTTACTTAACAATGTACTTTACTCTCAATTTCTCGCTCCCTTTTGACATGTATAAGCCACTTTTACCTTTATATCATTTCTTATCTATGGGTTGAGGAATCACATCCTCCACCTTAGCCACCTCGGTTCCCTCTTCCCTATTCGTGACCTCCATTTGTATTATCAGTGTTATTAGGGTCCACTTGAGTGTTCGACATAGGCATTATAGTCTAGTATTGGCATATTCATGTATTTGAAATAATATTCACATTTCCGATGAGGGCAGTCTTTTCAGTGAGTTAAAGTTCCACCTTTCTTGTTCATTTTTTCCAGAAATACCATGATTTGGGTTGTCTTTAAATTGTCCAAAAACTCTTAGGGTAAATTTACATGAGAAAAATTCCCAACATAGAAGTCGAATCCTAATTTTTTGCATATTTTCTATCGAGTTTGGGTCAATATTTAAAATATACTCAAGAAACATATAGGAAGAACTTGAAACAAAATGATAGGTATGAGCATCCTCTGATGATTCCAGAGAGGGAGTGGAAGGCCCTCATCGAGGACGCAAAAGAGAAGAAATTGACAGATGAAGGAAAAACACCCTTTGGTCCCAAAAGGTAAATTATAATTTCATTTGAATACCTTCAATTTTTTTTAGATGTAAATAAAATTGTGGTATATATTAACATACTTGAAACTTTTGATGATAGCTGGTTGAATGACACTTCAAAGGCCACAAAATCAAGGATTGCCAAATGTGGCCAGCACAAGCTAGGCCAGGGAGGCTACTTGAAGTTGCAGTCACGAATTGCAAGTACTTGAATATCTTATTTGTATCACCTTAAAACTTTTAGGTAATTGCAACAAATAACATAAAAAATACATACTCTTATGCAATGCAAGGTTACGAGTATGGTACTGAAACCATGGAGGAAGACCTCAAGCTTGGTTACAAGTATGGCTATAAAGATGTAGTTGAATACCAAAAAATCTTGGGGTAGATACCAAGAACCACTTTGCAGGATAAGGTAAATAAAATTCAATCCATACTAACCTTTATTATTAAAAGAATACAGTCATGTTGGATATTATTAATATTTACAACTTTGTTTTAATCAGGGGAGGAGCACCGTCAACAAACGCACTAGTATTGGAGAGCAGTGCTTTGATAGTAGTTTACAACCAAAACATGGTTCTGATCCCATTCGGTCCCAATTTTCCATGGGGGTGTAGCCCCACGATGGTGTTATGACCGAGCTGGCACATGATGGTAATATGGTTGCATTTTAATCATATACTTAATATTTCATAGTTATACATTTTGTACTTCTATTTTTTTTTACTTATACATTTATGATTGTCCTTATAAAGTTTGTGGTCTCAATGGAAGAGAATGTTGTACTTGAGGCTCTTATAGTTGAAGAGGAGCACGTAGGGGCAACCATTCCAACGATGCCAACCAGTGCACTAGGTAAATAATGACATTGTTGGTGTTTTTTTTAATATTACTGAACTAGTTGAATGATATTTAAAAATTGGCCATTTAAATTTTGTATTTTTTTTTTTTGTAGGTGATGCCTCATCACATCGGCCTCTATTACATCGTGAGTACCCCATGACTAGGCATGCTCTACGTGATAATATGCAATCACAATCATATTTTGAAGAGCACCCAGAGAACAAAGACGTAGATATTGATGAAATGATTAGGAACTATAGAGCTAAGAAGAAGAGGCCGCCTAAAAAACTATGTTCTATCCTAATTAAAACTATGTTTTAACTTGATTCTAAAATCATGAGTAAAAGACATAATCTACCATCTAATTATACATGGGGTTAGTCTAGGGATTTGCAAATCCGTTCCTAATCTACAAGATTAACTCATGTCAACACAGTTCATCATTCTAACCTGCAAAAGAGAGTCAGAGCAATTAACTTACATCAAACTAATTAACACAATAAAATGCATGTACAAAATATTACAGCAAACTAATTAACACAATAAAAATGCATGTACAGGAAATAAAGAAAGAAACTAAACTATGGAATACATAAACAACAGAAAGACAGTAACCAGACTGCTAGTGGGCCCCCCAACAAGTCGTGGCTACTTCCTAAAAGCCAACCACAAATTCAGCAACTTGAATTCACCATGAAAACTCAAAAACATATTTCTGGCATAATCTGGCAATGTAAAAACTCAAAACAGAGTAAAAACGTGTTTGTTCCTATCACACTGTTGTATATGATGCTTAGCTTATGTCTGGCCATCTCAATGGTATTTATAACATTTACAGGCCAAGTGGTCGACCACAGGAGGTTCAAACCACTTCTAAAATTGGCAAATTTCATTAATGGTGCCCTAACTGCCGAAACAGAGTGAGCCAATAATCGCCCACTATAACAACCCAAAATTGAGTTGTCAAGAGTTCAGTAGCTAGAGGGAATAAGCACGAAAAAAACCCACGTTTCCGATTTTCCCATCACTGATTGCCAATGCCATAACCGCCATGTCACCCTACATTTTTGTGCAAGAAGAGGTGTTGGACGGAGTGTCGGATCGAGTGCCAGAACGAGTGCTGGAAGGAGTGCCAAATCAAGTGCCGGAATTAGAAATGTAGTGCATTTTTTCCCTATAACACCAGAAAAACATGAATTAGCTCTTGGAAAACATAGAACATGATGAATTATACTCGATACAATCATTAAACATGAATTATACATACTGAATGTTGATCATACCGTTTTATCATGAAATTCTTCAAAAAGATCCTTCAAAAGATGAAAAACACATATATACATTCGGCAAAAGTGTATAATAACTGTCATAAAATTGATCATATCTTGGGCCCAACATGGGTTTTGCTTGTGCTTATCCCCTCCAACTACTGAACTCTTGACAACTCGATTTTGGGTTGTTATGGTGGGTGGTTATTGGCTCGCTCTGTTTCGGCAATTAGGGCACCATTAATTAAATTTGTCAATTTTAGAAGTGGTTCAAACCTCTTGTGGTCGACCACTTGGTTTGTAAACATTATAAACACCACCGTGGTGGTCAGATAATTGTTAAGCAGTAGAAGAAGTCACGTGTTAGAGCCAAAAATGATTTTGGCTCTGTTTTTGCATTTTTCAATTGCCAGAATTGTATAAAACTGTATTTATGTGTTTTAATGGTGAATTCCTTTTGTTGAGCTCATGGTGTGCTTTTAGGGAGTGACCACAACTTGCTGGGGGGCCCACCAGCAGTCTGGTAACTCTTTGTGTGTTGTTCATGCATTTTATGATTTATTTGTCTCTTTATTTCCTGTGCATGCATTATTAGTTTATTAATTAGTTTGTTGTTGTAGTTTAAATTGTTTTGATTCTCTTTTGCAGGTTAGGATGACAGAGCGTGTTAGTATGCATTAATCTCATAGATTAGGAACGGATCTACAAATCCCTAGACTAACCCCATGTGTAATTAGATAGTAGATTGTGCTTTTATTTATGATTTTAGATTCCAATTTAAAGCAAAGTTTTAATTAGAATAGAACAGAGTTTTTAATTGAGCTTTCTGTGACAAGGATTTGATGGATGGATAGAGTCAATTTCAGTTTTTAATCATAGCTTGCTTATCTCATTTTTATATAGATCTTGTTCAATTAGTTGTTGATTAATGTAGTTGTTAGTTTACTTTTTAAATCCCATGCTTTAATTTCTGTTTTTAGCCATTTCTTTATTGCAGTTTGAATTGTTAGAGTAGATATAGCATAGTTTCATTTGATGTAATTTCCTTCCTAGAATTAGATTGCAATTGTATTTTTTAGATTAATAGCTCGAGTTTAAGTATGAATTTTGTTTATGTAGTGTAGAAGTATAATGATGATCTCATTATGTTGTTGATGGTTAACATATGAATATGCAGGGTATTTAACATTCACACAACCACCAGCATTATATTTGAATTGTCATAGGATTAAAGATAGTTTCTTTCTTTTGTAGGTTAAATATAGTTTCTTGCTTTTGTAGATTAGAAGAGATAATTTATTGCTTTCATAGCTTAGGAAATAGTTTTATTGTTGTTGTAGGATAGATAGACTTTGCTTTGATAGATTAGATAGTAGTTTGCTTATTATAGATTTGTATTAGTTGGTAGTTCTTCTTGCTTTCAATAAAATAGATTTCCTTTCATGCATTAGAAATAGCTTTGCATTGAGCATTTAGTCCAGTTGCCTCTTAGATTTCCTTTCATGCATTCGTAATAATTTTGCATTAAGCATGTAGTCCACTTGCCTCTTAGGCTAGATAGTTGTTCAATGAGAAGTTTTACTTTGATTGCTTGCAGTAGGTAGTTGTCTTTGCTTACTTGTTTATTTGCTTTAATAGGGTAGTTAGGTGTCTTTGCTTATTTATCTATTTTATTTAGTAGGTTAGTTAGGTGTCTTTGCTTACTTATTTATTTGCTTTAATAGGTTAGATAGGTGTCTTTGCTTGCTTGTTTATTTATTTTCTTGCATAGGGTATTTACTCATTGAATATAGGTTGGCAAGTTAAAATAGTTTGTTTTTGTTAGTTGCTCATTGTTATAGTTTGTTTATTGCTTATTGTTGAACTAGTTTTCTTTACATAGGGTTTTTACTTGCTTTCTTAGGACTATCCATCGACCCTTGGCCCAAAAGTACTTAGGTTACCTTGTTTCAAGTTTCTTAGTAGGATTTGCTCATTAGATAGGTTTTGCTTGAGTATATTAGCCGTAGATAGCTGCCTTCATTAGTTAGACTATACTCCTACTAGCCCTTCTACCTTTGGCATATATTTTGCTACAAATCTAAGTTTACTTACCCTGGGTTGACAATTTAATTGAGGGTTTTTACTGTGTTTTTAGTGCATATAGAACACCCATCACTAAGCAGCAAATATGGAAGGATGCCATGATGGAGGAGTACAAGTCCATCATGAAGAATGATGTGTGGGAAGTGGTTTTGAGACCGGAGGGGAATTCAATAGTGACTTCCAAGTGGATCTACAATATCAAACATGCTACAGATGGTAGCATAGAGAAGTACAAAGCGAGATTTGTGGCTAGAGGGTTCTCCTAGAAAGAGCGAGAATATTATGACGAGACATTTGATCCAGTAGCAAAGTACACTTCCATCAGATTGATTATTTCTACTGCTTCCGTGATGGGATGGAAATTACACCAGATGGATGTCAAGACTTCTTTCTTGAATAGTGTAATTGAAGAATAAGTGTACATAGATCATCCAGAAGGGTTTTTAATCCATGGGAAGGATTCCCATGTTTGAAAAATGAAGAAGCATTTGTATGGGCTTAAGCAAGAACCTAGGGCATGGTATGCCAGAATAGATAGTTATCTGATGAGCTTGGGTTTTACCAAGAGTGATGCAGATCCCAACCTTTACTACAAGGTTGAAGATGGTTTCTCGTTTAGTTTGGTCCTATATGTGGACGACCTGTTTCTAACAAGGGATGAGAAACCCATAGTTAGGTGCAAGAGGGAGCTCACTTCAGAGTTTGAAATGAAGGATCTAGGTCTAATGCATTATTTCTTGGGATTGTAGGTGTGGTAGAGGCCATATGAGATTTTCTTTAACCAAGGAAAATATACAATTGAGATCCTGCAGAAATTCAGGATGATGGACTGCAAGTCCATGACCACACCTATGGTTACAAATATGAATCTCTTGAGTGATTCATCTTCATATTTGGTGGATCCCATGATGTACAAATAGTTGATCGTATCCTTGATGTACTTGGTTAACACCAGGTCGGACATATTCTTTGCAGTCAAAAGTTTGAGTCATTACATGGTTGAACCTAGACATGTACATTAGATAACAACATAGCATGTGTTGAGATACTTGCATGGTACAGTTGGATATGGACTTAGATACGTCTCGGATGGAGAAGTGAAACTGCAAGGATACACAGACTCTAATTGGGTAGGGAGTGCAGTGGACCAAAAAATCACATCAGGATGTTTCTTTAATTTGGGATCAGGTATGATCTCATGGTTTAGTAGAAAAAAGACGTTAGTGGCACTCAGTACAACAGAGATAGAGTATATTCCAGTCAGTGTTGCAATTCATGAAGCAGTATGGATTTAGAAGTTGCTTGTAGGTTTATTTGATCTAGAGTTGGAGCCAACTTTGATACATTGTGATAATCAAAGTTGCATAAATCTTTTAGAGAAACCTATATTTCATGACAATTCGAAGCATATAGAGATAAAATACCATTACATCTGAGACATGGTGTAGAGAGGAGTTGTGGATCTCTGGTACATATCCACAGATGAGAATATAGTAGACATTCTCACCAAGCCTATGTCTAGAGTGAAGTATGAGTACTTCAGAGACAAGATTGACATGATGCAGAATGTCCACCCTCAATGAAGAGGGAGGTGTGATGTTTCTCCTCTAGCAAGCTTCCCTTTGGACAAGGGTTTCCTAGATCAGTCATATGGAGTGACTGAGGGAGTAATGTAGTAGTCTTTTCCAGTGTATGGGTGTGAATGGGAATCCCAAGAGAGGAGAAACATCATAGCATAGTCGTGGAGACTATGGGAGCATCTTTGTGCTACTAGATTCATCATCATGAGACTATAACTATGGTTGATGGCATGGTAGTAGATGTGTGCTACTAGTTGATTGTTGTATAGTTATAGAGATTGTAGACTATGACTATGGTTGATGGCATGGTATTAGTTGTGTGCTACTAGTTGATTGTTGCATAGTCATAGAGACTACTAGATTGAATGGTAGTAGTTTTTACAACTACTAGTTGATTGTAGGTTGTGACTATGGTTGATGGCATGGTAGTAGTTTTGTGTTATTAGTTGATTGTTTCATAGTCACAGAGACTGGTGGACTGCATGGTAGTAGTGTTACAACTACTAGCTGATTGCAGATCATGACTATGGCCAATGGCATGGTAGTAGTTGTGTGTTACTAGTTGATTGTTTCATAGTCATGGAGATTATTGGAGTGCATGCAGGTGGTAGCTTTTGTAGCTACTAGTTGATTGTAGACCATGACTATGGATGATGGCATGGTAGAATCTTTGTGCTACTAGTTGATTGGTGCATAGTCATGAGGACTACTAGATAGCATGGTAGTATCTTAGTGCTACTAGATGATTTCTATGTAGTCGTGACAGCATGGTAGTAGCTTTGTGTTGCTAGTTGATTGTTGGATAGCATGGTAGTATCTTAGTGCTACATAGTCGTGGAGACTACTGGACAGCATGGTAGTAGCTTTGTGCTACTAGTTGATTGTTGGATTGCATGGTAGTAGTTGTGTACTACTAGTTGATTGCATCATAGTTGTAGAGACTATGGAAAAGGATGGAGCTATCAATGACATGGTGGTAGACTTGGGGCTACTAGATGATTGTAGGGTAGTCAGTGGATGTTAAGCCCTAATATTGGCTCATTATCCCTTAATTGGGGCATATTATATTAGTAATGCTATTTTATTTATGTCGGCTTTAGGCCATTAGTTGTAATTTAGATTAGTAATGTTATTTTAATTATGTTAGCTTTAGGCCATTATTTGTAATTATACCTCCTAGTCTCCTATATATACCAAGGAGACATTTTC
>ML782492.1:586165-610059 GCA_009831015.1 Picea engelmannii | reverse complement strand
TGAATGTAGGTATTGTTAGGCATTGCTCCTTTTAAAAATTCGATGTATATTGAGATTCTCAATTACTTAGATATGGATATTTTAAATTATGGTCAATTTATATAGAAGGTCCATCTAAATAAAGGTTATTACATGTGGTCATTTAATAAAGGTATTGGTAGGTATTTCTCTTTTAATTTATGATTTTTATGGAGATTTTCAATTGATGTCCCTTAATTGAAAGGTTAATATTGGTTTAGGTTGGTATGTCATTGATGATAATTGAGCGCAATATTGATACTTGTTTAGTTGTAATGAAAATACTCATTCACTTGAATATGCGCTATAAAGGGGTTCCTTAATGTGGGTGTATATTGATATTGGGACTTATGCTTGAATTACAATGTCACGTGTCCTTCAATTACGGATAATTTAGGTTGATATCGTACATACTTTTTGCATAGGGACCCTCCTAGTTATTTCACTAATGTCATTTAAATACTGCAATGGTCCTTGATATTTTCACTTATGAATTCACTTATGATGATATTTTATTGCTAAAGAAAAGGGAAAAATTGTCATGCCTACCAATGTCATGAAATTATAATTTAAAACCTTCCAGTCGTAATATAGTGCTGAAACAGGAAATTGTGTATTTCCGCCTTATAACCAAGATGACAAGACTTGAGTAAAGCGTATGACCTTTATTTACTCCAATGTTATTGTATTAGGAAATAGATGAAATGGTTATCCTATTGTGATTGATGTTAGTCTCTTGAGTTGGTTGAGACACCCTCCGTGGAATGCCCGGGTTCTGATGCGTTAAATTACTCAGAGTTGTTCTGAAGGTTGTCGTTAGTTATATAATGTGGAGTGGGTGCTTGTCAGAGTCCTGGTCAAGCGCCTTCCGTAAGGGGTGCGTTGTTCTTCTTAATTATGATGTACTTGATTGTCGTCATTTGGTTACCTGGTCTATGGCGTCGGGTGGGATGTAGACACCTCCATGTTCCTCAGAACAGTCGCCAACCCTGAGACCTTAAATGGTTAAAGACGATGGGAAACTGGGCTTGAGCGTTGCTGATGTGTCTTGGAGGTCCTAACCTTGCAGGGTAGGACGGGCAGGAGGTCAGTCGTATTTTAGCAGTCCGTTTTACTTGTCGTGTGATTTTCATTTATGCAGGTGCTTATGTATCGTGTGTCCTGAACATATTCTTAGGTTCGTCCTGGTTGATTCCTTGTACATACACACACACACACACACACTTCAAAAAAAAAAAATTTGCACCTGGCACTAGAGTGGTTGTCGTAACGAGGCGGGTCGTTACAATAAGAAAGAAAGATTTATTTATTGGCAAAAACATGATATGTGTAAAAGTTTATAGAGAAAGAATGAGATAAATAAGAGTGAAGAGTAAGAAAGAAAGATTTTTTTATTGGCAAAAACATGATATGTGTAAAAATTTATAGAGAAAGAATGAGATAAATAAGAATGAAGAGTAAGATAATTTTATAGGAAAAGTATTGTTTTTTGGTTTTTTTATAAAAATTAAATATAAGTTTTAATAAATAAAAAATAGTGTTTTTGGAATGTAATAAACTTAAAAGTTTTAATAAAAAATAGATTGTTTTTTTGGAAGGTGACAAAATTGATATTGACTAGTAATGAGGATAGTTATTATTAGCTATGATATATAAATGTAGGATGATTCATTATGGTTATTAGAGGAAAACTAAGTCACCTAAATGATAATTTGTTGGTCCATAAAAGGGTAGACTTTCACCCTTGCTTGATTTTCACCCCTAAGAGATGCCTTTGGATTTTGGTCCCTTAAACTATTTCCGTATGTTCTAGCTTTTAACCAATCACAAGTAGTTTTAGGCTTACCCCAAGATCAAAATGAGGTTTCAACTTAAAAAGTATACACAAGAAAGTCAATTTACCTTGTTTCTAACTTAACTTTAGTATTTGTTTTCCAACTTATGCAAAGGTGCATGTTAAGATAAACATTAGGATTTGTTGAAATTAATTTGGTTTTGCCACCTTGTAGTTGGCTTCATTGGTTTATTATGTCTTTGTGTAAAAAAAAAAAAATTTTGAATTTTGGTTTTTTAATTGTCTGTTATGGGATGGGGTTTCCAAATTTCATGTTTTTAAACATGCATCCTAGAGCAATTGCACAAAAATTGTGGTCGAATTGTAAAGTTTGTAAATGTTTGGAGATTGTGGTATTCACATAGTGGAGGGATTGTAAATGTTTATGTGTGTGTGTGTGTGCATCTTTGTGTGTGTGTAGTGGAGGGATTGTAAATGTTTATGTGTGTGTGCGTGTGTTTTAGGAGGGTGAGTACTCAAAATTACATGGGTTGAGAGGTTGAGTGTACTAGATGGTGATGTTATTTGTTGGCAAATGTTAAGTTTCATTTTGTCTTGCCAGGTGTTCAGATGTGTTGGGGTGTAGAATGCCATGTGTGTATGATGGCATGCTTCATGACTAGATGGGTGTATTTGGGATGTAGAAATAAGAAAATTAGATCAAAGTCTTGTGGACATTCCTATTATGACATGATCTTGGTTCTTAGCTCAATAATCTATGGACATTTAATTTTAAAGATAAGTATTCTACCTCCATCATCGTACCATGACTCACCCATGTGGAGTTAGTAAAGTATGAGAATATATTAGACACTTATACAAGCACTGTGATAATAAGAAAAAATAATCCAAGCCACTTTAAAACCCTAGTTAAAAAGAGGGGAAATGATTCAAATCCCTACAATTGTAGGGATTTGATGTTCCATAGAATAATACCACCCAAGAGGAGTAGAGAGATAACACAGCAGAGGAGAAAAAGAATGATGTAGGGAATTATAACATAATGTCCCATATCTCTACGGTGAGTGTAACAATTTGTGTATTTTCCCTTGTACTCTAATTTGAATAAGAAGAAAGTCATAGTCCTTTGTATTTTTTTTAGTTTTCCCACATCAAGTTTTCTATTGCAAATATTGTGTTTATAGTGCTCCATTGTGTGTCTTTGTTGTTGTAGTTGCATTCTTTATTTCTCAATAGTTCAATTAGTCTATGTGGTTTGTTATTTTCCTATAAAATCACTAAAGAATAGTCACATAGTTGAGCATCGCATACACCCTTAAAGATAAACTATTTTTAATTGGTTTCTAGCAAAATCTCACACGTGTGCTAATTGCAAGTTACAATTTGTCATTTTAAACTTCTCAAGTAAATCCATTATATCAAATTCTTGGGAAATAAAAATTTCATCATTCAATTAACTTACTCCATGCCAATGAAATAACGCATTAACCCTAAATTTATCTATCAACAACCTATTATTTTCAATATAAATGAAGTCGTCTACATATAAGCATAAGTCAAAAATTCATTCTTACCCCTAGATACCACATAGAGCGTCAGTTCATTTGCTATTTTCTTGAATCCATTTTATGAAGGTACTCATCCATTCTTCCATCCCAATCCCTTGTAGCTTTCTTAAGTTTATACAAATCCTTATTCAATTTATAGGTCATGTTTTTTATGTGTAAGTTAATAACCTATTCGTTGTTCCACAAACATCTCCTCATCCATGAAACCATTCAAAAGTGTTTACTCAACATGTCTAAATAGAAGCTTTTCCACTTAAATTAACCTGTTAATACCAAAATAGTTCTTATAGTATCTAAGCTTCCAATGGTATAAAAAGTTTCATTGTAATATATACATGGTTGTTGTGAATAACCCTTTCCTACCAATCTAGCCTATACCTTTCATCTGATCCATTTTCCTTATGCTTCATTTTTTAAATCCATTTGACTCTTGTGACATCCTTTCCTCGAGGGAGATCAACTAGTTTCCATTTTTCATTTATTTATATTATATCGATTTTTCCATCCATTCCATCATGCTAAACTATAGTCTTCATTGCATCTATTCATAAAACCTTGGGTCAACTTGAACATAAGAAACTAGTGGAAAATTAGCAATATTTTCTTTATTTTTAGTCTTTTGATAATTTTTTTGTAAGATTCTTTACCTTTCTTAGAGGACTTGGAATTGATGTGGGACTTGCACTTAATCTTTATAAACAAGTTTTAAAAAAAAAAACTTGACTACCATTCAAAATTTCAATCTACTACTAGAATTATTGTGGGAAGAGGAGATATGTCATCTTTTTATGGATCCATTTCCACGGTCATTTGGTTTTCTTTCTTTACATATTATTTCCGCAACCACACTCCCCCTTCATTAAAGATTACATCATGTTTGAATAACACTTTCTGTGTTATTACATTAAAGAACTTATAACACTTTATCTCCCTACTCTAGCAAAATAAATACACTTTTTACCTGCATCGTCAAGTTTTTTCCACTTCTCTTTGGGAACACGAGACTAAGAAATGTATCCAAACACCCTAATATGAACCACACCTGAATTTATTTCATTCCAAGCCTCTTGTGAAATCATGCCCATTACACTATTTGTATGATATGTATTTACCAAGTAAATTAAAGTAGCTACAACCTAATCCCCCAAAAAGTTTGAAATCTCTTGGCCTAATCATACTTCATGCCTTTTAGATATTTACATAGAAATGAAAAACAATATTAGAGAAGGAAAACAACCAATTGAAAGGTCAGACATCCATTTTTGTGTCCCTCCACCCCATATCACTAAGGGGTATAGTTTGCAGTCTGTGGCCTCTTTATTCCATTATTTTTGAAAAAAAAATCAGGATTATGATAAATTCGCCCCCCCCTCTCTATGTGTATGCATTACCTTAAAAACAAATCACTGTGTTTCTCTATGGTAACTTTAAAATACTTGAAAAAACTAAAATTTCCTAATTTCTCTCACGAAAAATACCCATGTTCTTGAATTGAATTATCAATAAAGGTATTGAAACACCCACACTTACCAATACAAAGTGTTTTCATTGGGACACATATTTTAAAGTATCGGTGCAAGAGGTTCATTGGTCCTCCATGATCTTCCTACCAAAATTGCATTGTTTGTTGTTTTTGAAGAATTCAACTTTCACATATTCAATCCTTCTACTCCATCATTGGCAACCCATTCACCATATGTTTCTTGTATAATAAATGAAACCATGAAATTTTAAATCATTGAACCATATGCTATATCCAAGACTCATCATCTAGGATATTTTTCATAGGTTGAAGTATACCACTTCCAAGCATGATGGAAAACATTGATTGTTCACCATTGACACCTCTAGAATAATTTTACTCTTGGCCACTCACACAAAGATGATGGTCAAAGAACCCATGTGCATTCCTAAGAACACATACATGCATTCTTAAGAACAAATGTTCATTCCTAAGAATGTTTTCATGCTCTATGAATGTGTGCACATTCCTCCTTGGTCATTTTTTAAAGTTGTGGTTAGTCCATTTCACCAACAAACTGTGATGCATGTTTTAAAGGTTATTGACCAAATTAAGGAGTGGAAATTGAGGAGAGATTTACAAAGAACTACTAGACTATGATAATGTGATCATCAATTGGTTCCATTCAAGTATTTTAATTGAATTCTATTTTTTTTAACTTCATAATTTGTTTAAATTATAAAAAATAAATTAAAGTTTAATTTTTCCTTACTAAACTAAAACATACTTAATTAACATGGATATTGAAGAAAATCCAAACCCAACATCACCACATGAAGAAACACCAGACCCCGTGGTTTGGATGTACCTATGGAGAGCCCGACAATATTTCAGAACCAGATGTCGCTCAGAGTCTTCGATACCCAACTTGGTGCACAAGGCATGGAAGGTATTTGTGAACTCTAGCACTGTTTGGTCCCTATCTTTATGCAATGTAGTCCATCTCATGCACTGATCATCATAGTTACCAACAAGGTAATACTGTTCATTGACTACATAAAAAAAAAATCCCAAGTGGGATCGACCCCATATATTCCAGACTCCTATGTGGAACTTTTCTCCTAGTAAGTTTCCCATCGATGTTTGACATGGGGGAGATCCTTAAGGAGTGCGAAGGTAATATTTTCCCTATCGAAAAAATTATGAACAGAGAAATAACCTTCTAGAAGATTTAACCATTTTTCTAGGGCATCCGCATCGATCTGACCTTCAAATATGAGAATATAAAAATTCAAATGTACCTTGAAAGGGGAGGTGCCTTCAAAGTGGTTGATTTATGAAGATGCACCTATTTTTATCGGCAGGCGTTGAAGGATGTGGGAAAAATTCTCCATCATTTCGTCCCTCTGTCACATGAGAGCTTGCTCGAGAATTAGATTAATATGATCTTCTCCTCTGTCATTTTTATTTTCTTCCACCATGGAGGGTTTCTTGGGCATGTGAGAGAGATTTTCCTCAAGAGAAAAAATATTGAGACCCAACTTGCTATACTCGGACCTCATTAGAGACATGTACTGAAAAGAACAATCAAGAGCATCCTACTCTGATACCACTGATCCATATTATTTTTTAGAATGAAATGAAGGCAGAGATATAACAATGAAATATACAAAGATAATGTGAGATACATAGAAATATTGTTGTAAACAAAAAGATACAGTAATACACAATTTTTATTAATGAGTGAAATGTAGAGAACTGTCAAAATACATAGTGAATGAACTCGCTAGAATGGTGGCAAATTATATCCGAGAAGAGATGTGAAGGCTACGCACATTCACAAGAAGATGAAGATGATTCTTAAAATGAGGCTCCAAATAAATTTTTAACATAAAGAAAATCCAAAGCCCTAACCCCAGAAGATGAAGAGCCAAAAGGTTTGTGGGCCCCAATGGGGGTAGTTTATACGTCAACTTCATGGGGGCATAACACTTTCATACGATCTTCATTTGGGGTGCTCAATACACCGTTGGAAAGTTCTAGTCGAGAAGAACACATTCCGAGTAGCCCAAGCAAGTGAAAATAATAGTTTCTTGGGCCCAAAATCCTCAAAAGACGTCGTTTAGGGCCTCAAAATGGCCTTAAAAGTTTGGGACGTGAAAAATGTCGAAAGACCGCCAAGGTGGAAAATTATTTTTTGAGCGAGTGTAATAGGTGGGTGGCCACAAATATCCACCTGGATCATCCTCCAAACACATCGGAGGAGTTTCCTCTAACTTGTGTGATTTCATATCGGGGTAGAAGAAAGTAACTCCTCTGAACTATTCAGAGAAGTTAGAAGAAACTCCTCTGAACTGTTCAGGGAAGTTAAAAGAAACTCATCTGAACTATTCGTATAAGTTAGAAGAAAAAATTGTCGATTTCAACACCAAGTCTTGATGATATTTTTCAAGTAAAAAACATGGGTTTTCTAGGTATCTTAAGGTGGAGAGGGAGACTTATGAGGATTTATATTAGGCTCAAAATATAAAGGGATCCATTTTCTAGGGAGGTAATGATTCAGGTGGATATTGGTGGCCACCTACCTTTTCCAACTGCCTCAAAACAATTTTCTCGCAATTTTGGCAATTTACTATTTTTAGCAGTTTTAACTTCTAGGGCCATTTTGAGGGCCTAAATGAAGGTTTTTCGGTATTGAGATTCTTAATGATAGTTGTAGGCATGATTGAGCCCTCAAAATGAATATCCTTGACGATACCTTTCCAACGGGCTATCATATCCCTAAAACAAAGATCATATGAAAAAGTTACGACGCTGGGAAGTTGATGTACTAACTTACCTAAACGAGACCCATGTGACTTTTGGCGCTTCATCTCCTAGGGTTAGGTTTTTGGATGTCTATGGTTTTTTTCATTCCTGTTTATTGTAAAAGGTCCTTCAGAGCCTCATTGTAATCATCTTCTTGCAAATGCAAGTAGCCGTCACATCTCTTCTTAGAGATAAGTTGCCACCATTCTAGTGAATATTTCACTCTGTATTTTTACAGTCTCTGTACATTTATTTCATTAATAGAAATCGTGTATTATTGTATATCTTTGTTTATGGTTGCATCTCTGATACATTTCTATTATATTATTGAATATTTGCGTTCATTTCTTTATTATATCTCCACTCCCATTTCGTGTCTAAAATAATCCGGATCAGGTAAGAATGATCAAATGGAAAATGGAGGTTTGTAGTGCATGTAACAACACCCTACATGCTACAAGTGTCTTCTTTTTCTTCATGCACAATTTTATATACCCAGATTCTCAATCTAGCTCTACAATTTTTTTCTATATTCAATAAGATTTCCAAAGACTACTCATGTGCCCCAAACGAACCTCCCAACAAGGAGTTATTCCCTCTAGAAGTAAATTGGTGCTAAAAATATACCCTCTACAGTTGCAATCGTAACTGTCTTGTAAAAGCTCTATTTTTCACCTCGAATAGCTCGTTGGAATCTCTCTTCGAGTTCTTTTATTTGAGTTGCAAAGATATGGTGTACCAAGGTATACCTTGTTCTCGTGATTTTTGACTACCTAAAAATGTTGTTTAGGTCCTCAAAATCGCACTGCAAGTTTGTGACCTTCAAAATTATAAATTTTTCATGGAAAATCACCGATTTACTACAGTAACAAACTGCCAAATCAATCTGCACCTTTCATCGATGATTATCCTTCCCCTTTCCTCATTTTCTTCTTCTTTTTCGAAGCTCATGCATGCACTAGTTCTCTATTATGAACAAATATTCAACACGCGCAAGTTCTAGATGCGCAACGCCACTATTTAGCAGACATAGTACGCACAATTTTTTTATCGTGCACCAATATCTAGTCCAGACAACTTATGCACCACAAACCAATATCCCATATGCACAACGTTTACGCTACACATGAATATTCATTATGCACAAATTTTACACTACACACCCATATTCAGTGTGTACAAATTTTGCATTGCGCACCTATTTTTAGTGCACACAATTTTTATGTTGCGCACCAATTTTATACCATGCATCGATATTCATCTCGCACAACTTTTGCATTGTGCACCTATATTCAGTGCACACATATTTTATGTCTCACACCATATTTCGTAATGTGTAATGCCAATATTTAATGCACACAAATTACAGACCAATCTCTTGCATGCACCAGAAGCCCTACACCGCACAACACTAATACTTAGTGCATGTAAGACCTTTCTTTTCTTAGTTTTGTTTTTCTATAATTCTTGCGCATGACCATCGCGACCATTGTGAAAATTCCCGACTCGGATTCCTAAGCCAATTTAGTCACTTGGAATTCAAAACGAACCCTCAATAACAACCATTCTGAGTGTAGTTCCAACTTGAATTGCTTATAAATTCAGGGGTTTCAATCATACTTTACTGTTTCCCCAAATTCAACACAACTGAAATTTTGATATAATGAATTTACCAACTTCATGTTGATTGTTGGCCCATACAATCTCAGTGTTGAACAAAAAAGATCTTATCCCACTCTGTAACACACCCCTAACCCCAAGCTAGGTCACACCATTGCTAAATCAATCTAATAAAATTTTTGATACCAAACTATAATAGTTCCAAGTCCCCCTAGAGATCAACCGTATGCACCATACACCTTGTACTGTGTGCTACAACTATTTCCCAACGCGCAACTACATCATGCTAACTAACATGAATGTCATGCCCTCACAGAGACAAACCATGTGTGAAATAGACTTGTACTACACATGACAACCACTTCCCAATGCACATGGTGATAAAAACCTTGCACCATAAATCACATTACCGTTACTACTAAAATTGATTAACATATACATTTAAATGTGGAATGACAAACAACATGACATTGAATCTCATGCAACTTTCCATACTAGTTAAAAGCATAAATGCAAGTACTTAAACATACACATCAACAACTAATCTAATTCAACAACCTAACTAGATATTTGTATGCATTTGTCTATGCACAACATGCATTAATATAATATCTCAGAGTAAAATTCACAACAACTATATCAACATTTAACATACATAAGCACAACAAATAAGAGAACTTATATTATAAAATATGCAACCCGATGCAAAGGACGGGCATTCCTCCCAGCCATAGACTTGGTGTTCTAGTTCTCAAAAACAATTCACCTCTGAGTTCGGGATATGAATCCATAAGAGACGGTGTTCCTTAAGGCTGGCTAATGTCCTCCTCTCAACAATCAATTTCCCACAGCTAATTCCAGTCCACCAAATCCCTTCCCCACAACCTACACAACCCAAGGGATGGGATTCCCCTTCACTGCTAAGAGTCCCTCAGGATTTCCTACTCCCTTACAAGGCCTCCAGTATAGGCTGGATAAGAAATCTCTCTATTGGGACCCCAAGAATTCTACATCCACCAAAGGAAATTTGTACAACAACACAACATTTGTTGAACTCTTAACCATTTTCGCATAGAATGTTGTTCACATGTGCACAACCTCTTTTTCTATGAAATTACAACTCCAAACAGTTGCTAAACATGCCTAGAATAACTACCTTCAAGCTTAAACACTCCAAGCTCTCTTGTTGTCCAAAAATGTCCATGTAAAAACTGCTATGAAAACCAAAATCGTGAATAATAATTTATTCTCTCCCTACCCATACAAAGTTTCCTCTCTTCCTCTTGCTTGCTTGACTTTCACTCTTCCCCAAGTTGATTCTACTCAACTCCCATGCTCTCAATAACTATGGGATGTGACTTCCCACACCCACCCTCTTACATGAATTTAATGATTGAGATCTAGAACACTCAACCGAGAAATGGAAGGTTCATAGTATGGATGATTTAGAAAGAAATGGTTTAGGTTTACAGACATGGGTAAACTCTCCCCCTTGGACCCCCTCCCTCTCTTGTGGAATCTAAGACCCCAAATCTCCATTCGTGTCCATCTACAACTCGTGATAATTTTCAATATACATCATTTACATATTACATCACTTAGCTCTCGGCCATAAATCACATTTAAATACACATCACTAAATTGGCGTCCGAAAATTGGGATGTTACAGTGGGTGGGTGTATGTGTGTGAGAGAACAATGGGTTATGTCTATCTTGTGAGGTTTTCAAACACCTTCTATGATTATACCATATCTTACCTCTTTCATCTTGGAATAACATTTACCAATATACCATCTCCTCTCTCTTACAATCCATATGTCTAGGTGTACTATTTTATAATCACCGTTTAGTTTGACACCATCAACATAGTCTATCATCCATATGCCTAGGTGTACTATTTTATAAATCACCCTTTAGTTTGAAACCATTAATAGTCTCTCATACATATGTCTAGGTGTACTATTTTATAGATCACCCTGTAGTTTGACACCATTAACATAATCTAAACTAAGCAAAGTTTGGTGGATCTCACCAAACTTAAAAAGCAATGTTTCCAACTTCAGTTTCAATATATTTAGAAAAGATCACAATATTATTTTTGAATATCAAAGCACAGTCATGCAGAATGATCAATTCCTCATTGTAGCAGAGCTTAGCATTGCCTCGCTCATTGATTCAACGATCTTCCATGAGGTGACCTCAAAATGGATGGGACCCCGAATCATCAGTCGTAATTATGTGTATGAGAGTTTCTATCCCGAGTATGACTTCAGTTTATTAATAGATCTATTGTAGAGGTTTCCTCTACCCATAAACTCACATCATTTTGTTGTTATGTTTTGTTGAATGAAAAATAATACATCCCTTTTGTTTTTGAGTAAGTTGCAGAAATAAAGTTAGTTATATGGCTATTAGCTTTCAAGTAATGAAGTAAAATAGCTTCCATACAAGTTTGAGCATTGGGTCACCAAAACACATGCTCTTCGTCAATATTGCAAATGACAAAGCCCAAATAAGTCTAGGTTGGTGACTGTTGCTCCCATAAATTAGATGAACTCATGATATGGGTTGTCTAAGTGTTTTACGAAATGGTTATTTAAAATTCATTTTTAAATGTAGAAATAGATTTAGGATCTTGAAAACTAGTGGTCACTGGGATTATACAAAAATAATCACTCAAATGTGATGATCTAACAATTTTTTCCAATTTAGATAAATGTTCCTAAAAAAATCTAAAAACAAAATCATTTAGTAAAACATACATCATGATATGCAGGATTTAATATAAGTTAACACATTTCCATGTAATCTATAAATTCACCCTTCCTTTGTCTTTGACATTTTTAGTGACATATTACGCTACTCAATAAATCTTGGGCGGCATACAATATTGACAAAGATATATACATACAACATAAAACCATGAAGTGCTTTTACAAGAGCTGAATGCAATGGTAAACTTAGTCACATGATCTAATATAATCTATGGAAGAATGAAAGACTGATAGACAGCTCGCCCAAATCTAAGAAGCTATCAAAGTATGAGGAATTAAAATCCTTAGAACTTGGGAATTCCTAGTCCATCAAATTACAATAAGAAGAAGAATGATTTTACTTCAATATTATACTTTGACTGAGGGAGGGGGACTGGTGAAGATCATTTGTTTCATTGTTAGTGTTTAACATGTTGTTTGGTTGAAGGCCATTAATCGCTTCCACTCGATCGTACTAATAATCTCCCATGCAATCCTCCAACAATAATTGGGACCATGATTTCGAGGTATCTATTTCCACTGTGTGATCATCTGCTGCTTTCAAGTCTTCTTTTTAATTAATACCATCATGGGTATCATGTACATGATCATAATCATAAGTACCTCCATCTTCTACTGCCCTTCCATAGTATATGACTGCCCTTCTTTTCAAGGGTAGAGTTTGAGAGGTATAATTATCTTTATCAATGATTCCTCCTTCATCATACTGAGAGAAAGAAGGAATGTCCCTTCTTTTAAAGGGTTTCTGAAATTTGTGCTCAAATTCACCCATTTGGACCCTTTTGCTGAACTGGGTATTCCAATAATTTTTTATTTCATTGTTCGTTCGACGAGGGAGTCGCCCCGCTATATGTTAAATATAATGTAACCTCAACAGTCTGACTGTACACTGCGAGTTGTCCTAGCCAGTTGTACTATCATTTCTTGATTTTCTTGAGCGTATTTAGCTAAACTATTTTCCCTTTTCTCATGTACTCTTTTACTTGCATTCCTAATATATTGAATTCTATTTTTGTTCTACTCTTGCTCTATATTCTCTGCTTCTCACTTTATCATGGTATCAGAGCATCAGTAGTAAGCCTCTTCACACAGTCTGGAGAGCAACCCAATCCTCAACAACGCAGAGCTTACACTGTTCACGAGAGCATAGGACGTGAGATTCTTCACAAGGTATGGAGAGAAATCTGTAGTCTGCCCTCCACTCAAAAGATCGTAGCAGAAAGCACGCACGAGGAAGCAGAGAGAAATATGCTCAAAAGGTTGAGGAGTCAGAGCTGCAGAAGGAAGAAACGTTTAAAGATCTCACGAAGTTCTTTCAAATTCATGAAAGATTGCTGCAGAAGGGAGAAATGTTTAAAGAATTCAGAAAATTCTCACAAACTCATGAAAGATTGTTGCAAACGGAAGAAAGATTTAAATAATTCGTGAAAGATTCACAAATTTCCTACTTCAGGAGAAACACTTTGCAAGAACAACAAAGAACATGCTAAAGAAGAAAAGGAAGCAGACGAAGCCGTAAGATCGGTTCTACTAACAGATATGAGGCATTAATTGAGTTTAGAAAGGACGTTTAGCATGCAGAAGAGGCAAAATATTTCCAATCGTTCAGATTTAGCGCAGAGGACCTATAGCCGTCGGATCCGGGAGAAAGTGCACAAGGTTTAGTCCTCTGGAGCGCACAGGAGAAACACTGACTTGCTAAGTCTTGAAATCCTGAAATCGTTGGGACCGTCCATCAAGGAGGACATGTGGCGAGATCTCGACATTTCACTAACTTGCAGGGAGAAAAGGTCAGAGAACATTACTGTGAGAATTCGCGAATCGTGAAATCAAGACTCGATATGAACCATTAGATCGAGAAAGATTGTGCGCCGTCGATATGACGCTATCGCAAAATCAAGAATCAGGAGTTGGACGAGCAGAGGAGACTACACTCCATATCTCGATACGCAAAATCCCAAAATCATGAAATCACTCCAACCATTGGATCCGGAGTGACATGTGGCGAAGATCCGGAAGCCATCAACATTTTTTTTGGTACCGGGAGAACAAAGGTGAAAGCTGGGGAAAGAAGATTTTGAGAGAGAATCAGGATGGTCCATCTTAGATGACAGGTGGCAGTAGATCCAAGCACCATCAAAATTTTGGCATTTTGGAGTTCGAGGTTTGGAGAACATCGTGAAGAGAGTTCAAGAGTCGCGAAACACTGATTCACGAAATCCTGAAAGGATCTGAACCGTCAGATCATAAGAGGATCTGGACCATCGATGCAAGCACCATCGCGATTTCAGCTACCATCAAATCAGAGGCGAGAGTCTCGTGAACACACGATATGCGAAATTCCAAAATAATCTGAGTCATTGATCTCATATCAACGAGGATCGTTGATCTTTGAAGTCAATTCAGCATTTCGGTAATTCAAAGATCAAGAAATCGAGGAGTCAGAGGAGCTTGATATCAGGGTTCGCGAAGATGCGAAACCCGAAATCCTGAATCGCGAAGTTATGAAGTCACTCAAAAAAAAATTAGAAGACCTGGTTTTACCCGCATGAAACAGGTAAACAAGAAATTTTCCAACAATATTTTTTTTGTTTTGTTAAAATTCTTTAAAGATGGCCACATCTAGAAATTTGGGACCAACTCAAGGTTCAATTCTTCTTAGAAAGAATTATGAGTTTTGGTCTCTTCGAATGAAATCTTTCTTGCAAGCACAAGAGTGTTGGGATCCGGTGGATCTTGGATATGTGGAACCAGATCCAACAGACCTTTCCACCATGACAAACCAACAGAGAACTGCTCTGGCAACTCAGAGGAATAGAGAGAATAAAGCCAAATTCTGGATTCAAAATTCAGTGGATGACTCGATTTTCTCAAAAATCACAGGCACCGGTACTTCAAAACAGGCCTGGGACATCGTTAAATCAACCTACCAAGGAAATGACAAGGTCAAAATAGTCAAATTGCAGATCTTGAGGACGCAATTCGAGACTTTAAGAATGACAGAGTCTAAAAATGTGGATCAATTTATGACCAAATTCATGGGAATCATGAACCAGATCAGACTGACTGGTGAAGCCATCACTGATCAACGCATTGTTGAGAACGTCCTCAGAAGTTTACAAAAGAAATTCAAAATGGTTGTTACAGCAATCATTGAATCCAAGGATATGTTGTGTTTTTTAATAGATGAACTAATTGGTTCCTTGGTGACACATGAGACCAGACTGCATCTCACAGATGAGTCAATTGCCAATGCCTTCAAAACTCAATTCTCCTTCAGTAGAGGGAGCGATAGAGGAAGAGGTAGAGGTCACCAAGGATGAGGGATTACTACAAGTAACCAACACTCAAGTGGATGTAACAAACAACATCACCAGAATCAGACTTTCCAACCTCAAAGAGGCAGAGGGAGAAGATCAAATGACAAATCAGGCATACGATGCTATTACTGCAAAAAGTATGGGCACTATGAATCTGAATGCAAGAATAAGCAAGCAGATCAGCTCTCAGGCAGAGCACAGGTGTCAAATATTACGGGATAAACCTCAAGAGGTATGTTTCTCTCATGCCACAAGAATGAAGAACAACCTAAAGATCTCTGGTTGCTGGATAGTGGTTGCAGCAATCACATGGCATGTAACAAAGATTTACTTTCATGCATTGATTCTTCAATTTTATCTAATATTACACTTGGAAATGATTCCTTAGTCAAATTTCAAGGAAAAGGAACTGTACCTATTCTTACAAAACCAAATGTAAAGAAAGACATAAACGATGTCTATCATGTTCCAGATCTGAAACATAATCTACTAAGTGTAGGATATCTCATTGAACATGGCTATAAGGTACTTTTTGAGGGAGAATCCTGTAGGATTTATGATAAAACCCCCAATAGAAAATTGATTTCTGAAATCCACATGACTCAGAATAGGATGTTTTTGCTAACCCTCAGAACTACAAATCTGATCCAAACATATGCACAAAGTCCATCCACCCCCAATGAAACTATGGTTTGGCATAGAAGATTTGGACATCTACCCTTTCAGAGTCTAAGTCTTCTACAGAAGCACTCCATGGTCAAAGGTCTCCCTATCTTCAAAGAACAAAATTCCCCATGCGAGTCTTGCATACTTGGAAAACATAAGAGAACTAGTTTTCCACAGTCCTCCACTCAAGCCAAACAACATCTCGAACTTGTTCACACTGATATATGTGGACCAATGCAAACAGAGTCCATAGGTGGTATCTTTTATTTTCTAACGTTTATTGATGACTTTAGCAGGAAAATCTGGATCTATTTTCTCAGACACAAGTATGAAACTTTTGCAAAATTCAAGGAATTCAAAGAAGAAGCTGAAAAACAGAGTGGCAAATATATAAAAGCACTCAGGTCTGATGGAGGAGGAGAATACAACTCCAACGAATTTGCAAATTTCTGCAAATCACAAGGAATTATCATGCAAACAACAACCAGGTATACTCCACAACAGAATGGAGTGGCTGAAAGGAAAAACCAGACGATAATGAACATGGCCAGAAGCCTACTCAAAGAGAAATGTTTGTCAAATACTTTTTGGGCTGAAGCAGTAGCATGCTCATCTTATCTCTTGAATAGATCTCCAACCACAAGTCTAAAGATGAAAGTCCCGCAAGAAGCATGGAGTGGGACAAAGTTAAATGTTGTGCATCTAAGGACATTCAGATGCATAGCATACGTTCACATACCTTCTGAATTAAGGAAGAAATTGGATGATAGAAGTGAGAAATGTATCTTTACGAGATACAGTGAAACATCTAAAGCTTACAGAATTTACAACCCAATCTCAAAGAAACTAATTCTCAACAGAGATGTAAAATTTCTAGAAAATCAACTCTGGAACGAATCTGAAAATCAGAAAATGGACAGCCAAAATCCATTGCTGCCCAGTTCTGAAAACACAGAAAATTCAGGACAACCAATACCTCAACCTGCTCTTCCAAGATTGCAGGTACAAGGAAAACCTAAAAATTCTGAGGAAAACTCAACTTCAAGCAGAGACTCATCCTCTGAATTTAAAAATCAGAGAACTTGAAGTTTGAGAGAAATCCATCAGCAGTTGGATGACATTGAACAACACAATCTTTTTGCATTAATGTCATGTCAACCTACATCTTTTAAAGAAGTAGATAAGGAGCCACATTGGGTTCAAGCCATGAACCAAGAGATTGACTCCATTGAGAAGAACAAGACATGGGATCTTGTTGATTTTCCCAGACACAAGAAGAGTATTGGTGTCAAGTGGGTTTACAAAACTAAACTCAATGAAAAATGCCAGATTGAAAAACACAAGGCAAGACTTGTTTCCAAAGGATTCTCATAACAACTAGGTACTGATTATAGTGAAACCTTTTCTCCAGTAGCAAGATTAGACACTGTAAGGACTTTATTGGCCATAGCAGCCCAACACAAATGGCAAGTATACCAGATGGATGTCAGGTCAACTTTCTTGAATGGTTTCTTAGAAGAATAAGTTTATGTCAATCAACCACCTGGATTTGAAGTCCAAGAGAAGCCAGCCAAAGTATATTGGTTGAAGAAAGCCTTGTATGGCTTAAAGCAAGCTCCAAGAGCTTGGTACAATAGAATTGACACTTACCTGATCAAGAGTGGTTTTAGCAGAAGCCAAAATGAGCCAACTCTTTACACCAAAACAGATCAACATGGTAAAATTTTGATTTTATGTTTATATGTTGATGACATGATATATATTGGAAATCTTAAATTAACCAATTTTAAACATGCCATGCAATCTGAGTTTGAGATGACAGATATTGGCATAATGAAATATTTTTTGAGGATTGAGGTTGATCAATCAACCAAAGGAATTTTTGTCTGTCAGCAAAAGTATGCAGCAGACATCATCAAAATATTCCGCATGGAAGAATGCAATCCCGCAGAAACCCCTATACCCCTAGGCACAAAATTGAGCAAAAAAGATGAAAGCCCTACAGTGAACCCTACCCTGTACAAAAGTTTAGTGGGCAGTTTGTTGTATCTTACAACAACTAGGCCTGATATTATGTATGCAGCCAACATTGTTTCCAGATTCATGGAATCCCCCAAAGATTCACACTGGAAGATGGCAAAAATAATTCTGAGATATGTTGTAGGAACTCTCAATTTTGGCTTATGGTACACTAAATCTGATGATCATCATCTCTCTGGTTACACAGACAATAATTTTGTAGGCAGCCTAGATGACAGGAAAAGTACCTCAAGACATGTTTTTCACCTGGGCACGAACCTGATTTCATGGGCATCAAAGAAGCAACCAATTGTATCAATATCTTCTGCAGAGGAAGAGTATGTCCCTGCTACCTTAGCTTCCTGTCAAGCTGTGTGGCTGAGAATAATATTGAAAGATATGTCACATACAAAAAATGATCCAACTCCTATCTTCTGTGATAACACCTCAGCAATTGCTCTATCCAAAAATCATGTGTTTCACAAGAAAAACAAACACATTGACACTCGCTTTCACATCATCTGTGAGCTAGTCAATAATGGTGATATTGCACTTCAATTCTGTGGCTCTTGAGATCAGCTCGCAGATATCTTCACTAAGCCACTGGGAAAATCCATTTTTGATTTTCAGAGACGACACTTCGGCATCATCAGTGCTGATGTTTGTAACTATTGAGTTTAAGTAGGAGTGTTAAATATAATGTAACCTCAACAGTCTGATTGTAAACTGCGAGTTGTCCTAGCCAGCTGTACTATCATTTCTTGATTTGCTTGAGCCTATTTAGCTCAGCTATTTTCCCTTTGCTCATGTACTCTTTTACTTGAATTCCTAATATATTGAATTCTATTTCTGCTCTGCTCTTGCTCTTGCTCTGTATTCTCTTCTTCTCACTGAGACTCTGCTTCTCACTGAGAGGAAGAAGGAATGTCCCTTCTTTTAAAGGGTTTTTGAAATTTGTGCTCGAATTCACCCATTTGGACCCTCTTGCTGAACTGGGTATTCCAGAAATTTTTTATTTCATTGTCTGTTCGACGAGGGAGTCGCCCTGCTATCAACGACCATCTGCACATTACCATGTGATATTAATGGTCCTTCACCTGCTACACCTTCACCTTTTATATATCACATTCTAACTTTAAAGACTATGAAATCAATGTGCCAATTTTCATTTGAATGTTTATGCGAACATTTTATACAAAATTAGTGAACGTCGTCAGACTGTTAAAAATTGACTTGCATACCGATTGCCAAGAAGACGATGTAATCGGATGAGAAGTTCCTCTTCCTCGGGGGAAATATTTCCTTGCTTAATATCCGGACGAAGATAGTTCAACCAACGCAATCTGCAACTTTTCCCACATTGTTTGAGACCTGCAAAAACAAATTTCTTTAGCTCAAGCTTTTTCAGTAAAGGAAAATATCTTCGAAAAACTCAAGAGATGTTTGATGTATGATATTTTTAGTAAATCAAACCACGTATACTACTGCGCCTCTAAGGCCCAAGAGATCTTATTTTTGTACAACTTATTCTGGAAATATGGATTATTCATGGTAATTCCACTCTTCAAAAGAGGTAAAAGGCTCACCTGCTTTATTGGGAAGATCTCTCCATCCACCAACGCCATGAGTTTTAATGTATTCACTCAAAGTCTTGTCCTCACTACCAGTCCAAGCCCCACGATTGAGACTCTCCTCATGATTGGAACATCTCGAACAACTAGGAGATCTACCCATGATCTATGACATGATCGATCCAACAAACACTCAACCAGCAGCTTACATAGAGTTCTATCTTCCAGAGACCACTTCTTAATTGTTTCCCTTCTCAGATTAATAATAAAATGATAATATATATAGAACCAGGTTGACCACAGGATGATAGCAATTCTGTAACAATTTTTTCAATTAACGTGGGCCTCGTGATCCGAGTAGAGAATCCAGATGCAACTGAAGCCTGCGGACGAAGGTGATAAAGAGCGAAGGATGACTAATTCTGATAAAGAGCGAAGGATGACTAATTCTGCCAACAATCTATTTCCACGTTAACAAGTTGAAATTAAAGCCTGGCTTCTTACCGGACGAAGGTGATAAAGAGTGAAGAATGATGACTAATTTTGCCAACAATGTGTTTCCACGTTAAAAGTTGATAAAACTTGGTTGTTGTTATCAGTATTCTAATTATTGAAAGCAAAAGATCTTGAGACAAGGATATCTAACAACCTCAAATGGAACCCCATGCATATCCAAGATACACTTAGAAAAATGAAGATATTTTCTATAAAAGTCATCTTTGTTTGAAAAAGGAATCAACATTTAAATCATAGGTGTTATCTAGACTACATTCCTTTCTCATTCCTTTCTCACATAGGAGGTCATTCAAGGTTTCATAAAATATATGAAAGATTAAACGTTAATTTTTTTGGGAAGGCATGAAGAAGGAAATTTTCACCTTTGTGGAAAAATGTGACATTTTCTAATGAAATAAGGGAGAGATAGTGAAACCTCCAGGAAAACTACAACCTTTACCCATTATACCAATTATATTTATTGACATGTTTATGGACTTTATTAGGGAGTAACAAAAATATAGAAATAAATATGTAATCATGGTTGTGGTTGATCTTCTTTCCAAATATGGTCATATTTTTTCTCTGGAACATCCCTTCAAGGCCTCTATAGTCATTGAAGTGTTAATATATAATATATTTAAATTCCATGGTATTTCATAGTCTATTGTGATGATTTGTGATCCGTCACTAGAAATTTCTATACGATTTTTTCATCTCTAAGGAACTCAACTCAATCTCGGCATAGCATATCACCCCCAAACTACTAGTCAGACTAAATATGTCAAAACATGCTTAGAAGCGTATTTTTGGTTCTCTACTTGAGAGAGACAATCTCGATGGATCCAGTTGTTTCCTCTAGCAGAATAGTGGTATAATACAATTTATCATGGTGCCACTCGAATGACTCCCTTTGATGTTTTCTATGGAGAAAATCCCCCATTAGTGTTATCCTACTTACCAAGAGTCTCTAAGGAGAAAGAGATAGACAAAATCATCACATCTTAAGTTGACATTCTCCTCACTCTCAAGGATAATCTAGTAATGGCTTAGAATAGGATGAAGCAGTAGGTTTATCAACATCATTTCAAAATCCATTTTGAAGGAGGGGATAATGTGTTCCTCCATATGTAGACTTATAAGTAGACCTCACTCAATGAAAAGAACTATAGAATATTGATCCCAAGTTATGTGTCCCCTATAAGGTCAAACATATTGGGCTAGTGGATTTGAAATCAGAGGTTCCTAGACACTCTTAGATTCATCCATCTTTCATGTGGCATACTCAAAGAAAGTAGTTCCATCTAATTATCATATTCAAACTAGAATTCCAAAATTGGATGAAGAAGGTTCCATTTGGTTGCAACTTGAGTCCATCCTAAAAAAAAAAGGTGTCATCTCTTCCAATGTACTATCGAATATGTCCTAATATAATGGAAGGATACATAGCCTCAGGATGCCACATGGGAAGTAGAAGATATCCTTCAACAATTTTCTCATCTCTAGCCTTCAAGACAATGTTGATTTATAAAGGAGAGATCATGTTGGGGTCCTACCCTAAATCCATTAAGTATATAGAGAGGTTGTTATATATTGAGGCCATCTCTATTAAATAAGACCCATGTAGTAGATATATTATGAAAGAAAGTATTGTAAGAAGGATTACTAGAAGCTTCCACCTACTAGAAATATCTTTCACTAGAAAGTGCCTAGGAGGTTAGATAGAAACTATTATGAAAGAAATAATTGTAAGAAGGCTTACTACAAGGCAACACCTACTAGAAATCTCCTAGGAGGTTAGATAAAAACTAGATAAGGAAGTAGAAGCAATGTAATGGGATGTCTTGTGAAGCATATTTTAATTTGAGCTCTACTCAACTAGAAGTTGCACCTGTGAAGAGGCAAGAAAAGATTGCTTTCATCAATAAAAGTATTGTTATTTGTAGTAGTTTGGCTCTTCTACAATTTCCTATTACTATAATAATCTATTATTTCCACTCTAAATATTCTACTTTGCTAAGAAGAAACACTACATAGAAACAAAGATCTATTACTAAAAAATAATGTATATATCATAAGATGATAAATATAAAAAAAAATTAAACCTGAATAAATGTATGTCAATCGTGAGTTTTTCCCCCACCAAAATCACATTTCTTTGTTAATATATTATTTATGTTTGAAATAAATCCATTGGGAAATGTAATCTTCCATATAGCCTCTTTTACAACATCAATTTCTTGTTATGTTAATAACCATGAAAGATTGGTCAGTTTTCCATCACTATAAGAATGAGTCAAATGTTGAGCTACCTTGGTTTTCTCAATGTTACTAATAACTCTAGATTTTTTTTTTTTTTCATTTTTCCCATCTAAGATTTTCCATAAGAACTATGTGACATTTTTTTTGTTAGGGACCTAGCCTTCCTAACCTCTCATGCATTGAAATATTGTAACTGCAAAGAATATTCTACCTATTATTGAGTCATTATCTTATATATCAATCTCCATATGTGGATTGATCAGGTCGGGCTTTGTATAAGACCAAATCCCCTTTTGTGGATTGGTCAAACCCTAATTATATGCTCCTAATTAAGAAGTCGGCCCCTAGGCCTAATTAAAGTGGTTTTATTCACTAAGTGAAGAAGTAGGCCTTGCTTGATGAAGAGACACCACCCTAGCGTCTGCCAACCAATATAAATAAGAGTGGAAGGTGCCTCATTAGCTCACTCATTCAAGTCACTCATCTAGTGCACAAGTTTGAAGAAAGTTGTAGTTGCCAGTTGCCAGAAGAAGGAAGAGAGTGACACATTGCTTAGTGTTGGATATTCTCTTGTGTTTGGTTTATTATCTTGGCATTGTATTTGAAATCTATATTAAGGAATGTCTTGTCGGGTTTTCTCCCCCATGAGAGTTTCCTAGGATAAATGTTGTGTACCTTGTGATTGTGTATCTTGCAGTGATCCTTATTATGCTATTATTGTCTAATATATTGAAAAGAAATTAATACCAAAATTAAATTTAACATGGTATTAGAGCTTGATTGAATAGAAAACCTTTCACTCGGTAACCAGGTTAAGCGATCCAAATACAATCCCAAGAGTCAGAAGTCGGGAGGCCCTAATGGCAAGGGTTCCAAACAGGTCATTGCCCAGCAGACTCCTCTCAATACTGGCCCAGGAAATAAGTTTGGCCCTCTAAGCTCACAACCAGAGAACACACAGGAGGCCGGGGTCCAAGAGGAGACAGAAGCTATCATGGAGACCGAAACCCAAAAAGCAGCTCCTTCCAGTAACGGTACGTCCTCAGCCACAAACAAAGGAACAAGTGTTGAGGACCCTCAAGGTAAGGCTACAAAAGTCGATGGAGAAGAGCAGGAAACAGACGAATCAGAAGAGGAAGGGGAAATAGGCGAGTCCCAAACCTCGGTGAGGAGATCTCTAAGAGGCCGGAAAACTGATAGGGAAAAAAGGGAGCAGGAGACCCACAAAGAAAAACTACAGGGCAGCCAGCCAACGCTGGAAAAACTGCTAGCCCCAAAGACTAAGATACTGAAAAACCAGACCCAAGGCTCCAAGGGAGCCCTCCAGAAACAAAAATAATGAAGGTCATCTCCTGGAATTGTAGAGGTATGGAGTCCAAAGTAAAGGAAGAAGCCATCAGAAGCTTAATCAGAACAGAAACCCCAGACATCCTTCTCGTCCAGGAGACAAAGTTGGAAGACATAGCCTTCCTTCAAGCAAGCAAGAAACTTTGGATGAAAAGTGAAGCAAGAGCCA
>ML782492.1:560572-582018 GCA_009831015.1 Picea engelmannii | reverse complement strand
CTCATTCTCAGCAGCGAGATGCAACAGAACAAAGAAATCACCAATGTAATCAGATTTTCGGCATTCAGGCCAAGATGAATATAAACACCCCATAACCGTTTCTGTTAAAAAAAAAAAAAAAACATCATTGTTGACGTACAAGAAAATTAAGGCCTTTTATTGGAAGAGAAATTCAGTCTAAAAACTATCTAGGGAAGTGCACTCTATCCTAGCGAACTCATTGGAAGATTGAGTGCACCTTTTCAGTGGCCAGAGCCTCGGGAAATTGAAACCCTAGTTTTCACTAGTACTAGAATACCAAAAAACCAGGAAACTAGAACCAATACCAAAAGTCCCAGTCGAAATTTGCGCAGGCTCAGTTTCAAGGGGTAAAATTTGGATTTTCAGAAAACAGACTCCACCAAGATACTCGCCTCAACCAAGCACACCTTGTAATTTCATATTTAATTTCTGAGAACTTTTATTTTTTGGTCATTTTCCTAGCTCCGGGTCAAGATGTATGCAAGCACCAAGCTTGTTGACAAGTTAGAAGGTGTGGATAACTTCTGTTCCTGGAAGTATAGGATTTCACTCATTCTTGAAGAAAATGACCTTGCAAGATTCATCAAGGAAAATTTACCAGAACCTGCAAATGCTACAGTTAAATTAAAGTGCCAGAAGGATATGGTTAGGGCTAAAAGAATCATTCCAGACTCTATTAAAGATCATTTTATCCCTAAAGTGGCTTCTAAGAACACTCCAAAATAGATGTTTTATGCCCTAACTAGAATGTATGAATGAAAGAACATTAACAAAAATATGAACTTGAGAACCCAACAAAAGAATACGAAGATGGAGAAAGGAGAAATAATTCATGACTATTTCTCTTGGATCTCTCAATTCAAGGAACATCTAGAAGAAATTGGAGACAACCTATATGAATATGAACTCACAATGACAACTCTTAATGGTCTCACAAGACCTTGGTATGCATTCATCCAAACTATTTCTTCTAGAAAGGAGAAACTACAATTTGAGAGTCTTTGGGAAGAATGTGTTCAAGAAGAAGCAAGATTAGCTAACCGAGAAGCAATACTATTAAGGGATCAATATAAATCCCTAGCTTCTCATGCTAAAGGAGGAAACATAAGGTCTCACTTCAAGAATGAGACCCACCTACATAAGGAATCTCACTCCCCAAAGAGATTCATCCATAAAGAATCTCACCCTCCAAGGAGATTCCAGAAGTTTCAGAAAGGTCAAAGAAGAGAAAAGGATTTCTCCTCGTATCAATGTTATCATTATGACAAGATGGGAAATATTTCTAAGAAATGTATAGCTATAAGAGAGGAATATAAGAAAAAATAACAAAAGACACCATGTCCATGTAGATGAAGATGGTGAGACACCCATGAAGATAATTAAAGAAAAGATTGAAGACTATGTCTTATCCTATGCCCTCTCATGATCTATTTCAACTGGAGAGGACACTTGGCTCATATATAGTGGTGCTTCTAAGAACATGATAGGTTAGAGAGACATTCTCTCTAGCCTTATAGAAAATAAATTTCCCCAGAATGTTACACCTAGGGATGATTACTAGTAGCCTATCAAAGGAGTGGGAGAATCCACCTACAAACTTGATTCAGGGACCCCAATGAAGATGAAGGATGTACTATATGTACCAAGTTTGATGAAGAATTTTCTTTCTATCTCATATTTAGATCATAAAGGCTTCATGGTTGCATTCAGAGATGGTGAAGTCCTTATGTGGCCTAAAGGAAGAAGAATAGAAGATGCAATTTTTATTGGAGCAAAAGAAGGTTGAATGTATAAGTTAAAAGGTCACTCAGATGCATCCTTGAATCACTCCACTCAGATTCCATCTAAAATTTGGCATAGAAGACTAGATCACATCAACTACAAATCCTTACCATATGTGAGCAAGGTAGTTACAGGTCTACTGGAATTCAAATTTGACCATGAAGGCATGTGCAAGGGTTGTGCACAAGGAAAGAACATAAAGAATCCTTTCTCAAAAAGAGACAGTAAAGAAAAGAGAGTCTTGGAGCTCATCCACTCTAATGTATGTGTCCCAATTCCATCACCTCCCTTAGTGGGTATGTATACTATGTGTAATTTATTGATGACTATTCTTGTAAGACTTGGGTTTGCTTCTTGAAATCAAAACATGAAGTGTTTGGAAAATTCAAGGAATTCAAAGCCTTGATAGAGAATCTCTCTGAAAGAAAAATAAAGATACTTAGGTCAGATAATGGAGGAGATTACACCTCAAAAGAGTTTGCAATATTTTGTAGAGACGTTGGGATTAAGAGGGAGCTCACCACTCCCTACAATCCTCAAGAAAATGGTGTAGAAGAAAGAAAGAACATAACTATAATGTAAGCAGTGAAGAATATGATCCATGATCAAGATCTTCCAATGCACTTATGGGAAGAAGTAGCAAGAGCAATAGTGTATGTACAAAACAGATTATTCCATAGTGCACTTGCATTTCAAAACCCTTGAATAAATGTTCTCTAGAAAGAAGCCATAAGTAAGCCATCTCAAGATATTTGGTTGTCTAGTTTTTGTACACATTCCAAAAGAGAAGGGAACCAAGCTGGACCCTTTAGGAAAGAAGGGAATATTTGTTGGCTATTGTGAGGTATCAAAGGCCTTCATAATTTACATACCATGTTACCATCACATTGAGATCAGCATAGATGTAACCTTTCATGAAGATGCAGAACTCAAGAAATCAAGAAGATGTCAACTTGAAGAAGTATGTGAAGAAGAGCCTCTAGCTCCCAGAGTTGCAAAACCAGTAAGGGAAGTTACAAATAACCTGGATGATAAGATTCAAGTAGATCATGATACAATAGAATCTCTAGAACCTCCCCATATGATGATCTATCACAAGAGAAATCCATCTTGGGCAAGGGAACTTATTCAAGATGGAGAGAAGTATGGTGCCTTAGAAGGAACCATGAGACAAGTCAAGACACCTAAGCCATTCTCTAGTTATATGGCTTTGATGTGTGATATCATATAAAAGGAGCTTACTTTCTTTGAAGAATCCATTCTGAAGAAAGAATGGGCAGATGCCATGACAAAACAATACCAATCAATTATAAATAATGATGTACGAGAAATAGTTCCCAGACCGAAGAGAAAAGATCTGGTATATTCCAAATGGTTATACAAGATAAAACATGTTGTTGATGGAATTATTTAAAAACATAAAGCAAGGTTTGTATCTCATGGATTTTCTCAAAAGGAAGGAGTTTACTATGAAGAGACGTTTGCTCCTGTATCTAGATACACTTCTATCAGAACCATCATAACTCTTGTAGACAAGATGAAGTGGAAGTTACACTAGATGGATGTGAAAACATACTTCTTAAATGGTGTTATTGAAGAAGAAGTGTATATAGAACCACCTCAAGGGTTTGAAGTTGAAGACAGAAAGACTCATGTCTGCAGGTTGAACAAGGCTCTGTATGGATTGAAGCAAGCTCCCAGAGCTCGGTATGGAAGGATTTATAGTTTCTTGACAATATTGGGGTTTACCAAGAGTAAAGTTGATTCTAACCTTTACTTCAAGGTTATGAATGATGAACCAATTATATTGCTGATGTATGTGGATGAATTATTCTTACCTGGAGAAGAAAATCTCATCACTGATTGTAAGAAGAAGCTCTTTGCAGAATTTGAGATGAAAGACCTAGGCCTAATGCACTATTTATTAAGTCTTGAGGTTTGGGAGAGTCCACAGAATATCTTCCTTAACCAAGGGAAGTATGCAGTTGAAATACTGAAGAGGTTCGATATGTTGGAGTGTAAATCCATGAGCACACCCATGGAAACAAAGTTGATTCTCTTGGTTGATACTTCGTCAGAATTGGTTTATGTTATGTTGTACAGACAAATCATTGGATCATTGATGTATCTGACGAATACCAGGCCAAATATATATGTTGTTGTGAACAACTTCAGTCAGTATCTGGTAGAGCCCATACATGTTCACCTTGTTGCTTCAAAACATTTGATGAGATACCTTAAGGGTACGTTGGAATTTAGTCTTTTTTATAATGTAGATCATGACTTTAGACTGATTGGCTGTACCGATTCAGATTGGGCTGGAAGTGTTTCTGATTGAACAAGAAATTCGGGATGTTGTTTCATTCTGGGGTCAACCATGGCTTCATGGAAGAGTAGGAAGCAATCTAGTATTTCTCTCAGCACAGTAGAACCATAATACATTGTTGCATGTTCCACTATTTTTGAATCCATATGGCTTCAGAAGTTGTTGACAGGTCTATTTGATCTGGAGATGGAAGCAACCATGATTCTATGTGATAACTAGAGTTTCGTAAAAATGACAAAGAACCCTGTGATAACTAGAGTTTCATAAATAGAAATATGGTATCAATACATTTTTGATATGGTGCACAGGGGAACTATAAAGCTCCAATATGTTGGCACAAATGAGCAGGTTGCAGATGTGTTGACCAAGCCTTTGTCTCGTGTAAATTTTGAGCACTTTCAAGACAAGCTTGGTATAGTCTGAAAGGACCTCCCTCGAAATGGGGAGTGATGTTGATGAAACTATGGTATCATGACCAACAATGAGTATCTCAGTTAGGATTTTATATCCTAGGGGATTGATCATCCCTAAATAAATCCCAAAGGTCTGGTAAGGATGATCTGTCAGAGTACCTTTGCATGTATATGCTAGTTGTGTTTAGTAGTGGTAGCTTCGTTAGGATTTTTATAATCGTAGGGAATCTTATGATTCCTGGGAATATCCTGAAGCTCCTGTAAGAACGGTTTGTCAGAGTACCACGTGGTAGCTCTGTTGGGATTTTATATCCTACAAAATCGTATGATTCCTGGGTAGATCCCTAGGGACTGTCAGAGTATTACAAACTGTTGTTGTTACACCTGCCTCATTTTGTTTCCCTATGATGATGATGATGTTGTTTCTCTAGCCTCATGCTGTGATGATGTTGTTGCTCCAACCTTGTGCCATGATAATTGTGTTTCTCCAACCTCATGTTGTGATGATGTTTCTCCATCCTTGTGTCATTGATGATGATGTTGATATTGTTTTTATATCTTTTATGCTAACCAATGTTTATGTTTCAAGTTCAAGCTCAATGTTGTGAACGTTGACGACGACGATGATGATACTCCAACTCCATGCTATTAATATTGATGTTATTGATGATGAGAAAAACTTCTGATGATTTATAGATATGTCAGTCAGTGTGCCAGATGTTGTTGATGCTTCTTCCCTCTCTCTCTCCTGATGATGTTGTATAATACCTTTCTTGTTAAGGGGGAGTGTTGAAATATTGTAACTGCAAAGAATATTCTACTTATTATTGAGTTATTATCTTATAGATCAATCCTCTTTTATGGATTGATCATTTTGATCTTTGTATAAGACCAAATCCCCTTTTGTGGATTGGTCAAACCTTAATTATATGATACTAATTAAGAAGTCGGCCCCTATGACTAATTAAAGTGGTTTTATCCACTAAGTGAAGAAGTCGACCCTTCTTGATGAAGAGACACCACCTAACACCTACCATCTAGTATAAATAAGAGTGGAAAGTGCCTCATTGGATCACTCACTCAAGTCACTCATTTAGTGCGCAATTTTGAAGGAAGCTACAGTTGCCAGTTGTTGTAAGAACGAAGAGAGAGGTGCATTGCTCAGTGTTGGATATTCTCTTGTGTTTGGTTTATTATCTTGGTATTATATTGTCTATCTATATTAAGGAATTTTTTGTCGGGTTTTCTCCCCCATGAGGGTTTCCCAGGATAAATGTTGTGTACCTTGTGATTGTGTATCTTTTAGTGATCTTGCATATGCTATTATTGTCTAGTAAATTGAAAAGAACTTAATAGAAGCTCTAAATTTAACATTAAGTAGATAGCATAATATGTTTTCAATGTAATAAAGGCAGACATTAGTAAATAGGGCCTATATAATAATGTGAACAAGTCTAATGTAAGAATACTTAATAGAATCTTATGCTTCTATAAATATATTTCTCTGGAATGTTCTTTAGAATACATATTTAGTATAAATAGAAGTAGAAAGTATAGGAAAGTATTGTTTTGAGAATGATTGCAATAGAACGCTGCTCTACTAGAGGTTTCTCCCTTGAAAAGGGAATTGAACTTGGATTTCTATCAATAAATATATCATTGTTGATGTTGTTATTCTCTATATTTTGTTATTTTTCTCGTGTTCACTACAATATTTTTGTTTCTTCTTATTATAATACATTTGGTACCTTACAATTGGTATCTCAGGTCTTTCCTCTATAGAAATTGTGGGAAATTTTTCAGGGTAGAGATGTGTATTGTCAGTTCTTTAAAACATAGATATTTGTCATTCAACGGGTAAAATTGCAGCTGGGGAAGACTACATGTAGGAAATATAGACAATTTCATGGGGTTACTTGAAACAAATGTTTCACCTTGTTGAAAACCTTTGTAACCATTGTTGGTACCCCTTCGAGTAGTATTGCATCAGACATAATCTGTACATGGCCATGACTCCCACGTATCGTCAGGTATATTAGGAGTCCCCTAGGTCTCCTGAAACCAACTCTAGATCAGTGGATCAACCTTCTGAATACTGTAGTGACATCGAGAACAAAACTCGGGAAGATAATCGCTAGTACCTAGGTAATCAATTAGTATGTCTAAGTGTATAGTCAAGCCTCCTTAGTTGGTTCCTTGAGATATTGGGTCGAGTACTATTGTTTGACCCTGCATGTATATCAAAGATCTATAAAGTAGGGAAAACCATTGTCTGTAATAACCTTGAAAAACCCTAACCCTTGGGAAACAAATAGAACAACAAAGAAACAAAAGGGAAATTTTTTCGCATCAAGGTTGCAAAATTCCTACATAGTTATCTCTATTAATAATTTTGACATTCCTTCACTGCAATATTCTTCAGGTCAGAGTATAACACTACAAGATTTAAAAACAAAGATTATAGTGTTCCCACTGTAACCCTTATTCGAGACATATCCCATTGGATTCCTCTCTTTTCCCTAATCACTGTGATACCTATCACTTGTAAGCTTTTTTTTCCATGGACCCACCCACCCCTCAAAACACCCTTCTTTTCCACTTATCTCATTGAATTTCTCTCTGCGCACCATCCATCATGATACCCCCCACTTGTAACCTTTTTTTCTATGCAGACCCTTTGCCACTTCACCAATGGCTCTCATCGGTGCCCAAGAAATCAATACTTTGCTTGTTCAAAAAACCCAGAAAAAGGAGTACATCAAGCGCATCAAATCCAATATTAGCTATGTCAGTTCTTATGTTGAGACCCTCAAGGACCAATATATTTCCCTTAAGGACCAATATGCCACCATCAATGCCACACTCGACAAATTGGTTATATGATCCTTGAACCATACCTCCTTTGAAAAAACTTCCTTCCAGGAAGATGTCAAATCTTCCCTTTTCCACAACCCTCATTCCAATCACCTTCATCATGACTCCCCTCTTTCCAGAGTTGAGGTAAATAAATTTGATGGCTTGGATCCCACAAACTTGGTCACTCAAATGGAACATTATATTTCTTTGCATGGCATTACTAATGAGTTGGCCATACTTTATTATGGTGTTCTCTATCTAGATCTAGAATGTTGGCAATGGTGGAATTGGCATAAAAATACGCACCAAGCGTATGTTTCTTGGACACAGTTTGTGGCATAGATTTATGAATTCTTTGACACAAACACTCCCCATTTAGGCCCTTTGATCAAGTTGAAACAATCTGGCACATTGGAAGACTCTATAACCTCCTTTGAGCACTTAGATTTCAGAACTGAGGGCATGTTCGATGCCTTCTTTAGGGAATGTTTTATGAGTGTCCTAAAGGATGAAATATGCACCTAGGTCCTCATGTCCCACTCCCAAACTTGTTTGGAAGCTACTAAACACACAAATGAAGCACAACAAATTATCTCTACTCAGAATAAAAAACCCTCCTTTATTATTTTTCCTTAATCCACCAATCTCACCCCTTCTGCTACTCCTCTCACGATCCAGAAATTAACTCAGGAATAAATTTTTGAAAGCCAACTCAATGGCCTTTGCTATAATTGTGATGATAAATATTTTTTGGGGGCACAAGTGCAAAGAATAAAATATTTTATGGCTATTTTTGAGGATGTTTATGACGAGGATGTTTATGTTTCCCCTATTGAATATATTCCCAAAAAATATGATCCTACTCCACCCTCTCACCCTTCAAAAGTTGAACCACTAATTTCAATGAATGCCCTCATTGTCTTGTCTGCTCCCCAAAACCTCAACCTAATCAGATGCATTAAACATAGGAAATTCATCATCCTAGTTGATAGTGGTAGCACCCATAATTTTATTCATCACCTTATTTCCCAAGAAGACAATTGTTTTATCTTTGTAGTTGAAAAATTTTAGGTCATGATTGTAAATGGTGGTTCCATTAAATGTGGTTTGAATGTGAAAATTTGTTCCGACAAATTGTTTAGTACCACCTGAAATATCATACATTTGCTACAAACATGGAAAGTTGTGAGATAGTGTTAGATGCTTAATGGTTACACACTCTCGCCCCGATTACCATGGATTTTAAGGACCTCACCTTCCAATTCCAATAGGAGGGGAAACAATATAAGTTCCAAGGCATCACAACAAGATCACCTGAGATCAACATCTCCCATCGAATGGAAAATCTACTCGAAAAATATCATTATAGCATTATTTCCCAACTCCATTCCATTCAAGCCATTAATACAACCTCTGTGCATCCTAACCTTCAATCTATACTATACCAAAACCAATCTATTTTTAACACCCCCCATGGAATTCCCCCTTCCTGATACATCCATTATCATTCCATTCCTCTAATCCCATGAAGTCTTTCTCCCAATGTTCACCCTTATTATCGTCCCTTTGCTTAGAAAAATGAAATTGAGAAAGTTGTTCAAGAATTGCTAGAAGCAGGTGTTATCCATTTGAGTACTATTCCTTACTCTTCTCCAGTAGTCATGGTACTCAAGAAAGAAGGAACTTGGCACATTTGTCCCAATTTTCATGCCCTTGACAAAATCACGATCAAGGACAAATTTCTCATCCGTGTCATTGATGACCTTTTGGATGAATTGAGTGTTTCTCAATACTTTACCAAACTTGATCTTCATTCTGGCTACCACATATACATATGAAGGAATAATAAATTCCCAATATTTCATTTAGAACTCATGAGGGTCACTATGAGCTCTTGGTCATGCCCTTTGACCTCTGTAATGCTCCCTCCACTTTTCGAAGTCTCATGAATCATATCTTTCATCTCTTCCTCGATCATTTTGTATTAGTTTTGTTTGATGATATTCTCATCTATAGTAAATCTTGGCAAGCCCATCCCGTCCATGTGGATCAAGTTCTCCATCTACTACCTAAGTACCAACTTTTTCTCAAACAATATAAATGTTCTTTTGGAGCCGCTAAATTTGAGTACCTGGGTCATATTTTTGGCAAGGATGGTGTATGGGTGGATCCTAAGAAAATTTAAGCTATGAAGGATTGGCCTCACCCTAAAACTATTAAAATATTGTGTGTTTTCTTGTGTTTAATGGGATATTATCACAAGTTTTTTCAGAATTATAGAAAAAATACCACTCCTCTCACAGATCGCCTTAAAAAGAATGCATTTGGTTGGATTCTCGAAGATGATCACTTCTTCCAGGACTTTAAATATTCTATGTGCACGAATCCTATCCTCACACTACCAGACTTCACCAATAATTGTTTCCTATAATGTGATTTGTTGGGGAAAGGAATTGGGGTAGTCCTCATGTAAGATGGTTGACCTTTTCCTTTCACTAGAAAAGAACTTTTAGAGTGACATCTGGTTAAATCAATGTATGAAAAGGAAATGTTGGCTATTCTTTATACAATGTATCTCGTTTTTCCTTATCTCTTGGGACAATGTTTCCAAATTAAAACTAATCATCGTAGCCTCAATTATTTTCTATAGAAAAGAATCTCCTCTGAGGAGCAATAAAAATGGGTGACCAAGTTGTTAAGGTATGACTATGAGATCACTTACAAGAAAGAAAAATAAAATATGGATGTTGATTCTCTTTGACGGAAATGTGAAGACAAAGGTTCCCTATTTTCCCTCTCTTTCATTGCAGTCGATTGGATTCAAGTATTTCTCTAGGAATGGTTGCAAGATCCCAAACTTTATATCCTTATCCAACAATTGAAATAAGATCCTCAAGCTTGTCCAAGGTACTCTTGGCATAATGATGAGCTTATCTATAAAGGTTTCTTATATTTAAGCAAGCAGTTGAACCTTAATTCCAATGTGTTTGTTGGCACAAGGGCAGACCCGGGGTTCAATGCTCAACAATGTACCAAAAAAATCCTAACTACTGGCCCTTTCGGCAACACCTGTGAAGCAGATGAAGTCTAACCCGAGGTAGAGGCAGGGGGGGTTGTAGGACTCAGATGTCCGCAACCTAGCTTGGACACAGATCTGTGATTACAACACTTAACATAGCACTTAGCAGTTAACATTCATCGGTATTTAACCCTTATTCACATCGCAGTTTGAAACCCTAGTTACAAAGCAACGTAGTATTCAACAAGATTTAATACATCCAAGCACTTAGAATATATAAATAGATCATATCTAGCATTCATTCACATTAATAAGAACTAAGCTTCTATATCAGATGCATTCAACATAGAGATTACAGTACTTAAGCATACATCACAACAATAACATAACAACCATAATGCACAAAGCAACCACAAAATAGGATATACGTGGTTCACCCCAGCGTGGGGCTACGTCCACCAACTCTTCATCTTCTTTATTATCTTTTGTCAATATTATTATATGCACAAAGCCCAAAACCCCACTCCGCATAGGACATGAGATCTACGTTCACCTAACGAGATCCTCCTTTCCCAAGTTAGTTCACAACACAAATCCTTACACAGTCTGTGCAAAAAGCACTAGAGTTGACTTGCACTTAGCTCTATAAGTCTCAACATACAATATGCACAAAGCCTCTTACAATCACTTGCACTTAGCATCACTTCCTTCGATCCTCTAGATCTAGTGCGTGTACTTATTACATCACCTAGATATCTATTTATACATTACAAAAGGGGCTTCAACATGGATAAACCCATGGATCGACATCCCATACCTATGACATAGCAAAAAAAAAAAAAATAGCAAAAAAAAAAAAACATTTCTTAAAACATTTATACTGTAACATCATTATATGCAATTTTTTTAATATAAATTCACATATTTCCATGTAATCTATAAATTTGACCTTCCTTTGTCTTTGTCATTTTCAGTGACATATTACGCTACTCAATAAATCCTGGGTGGCATACAATATTGACAAAGATATATACATAAAATATAAAACCAGGAAGTGTTTTTACAAGAACTGAATGCAATGGTTAACCTTTCACTACAACAACTAAATATTTAAGAGATTAGTATCAACATATGCCAAATTTAGTGACATGACCTAATATAATCTATGGAAGAATGACAGACTGATAGAAAGCTCGCCCAAATCCAAGAAGGTATCAAAGTATGACGAATTAAAATCCTTAGAACTTGGGAATTCCTGGTCCATCAAATTAAAATAAGAAGAAGAATGATTTTCCTTCAATATTATACTTTGACTGAGGGAGCAGGACTGGTGATGATCATTTGTTCCATTGCTAGTGTTTAACATGTTGTTTGGTTGAAGGCCATTATTCGCTTGCACTCGATCATACTGATAATCTCCCATGCAATCCTCCAACAATAATTGGGTCCATGATTTGGAGGTATCTATTTCCACAACGTGATCATCTTCTACTTTCAAGTCTTCTTCTTCATCAATACCATCATGGGTATCTGGTACATGTTCATAATCATAACTACCTCCATCTTCTATTGTCGTTCCACGGTATTTGAGTGCCCTTGTTTTCAAGGGTAGAGTTTGAGATATATAATTATCTTTATCTACGACTCCTTCATCATCACAATCAGAGGGAGAAGGAATGCCCCTTCTTTTAAAGGGCCTCTGAAATCTGGGCTCGAATTCACCCATTTGGACCCTATTGCTAAACTGGGTATTCCAGTAATTCTTTATTTCATTGTCTGTTCGACTAGGGAGTCACCCTGCTATCAACGACCATCTGCACATTGCCATGTGATATTAATGGTCCTTCACCTTTTATATATCACACTCTAACTTTAAAGACTATGAAATCGTTGTACCAATTTTCGTTTAAATGTTTATGCGAACATTTTATACAAAATTAGTGAACGTCGTGAGACTGTTAAAAATTGACTCGCATACCGATTGCCAAGAAGACGATGTAATCGGACGAGAAGTTCCTCTTCCTCGGGGGAAATATTTCCTCGCTTAATATCCGGACGAAGATAGTTCAACCAACGCAATCTGCAACTTTTCCCACATCATTTGAGACCTGCAAAAACAAATTTCTTTAGCTCAAGCTTTTTCATTAAAGGAGAATTTCTTTGAAAAACTCAAGTGCTGTTTGATGTATCATATTTTTAGTAAATCAAACCATGTATACTATTGCGCCTCTAAGGCCTAAGAGATCCTATTTTTGTACAGATTAGTCTTGCAATACTCATTAGTCTGGCCTGCCTACTTACCGGACGAAGGTGATAAAGAGCGAAGGACGACGACTAATTCTTCCAATAATGTTTTTCCACGTTAAACGTTGATGAAACTTGGTTGTTAATGATTTGATGTCAGTATTCTAATTATTGAAATCAAAAGATCTTGAGACAAGGATAGATCTTTGCACAGAACCCATATAATCTTGAGTTTGAATTTCACAGGGCGTCTCCAGTTCCTACCTGTCATTCTTCGGCACAACTGCCAAAGATGGTAAATAGTGGCATAAAAAGTGTAAAGTGTATCCCAAAGAGAAATGTGTGTAGACAAGTGGAAAAGGAATTTCGTTTGTCTACAAATTTGAGAAAACTAATACATATACATATTCGACATAGAGTTATACTTTCATTCAAATTGGGGAGAGTTCAAGTTTTTGTTTTTATAAAAAAAACAAAGTTGAAAAAGGACAAAACATGCATATAAATGTCAGGATATAATTATTATTACGCCGAAAGGCGTACACCTATTGACAATGGGCACATTTAATAGGTTTTTAGTTCTTAATATGTTTTCTATGGACGAGATTAAATATGCCTAGAATATTCTTAGTCGTCACAATAAATGAATGGATCTTATTTCATCCATTAACTTCCGAGCTATTATAAAGACATCCGTTTATATGTTTACTTTTTTAAATTTATCTAATCGTGTTTAAAAATTACTGTGTTCACTAACTTATTGCCACGTCTACCTGATTAAAAAAATATTAAGATATTCGCACAGAGTGGTGGCCACGTTTTTGTGCTGGCTGCATTTCGTTTCATTTCTATGCTGGGGGCGTTTAGTTTCATTTCTGTGCTGGCCGCGTTTCCTTTTAATATTCCTTTCGGGGTTAATCAACCACGTAATTGTGGCTGTGCTAGTATTAATAACAATGGTTATATTATTGCTAATAATTTATTTTATAAACCCTAGTAAAACCCTTCCTCATTAGATGTGGTTCTCAAATTTCAAGGTGTTAAACATGCATCAAAATGCATAAGCATGGGTATAGAGGTGTAGTTGCAAAAGATTATAGAGCATGTATATGTGATTTTCTATGTGATAAGATATTTACATATATTTTATTGAAATTTTTTAACACAATGTGCTTCATGCATTAAGACGGTCACGATTAGAAATGGAGATGCTGTAACATCCCGCTCTAGCACACTTACAAAACTTATTCTTTGAGGAAACTTGCTCGCAAGTGATCTGGATTTTTATGATGATAAAACATTTATCCTTGATGATGATGCGTCATGATAGATGACATGATGTTTTACTTCCTTAATATAAACAGGTGCTATTGACTCATTTTCATTGAGTGTGCAGGGTTTCGGACCTTGAGGATGCAGAGGTATCAGTGGAACCCCCTTGGACTCCGGATTGGGTCAGGGAGTGTGCTATTTGGATTGATTCATTTATGGTGATATTGCTTTGTTTTGATGATATGATATTGATATTATGATATGTTGTTGACATGTTCTGACATGATGGTTGATGATGCAGGCTGACGATAGCTTGCCGACCAGACTCACATATGGATTAAAGGGGCCACACATGATTTCCAGAGAGGTTGAGGAAGAGGTGTGGACAACAACCCTGCCATAGCCTACTAGCACTCCCGTCGTGGCTCGAACTGTAGGTTAATGATTACGTAGTTCGAGAGGATCCGCGATGCCATGAGGGCAGACTGCGACAGTCGCTCGTGATGATCCTAAGGGGTGCACAATAAGGCGGGGGCCTTATTCCTTAGAGCCCTTAGTCTCCCACAAGTTCACCTGGTGGAGTGTTGACTCCAGCGGTTATAGATGTCTACCAAACAGTCAAGTCGACGAGTGGCACCCTTGGAGCACGTGGTGCATCCTGAAGGGCACATCACGCAAAGAAACATAAGTTGGCGAGTGGCACCCTTGGAGCACGTGGTGCATCCTGAAGGGCACGTCGCGCAACAGAAGCAAACGAGGGGAGTGGCACACTTGGAGCACGTAGTGCATCCTAAAGGGCACGTCGCCTGGATGTTGATGATGAGACAAACCTAGATGACCCTAAAAACCTTAAAATGCCTGACGAAATTCTTAAAACAACTCCCCTAAAAACAATTATCACCAAGTTCAAAATCTAAACCTAGGCCTAAAAACTTTTCTATGATAAATTTCGATTAACCCTAAGAAAAATAAAAATAAAAATAAAAATAAAAATAAAGCTGTAAACTAAAACCCTCTTATGTAATGATTTAGTCTTCTTAAATTAAGGGGGGGTAAAGTAATGAGGTATATAAAGTAAGTGAAACACATGACTTGTAAATTATAAAGAAGAATTAAAATTATTAAAGTGTGGGAGTGTAAAAGTTAGGATTTTAGAAATACAATGAAAATATTAATAAGTGCTTTTATCCTTTTGGGATTTAAAAAAAATGGGGGAAATGAACAATTAATAGAAATAAGGAAACTTGTAATAAAGGAAAGTTAATAAAGGAAAGTAGGGGACATAGGGTAAAAAGCAAAAAAGAATCAGCATTTAAGGAGTTACTAAAAATCAGCAACTTCATTTGAGGAAAGTTATTAAAAGCAGGATAGGGGATCTAGGAACACTAGGAGTAATTTTAGGTGATTATAGGTGGGTGAGGGAATTGAGTCTTTTAATTTTTTTAAAGAAAATAATATTGGAGAAACTTGGGGGATGAGTGACACTTGGACGACAGAGAATTTTTAGAGGATTGTCAACAAAACTTAAATTAATAATGATTTATGAAAGTAGGTGGGTCTCAATTTTCTATAAAAGAAGGGGAAAAGGAGGAAGAAGGGGGGAACGGTTAGCGTAACGTTACGCTGCTGGATTGTGGCTTGACTGTTTTCTTGTGAGGAGTTGAGAATTTCTCAGCTGTATTGGAGTGGTAGCTCAGCCTTGGAGGCGAGATGAGAAGCTAGTCTTATCTCTGGATCTTGTGTGGCCCCTTTGCGGCTCGGGGGCTTAAGGGAGAAGCAGAGTACCCCTAGCGATTGGCTGGGAGGTACCGGTGAGGGTTCTGCGGTCGGCAAGAAGGAGCGGCAAGGAGCGCAGGACATCAATCGAGGCACAGACAACATAGGAGGCCGGCACAAGGAACAGGTACGCTCGTTTATTTTATTGAGTATAATGCATCAGATATTAGGCTGGGAATTGTAAGATGTTGCATAAGCTGTTGTAGTTCGTTTTTGAATGCTACAGTGATATTGTTCTGGAAACCTTTTGTTTGGGTAGATGTTCTGAATACTAGTTCTGGCGATCTCGCTTGCTGATATTTTATGGAAGTAAAACTAGATCTGGCATTCCTTCTGACACTTTTGTTGGTTTTGATTTCTAAGATCAGTTGATCTGGTGTTTAGATCCGGCATTCGTCTATATGAGTGATGGCAAATGTTTAATTTATTTATCCTTTGATCCATTGAAGATTTCGTTTTCAGGGTTGGTTTCGTTGGGCGTTTCTGAAATTGTTGGCTTTCTGCATTCGTTTGGTAGTGCTTCAATTCATTGGGTGGTTTCTTTTTACCTTGGTGTGGGCATTCTGATTTCTGTGGGCGTGTGTATTGATGGTGGGCGTTTTACATTGTTTATGGGCGTTTTTTTATTTATGTTGTGGGCGAATTCCTCTCGGTGAGCATTTAATATCTCAGTGGGCATTTTTCCATTTGTCGGTGGCCATTTTTAATTAGTGTGGGTGTTTCCCATTGGCCTGAGGGTATTTTAATTTAGTGATGGCGTTTTTCCATTTGCTAGTGGCCATTTTTATTTAGTGTGGGCGTCTTTCATTTGCCGGTGGGCGTTTTAATGATTGCTGGGTGTTTTAATGATTGCTGGGCATTTTTTTAATTATTGTTGGGCGTTTTTAATGATTGTTGGGCGTTTTTTAATTATTGCTGAGCATTTTTAATGATTGTTGGGCATTTTTAATGATTGTTGGGCATTTTTTATTATTTCTGGGTGTTTTTAATGATTGCTGGGCATTTTTTAATTATTACTGGGCGTTTTAATTATTGTTGGGCTATTGTTTTAATTTTGTTCTGTTGTAGTTGCATCTCCATTGATCTGATATATGTTCTTTCCTAAATTGCTGGTGAATATATACACAAAACTTTTTAATTCTGTTCTGCTGTATTTGCATCTTCATGGATATGATATTTGTTCTTTCCTAAATTGTTTGTGAATATATACACAAAACTTTATAATTCCTAAATTGCTTGTGAAAATATACACAAAACTCTATAGGTGAAGATGTAGGCACTAGACTGCATCATATCACACATCAAGAATGCATACATTTATTCTTTATGAAAAACAGACCAAGAAACCACAAGAATCAGGAGATGATGAAAAATGTTGTTGGCTTGAAATAGATATAGAAACCACATGATCTATATTAGAATGGATTGGTGGGATCTACTATTTCTATTTGGTGTTTAGATTGAATTATTTAAAATAATATTCCATTGTCTCTTGTAAACTGTGTTTGAATGTATTGATGGGATTCAATTTGTTTTTGCTCAAATCATAGTCTTCAATTTTAATGATATTTTAATGAAAAAGGAAATCTGAAAAAAAAAACTAAATATTTTATTAAAAAAAAATTGTAGGTTCGAAATCTATTAATCACATTTATAAAATATAAAATGTTATATGTTGAGAATTCACTAAATAGAATTTATAACTACTGGTAGTTGATCAAGATGAATATACACAACTTAAAATCGTTATTAAAACTAGAGTATGGATAGGAATTTGAAAAAAAAGGGCAGTGGGTTATTTACACTAAATCTATTTCAAATTTCAGATAGTTATACTAGATATAGATGAATTTATAATTAATATAGATTGATTTATAAAGGTGTATCATATTTTTAATTGAAATTAAAAAATATATATATATATATATATTTTACATATCGACGTTGGTTATGTAAATCTCACTGCCATCTTATCATTACTACCTTATTAGAATCATGTAACTGCCAGATGTATTACTACCTCGATGTAACTGCCAGATTTAAACTTATTACATTCTTACATTATTACATTATGTTAGGGTAAAGGTAATATAAGATAAAATTATGGGAAGGTTACTGCAACAAGTTATTGCAATGTTACTACATTATATTATAATGAAGTAAAGTAATGCTAAGTTAATGAATCGTCTTATGATGGAATGTATGAATAATCATGTGAGGAAATGACAGTGTAATCTAATGCAATATAGTGGACTATCAATGTCTTAATCATTAGTGTAATGACCATGCCGCTTAGTTGGTTAAATTGCAAAATCTTTATTTGATAATGTAATGATGCTAGCTTTTATGAAGATGTCATGGTAGTTTATTTATGGATACTAACACATGAGGTGAAATGTGGATGCTATCCTATTGCAAGGTAAGTAAGGGAAATGTAGTGAAATTATTCATTCATGTTATGTTATTGTAATAATTATGGTTAGTGATAAACATATATCGTGAACTGTCCTTGAAATTAAGTACGAGGAGTTACCCTGGATAGTAAATGGGGATTGAATTTAGTTGATTTACATATGTAAGTACAATAGGATTTCTGAGTCTGTAATGAGGGTGTTGTTCCTTGTAGACACCTCCATGTAACCTTAGTATATATGTCTGTGTGTGTGATTTTTCTGTGTAAGGAATCCAGTGCCGTATGAAGAGTCTCGGGCTGTTTAGAGGCACAATTTCCACTCTTGCAACAGACCCTGAGTCGTATCAGTAGTCTCGGGCTGTTTAAAGGCACAGTTTCCGCTACTGCGACTCCCTAAAAGATTTATTAGTTTTTTCCTGAGCAGTTGGCCAGGAGCCTGTCTAATCTTCTTTCGAGAAGACATAAGACTAAAAGCCCTGCTTTTCTGTGCAGAAATAGTAAACTCTATTGTTGGATTCTTCCATCTGTGACTGTATTGTGCTTAACACCTGGTGTCGTTTTCTGCTTACAACTGCTAGTTGTACGCCTTATGTTTAGGGGCGTTATTGCTCGTTGCCACTGTGATATGTCGTGTGTTGTCTTGTGGTGATCATCTGGCTTGCGTCTAGTTCGTAGTCGGGTTACTAGTTTCTGCCTGAGCAGTCGGCCAGGAGCCTGTCTAATCTTCTTTCGAGAAGACATAAGACTAAAAGCCCTACTTTTCTGTGCAGAAATAGTAAACTCTACCACCTTGGATTCTTCCCTCTGTGTTCTTACTGTGCATAACCCAGTATGTCTTTAAACATTTGCGTTGTATGCCTTGTGCCTATGGTTGTATATTGTTGCAGTTACTCATTATGTGCCTTCAGTCTTCTTGTGATAAACATCGTGGTTGCATCTTGTTGGTTGTCGAGTGGCGACGTAGGGTCAAGTGTGCTTGTTACTTCTACCCAAGTGCACACACCTTAAACACACACAAAAAAAAATTGTACCTGTTATTAGAGTAGTTGTCATAACGAGGAGGATGTTACATATGGTATCAGAGCCGGTTTGACTCGCGACTTGGGATTCGCTACGACTTTCGTTGACATGATTATATTCGATTATTCTGTTGCTGATTGAGTTGATTGTGTGTGTGCAGGTAATCATGGTTAGAGGATGTCGCAGAGGCAGACGACGGGGTGCTAGGGGAGGAGGCGTGACACCTCCTGCAGCATCCACACCTGAGGGGTCTAACCCCCAGGGAGGCGAGCAGGTTCTCAGACAGGAGAAGATCGCAGTTGGAGACGTTGTTGAGATGACGAGATCCTTTCAGTGCATGTCTGAGGTATTGATCTGCCGATTGGACAGAGACGAGGCCAGGGCACCGACACCCGCTGAGGTTTCACCGTGCACATCGGCCGTTACAGGTAGCATTCACCGTGAACTCGAGAAGGTAAAATTTCCTGAGTTCTTTGGTGCCCCGAACGACGCAACCGCCAAGGCATGGTTGGAGAATATGGTGATGTGCTTCGCACTTCGCGATTATACCTCCAACATGAAGGTCTGCATGGAGGTCTTCCAACTGAAGGGGAGCACTCTTATGTGGTGGAAGATGCTCCTACCACAGCTGAACATGGCTGTCAAAGATGTATCATGGGAACTGTTCGAGGAACGGTTCCGAGAGAGGTATCTTTTAGAGGAATTCATTGAGCGTCAGCTCAATGAGCTCAACGCATTATGACAGGGAGGTCGTACGGTGCCCGAGTACGAGGCACGTTTTATGGAGCTTCTCTGGTATGCTCTGCACCTTAACACAGAGAAGCTCAAGGTCAACAGGTTCGTGTTTGGCCTTAACGGCATCCTGCGTGCAAAGGTTAGGATTTTGATGCCTCAAACCTTGCACGATGCTGTCCAAAAGGCCCTCATAGTGGAAGAGGAGCTTGTCAGTGGGGTTCAGACCAGGACTCCATCGAGACCAGCAGGGCAGGGTTCATCTGGAATGCCGCAGCACCAGACACCATCGAGACATGCGCTGGGACATCGTGGCTTCCAGAGGGGATCCATGTTCACTACACCTCGATGACTGCTGCCTCAACAATAGACACCTTATCGAGGACCACAACACCAGCAGCAGCGTCGCCCGCAACAATAGCAGTTTAGGCCTGTTCAGCAGAACAAACCAGGTTTCCAGGCCAATGGTTCGTCATCTTCTACTTCGGGTACCATGACTACTGGGCCAAAGAAGGGGTGTTGGACGTGTGGGGAGCCACACTACCAACGCGACTGTCCTGTGGAGAGGACCATAACATCTGGATCAGTTGAACCCACTACAGTGGGAGATATGGGCAAGGCCCATCGGATTCACGCAGTGGTGAATAAACATGAGGCAGAGCACCAGTCGATGGTGCTCGAGACGACAGGTATTGTCATTGACCAGACCCTTAGTATTTTGATAGACCCAAGTGCTACTGAGAGTTTCATTTTTGGTGCAATGCTAAAAAGGATTAAGGTAAAGGCAGTCGAATAGGATGAGTTTATCTACGTAGAGATGGCTTCTGGAGCCAAAAAGAAGGTTGGAGGAAAGGTCACGGGCTGTGTCCTTGACCTGGGAGAGTTTGTCACTAGGGTCAACTTGTACGTCACGATCTTAGGGTCTTATGACGTTGTGATTGGTATGTATTTGTTGGAATCGCATGAGGCGATACTCAACTGCAAGACGAAATGGTTGAGCTTGATCGATGATGAATGACAGAGACGGGTAATTGTAGGACAGAACCAGGGAGTATCCCTGAGGTTTGTCTCTTCCATACAGTTACGGAAGAGTATGCGCAAGGGGTACAATCTTTATGCGATCCTTGCGCTAAACGAAAAGGGAGTAGCAGAAGGTCTAGAACACCTTCCGGTAGTGAAGGAGTTTGCGGACGTATTTCCAGAGGAGTTGCCTGGGATGCCACCAGAAAGAGAATTGGAGTTTACTATAGACTTGAAACCAGGGACCGAACCGATAGCAATAAATCCTTACCGGATGTCGACCTCGGAGTTGCAAGAGTTGAAAATGAAACTGAAGGAGTTGCTGGACCTGGGACTGATACGTCCTAGTGTGTCACCGTGGGGTGCACCGGTTATTTTCATTCAGAAGAAGGACGGATCGTGGAGGCTTTGCATTGACTACCGTCAACTGAACAAGGCTACGATCAAAAATCAATATCCCTTACCAAGAATTGATGATCTGTTCGATCAAATGAAGGGTGCGACGATGTTCTCCAAGATCAATTTGCGATCAGGGTATCACCAGTTACGGAT
>ML782492.1:549142-560522 GCA_009831015.1 Picea engelmannii | reverse complement strand
TTGCGATCAGGGTATCACCAGTTACGGATCAAGGAGGATGACGTCCCTAAGACCACTTTTAAGACGATATTTGGACATTATGAGTTTATTGTTTTACCTTTTGGACTGACAAACGCCCCAGGGGTATTCATGAGTTTGATGAACGGGGTGTTTCGCGAGTACTTGGACAAGTTCGTCCAAGTATTCATTGACGATATTCTGATCTACTCTCGGACGATGGAGGAGCATGACGAGCACTTGCGCTTGGTACTACAATGTTTACGAGAACACAAATTATATGGAAAGTTGTCCAAATGCTCTTTTTATCAATCAAGGATTCACTACTTAGGGCATGTCATCTCCGGCGATGGTATCGCCGTGGATCCAACCAAGGTTGAGTCTATTATGGAATGGCCTGCACCGACTAATGTCACAGAAGTGCGTAGTCTTATAGGTTTAGCAGGATACTACCGATGGTTTGTTGAGGGATTTTCAAAGATAGCAAATCCGATCACGGAATTGCAAAAGAAAAACAAGAAGTTTTCTTGGATAGATAGATGCGCGGAAGCATTTAGGAGGCTTAAAGAGTTGTTGAAAACAACGCCAATACTAAAGGTCCCTGACATGGACGTAGACTTCTTGGTATGCACTAACGCATCCAAGGAAGGGTTAGGCGGAGTCTTGATGCAAGACGGACGAGTGATTGCTTACATTTCGAGAAAACTGAGAAGGCATGAGGAGAACTACGCGATGCACGATTTGGAGTTACTAGCCATCGTATATGCCTTCAAGGTTTGGAGACACTACCTTGTTGGACGAAAATTTGAATTAAAGACTGATCATTGTGGACTACAACACATTTTTACGCAAAGTGACCTGAACGCGCAACAACGACGTTGGTCGAAATTGCTTAGCAAGTATGACTTCGAGATTACTTACATAAAGGGAATAGTGAACCAAGTGGCGGATGATTTGAGTCGGAGCCCGCACATATTTTCAGTGTTACCTCTTCAGACGAATCTACGTGAGAAGATTCTCACCTTACAGCGTGACGATGACTGATACAAAGAAGTCAAGGATTTTATCGGACAAAACACAATGATGGTACCGCGATATGAAGGATATTCATTTGATAGCGACGGTTTATTGAGGTTTAGAAGTCGGATTTACGTACCGCCAAGCAACTAGTTGAGGATGTTGATCCTGAGCGAGGCTCATAGAGCAGTTTACATGGCTCACCCAGGAGTTACGAAGATGAGGGTAGACCTTAAACCCTTATTCTTCTGGAAGGGAATGAAGGCCGACATAGTCAACCTTATGGCTAGATGTCTAGAGTGTCAGTAGGTAAAGGCTGAAAATCGATACCCGACAGGATTACTTCAACAACATGCCATTCTGGAATTGAAATGGGAAGTTATCTCGATGGATTTTATTGTTGGATTGCCACTGACGGCAAGGAGACATGAATCGATTTTTGTAGTAGTAGACACTCTGATGAAGAGTGTTCACTTTATTCCTGTGCGTACGACGTATCAGGCACCTGACATAGCGAGAGTTTTCATCAGTGAGTTTGTGAGGCTGCATGGCATGCCTAAAAAGATTATATCCGATCGAGGATCAGTGTTTATTGGACGATTTTGGACGAGTTTCCAAGAGGCCTTGGGAACCCAACTTAATTTTAGTACAGCATATCACCCAGAGACTGACGGAAAGACAAAACGTACAAACCAAACCTTGGAAGACATGTTGCGCATGTACGTGATGGACCAACAAAAGCGTTAAGAGGAATTCTTGCCACTAGTAGAGTTTGCTTACAACAACAGTTACCAGAGCACCATTAAGATGGCGCCTTTTGAGTTTCTCTATGAGCGACCGTGCCAGACGCCCTTGAGTTGGGATCGGCTTGAGGATAGGGTCTTGGTGGGACCAGAAGCGATCCAAGAAATGGAAGAGAAAATGCAAACCATAAGACAAAGGATAAAATAAGTGCAGGATCGACAAAAGAGTTATGTCGATGTGCACCGAGTTGAACGTAGCTACGAGGTCGACGATCAAGTCTTCTTGTGGGTTAAAACTCATAAGAGTTCGATCAAGTTTGGAAAGGGAGCTACTGCTCCTCCCTAAAATATTTATTAGTTTCTTCCTGAGTAGTCGGCGAGGAGCCTGTCTAATCTTCTTTCGAGAAGACATAAGACTAAAAGCCCTGCTTTTCTGTGCAGAAATAGTAAACTCTATTGTTGGATTCTTCCATCTGTGACTGTACTGTGCTTAACACCTAGTGTCGTTTTCTTCTTACAACTGCTATTTGTACACCTTATGTCTAGGGGCGTTATTGCTCGTTGTCACTGTGATATGTCATGTGTCGTCTTGTGGTGATCGTCTAGCTTGCGTCTAGTTCGTAGTCGGGTTACTAGTTTCTGCCTGAGCAGTCAGCCAGGAGCCTGTCTAATCTTCTTTCGAGAAGACATAAGACTAAAATCCATGCTTTTCTGTGCAGAAATAGTAAACTCTACCACCTTGGATTCTTCCCTCTGTGTTCTTACTGTGCATAACCCAGTCTGTCGTTAAACGTTTGCGTTGTGCGCCTTGTTTCTATGGTTGTATATTGTTGCAGTTACTCATTGTGTGCCTTCAGTCTTCTTGTGATAAACATCGTGGTTGCATCTTGTTGGTTGTCGAGTGGCGACGTAGGGTAAAGTGTGCTTGTTACTTCTACCCGCGCACACACACCTTAAACACACAAAAAACAAAATTGCACATGTTATTAGAGTAGTTGTCGTAATGAGGAGGACGTTACAGATGTGATTTATCGACATGTTATGTTTCGATTTTTGTTGATAGGTGGTAGGATAAGTTGGGATATAGAGATGCGATTTATTTACATGTTGTGTTTTGACTTTTGTTGATAGGTGTTAGGATAAGTTGGGATATAGAATGTTACTTCTATAGAATAGTGTGCTTCATGATGGGATGGGTGTATTTTGGGTGTTGTGATAAGAAAATTAAGTTAGAGTTTTATGTATATTATTTAATATGTTCTTCGTGTTGAATTTGGTTTCATAACTTTGAAGATAACTATACTATCTCCTTTGTAGTTTTTTTTTTTAACTATTGTGTTGTTTTTTACTATAGTTCATGTTTTTAGTATTTAATTTGATTGGATTATACAACATTAAGTAAATTGTCTCATCTAAGTTATTATTTCATGTATTTCTATATATAACATGTTGTTTAAGATATCACAACTTTGGAATAAAACAAATATGAATAAGATACTGATATATGTGTAATGTTCCTTTTCAATAGGTTTTTATAGTTAATAATAAGGATTTTTTAGTGGTTAAATATTTGATTGGGAAAGGTTTTTTTGTTTACATTTTGTGTTTCCAAGTTGAAGTCACTTTAAGACCCAATATCAACAAATATCTCATCTATAAATAAAGGAAGGAGAGATAGATGTGTAAACCATATGACTCTTTTGGTAAATCATGAATATAGTATCGAGTTCAAGGGAGGAAGATCACGAAGAAAATGTATCAAATATAGATTAATGAGAGAAGTGATATTCTTTTTTCTACAATGGGATTCTTTTTGGTACTTAAGCTAACCCATTACAAATCTATATGCACCTTAAGTGATTGTAATCCAAGATGGATATACATAATCACTATCATGCATTTATCATTCCTTGCAACAACTTCATTGATTCATTCCTTGCAACAATAAATTCACCCAGTACTTATGTACTAAAAACTCAATAGCATTCTACAACAAAACACTGCACAACATAAGGATTTAAATGAATTTTTCAAATAGTAAAGAGAGTATGCATGCTACAACAAAATAAATTACTGTGCAGCAAATATGAACATCATCATGAGTTCACAAACTCACATACAAACAGAAACAAAGTACAAAATCCCCTCATAACACTCTCAAAAAACTTTGTCAATTTCTATTTATTCTCTATCTATCTATCTCTCTCTATTCATTCTAGAATATGAATTACATGGATGTATATATACAAATACTAGTCGGTTAAATTGCCCCTTTTTTATACCTAAGTCAAATTTGGATTTTCCAAAACATTAATAGCTCATTGCCCCTTGAAATTTGATCAGCCAGAAATGAAACGCTGTGGCAGTGATGATCAATGAATAAGGCGGTTGAGGCTGTGATAATAAAGTTTTGAGTGGTGGTATCTCTTCAAAATTCGATCGACTGAGATAAGTCAACTTTTTGGCAGTGGAATGATTAATTTCTAACATTCTCCCCCTTAATCATTTCACCCAAAAACAAAACTCTATAGTATTACAATTCACAAACCCCAATGTTCTTTTTTTGAATTTCAAATAATTCCTTGGCTAAGGACTTTGAAAAGATGTCTACAAACTGATCTTCATATTTGTAAAACTCTACAAAACTTTCATCACTGTTTATCATCTCTTGAATAAAATGATATTTTGTATGAATATGCTTAGTTTTATTGTGGAAAACATGATTATGTAAAAGTGAAATGGTTGATTTATTGTCACAGAGAATCTGAGTTGGTTCTTTATATTCATGCAAAAACTCAGTCACAATCCTTCTCATCCACACAGTCTGACATGCAGTTGTTGTTGCGTCAACATACTCATCCTCAAGAGATGATAAAGTCACAATGGGATTCTTCTTTTAATCCCAAGATACAACTCGTGATCCAAAGATGAAAACATATCCTAATGTTCTCTTTCTGTCATCTACACTAACTACAAAATCACTATCAATATATCCAATTAACTTTAAATCTAAATCTGATGTGTACAAAACACCATAATTGGTTCTTCCAACAACATATATCAAGATCATTTTTCCTGCTTGCCAATGGGTGCTCTTCAGAATCTCCATAAATATATAAATCAAACTTACAACCAAAATAATACCAAGTCTTGTTTTTGTCAAATACATAAGACTTCCAACAAGTCGTTTATACAGAGTCGGATCAACACATGACCCCTCATTATTCTTATTGAGTTTTGTTCCAGTTACAATTGGTGTTACATATGATTTACAATTCACCATCCTGAACCTTTTCAATATGTCCTTTGCATACTTATTTTGAAAAATAAAAATACCATCTTCATGTTGATTTAATTCAATGCCTAGAAAATACTTCATCATTCCTAAACTAGTCATTTAAAACTCATTTTTCATGGCTATCTTAAACTCATCTATTGAAATATTTCTGGTGAAAATCAAATCATCAATATATAAGAATACAATCAAGAGTTTACCTTTGTATACAGAGTTGGCTCACTTAGAATCCTGTTGAATCCTTAACTATTCAAGTATTCATCAATTCTCTTGTACCATACTCTGGGTGTTTGTTTCAATCCATACAACCCTTTATTTAACCTGTATACCTTATCTTCTCACCCATCAATATCATCTCATGGAGGTTGTTTCACATAAACCTCTTCTTCTAGAAAACCATTTAAAAATGAAGATTTCAGATCCATATGTTACATGCACCATTTATTGTTAGCACAATGGCTAACATCATTCTTACTGTATCAAGCCTGGCTACAGGTGCAAACATTTCATTATAATCAATATCAGGTTGTTGATTGAACCCCTGAGATAGAAGCCCTGCCTTGTTCTCCTCAACTTCACCTTCAACATTTAACTAGTTAGTCTTGTAAATACATTTAACACCAATATGATTTTTATCTTCAAGAAATTCTACAAGTTCCCAAGTATTATTCCTTTCTATTGCATCAATTTCCTCATTCATATATTCTACCCAAAATTATTTCTTAGCAATATCATCAAAATTTACAGGATCATATGCAATTAATGAAAAAATTGAAACTTGATCTACTTCATCATTTTTCTCATACAATTCTCTTAAACTTCTAGTCTTCTGACCTCTAATTTTGTTTCTTAATTAATCTAAAGTAGGATTTGATTAATTACATACCTCTGATCCTGTTTGTTGTCCACCATGACCTGATGGCTCACCGCACTCATAGAGTCTATATTCCTTAGAATCCTCACTGTATCCAACAAATACACATTTATCACTTCTTTCATCCAACCTTCTCCTCATTTGTTGAGGTACATGTGCATAAGCTACACACCCGAAAATCCCCAAATGATATACGTTGTAATTCTTACCACTCCAAGATTCATGGGGAACTTCGTTCTTTACACTCCAAGATGAACTTTTGTTCATAATATATACTGAACAAACAACTGCATTGACCCAATATTCATTTGGAATATGCTTCTCCTTCAACATAATTCGAACCATATTCATAATGTTTCGATTCTTCCTTTCATCTACTCCATTCTGCTGTGGAGTATAATGAGTAGTAAATTGTCTCTTAATTCCATGATACTAACAAAACTCCATTAAATAAGTTAGCATATACTCACCTCCTCTGTCTAATCTCAATACGTTAATATATTTTCCACTCTCCTTTTCAACCATAACTTTAGACATCTTAAATATATCAAAATATTTAGACTTCTACTTCAGCAAATAAACCCAATTTTTTCGACTGAAATCATCAATAAACATCATAAAATAGACATTACCATTCAATGAAGATGTTTTCATTGGTCAACATAAGTCTGTGTGAAAAATTTCCAACGGATCTTTATCCATGTACAAAACTCCATAAATAAATGTATCCCTCTGATGCTTTGCAAGTATCCAACTCTCACACGAGTTAGCTGGTTGTTGAATATTGGGCAACCCCTTCACCATTTGCTTCTTCTTCAGTGAATCTATACCACCAAAATGTAAATGGTCATATCTCAAATCCCATAACCATGACACATCCAAACCTTTAAATTTATAATCAATCAAAGATTCAGTCAAATCATTTCTCATAATAAGTGGAAACATTCTATTCTTTTTCATCTCTACATTTGGAAATCAACTGTTTACTTGGATACATATCATAAATTGTACATACCTTGTTCTTGAAGAACATTGTACTTTTTCTTTATCAGTTGTCCAACACTTAACAAATTGCATTTTGTACCAGGTACATAAAAAAATCATATACTTTTCTTCTTTCATCATTCTTAGCATAAACAAGAATCACATATTTACCATTAAATCTTACCTTACAGCCATTACCCAACTTTAATTCATATTGAATATTGGTATCTAAACTGAAAAACAAGTTTTTATTTCCATTCATGTGATTGCCACATCCGTTGTCCAAAAACCAAACATCATTTGAACTTTCCATGGTGACATTACAAGTAAAAGACACAGGTTTTTGATCATCCTCTCACCTTGTCATGTGTGCAGACTAATTTCCAACATCTGCTTGCTTCTTCCAACACTCATTAGGATAATGTCCAAATTTATTGCAATAATAACATTGTACCTTAGATTTATCATACCTCTCATTTCCTTGTTTCCAGGATCTACTGCTAATCCCCCTTAAACTAGGAGGATTCTGTTGAGTTTTCTCCTCATGTTTAGAAACATTTTTTCTCTCTCTTTGACCAGCAAATTGACCTCCTCTTCCACCGCTACTATAACTTCCTCTACCTCCTCCTCTAGTAACATGCAACTGATATTTGAAGGAATTCTCTAATGGATTATCATATCTAGACATCATGGATTCATGAGCAATTAGAGAACCAGTTAATCCATCAATATGCATAAGAATAATATCTTTAAATTCTTCTATGGGAACAACTACAGATTCAAACTTCTTTGGAAAAGATCTGAGAACTTTCTCAATTACTCTTTAATCCGAGAGATCTTCACCATACTTCCTTAGTTGATTCACAACATTCATGAATTGAGTCATGAAACTATCAACTAACTCACTGTCCTTCATCTTCAGATTTTCAAAGTCCCTTCTCAAATTCTGAACCTTCACAATCTTGACCTTGGATACACCTTGATAGCAGTGTTCCAAGATTTCTTTGAAGAAACTGAACTTGACACCTTCATAAATATGGTTTCAGTTAGGCCTCGTTGAATAAGAATGAGGGATTTGTTTTCTTTCTTTCTGTTCTCCTTTAACAAAATCCGTTCAACATTTGTCAGATCCATTTTTGTTGCTTGGTCAACAGGCTCTAGATAACTAATAGTAACAAACTCCCAAGATATTGAAAACGAAGAATTGTTCTCATTCTGATAACCCAAGAATCATAATTTATTTCCTTCAAAGCATGAATCTATTGTTGAGCTAATTTACTGTTTGTGTCCATTTCAAAACACTATATTTAGTTACGATGAGGAACTAGAAATATTACTAGCTCTGATACCACAATGAAGATGTAGGGGAGTGCTTCACAAAACAATGAACAAATATTACGTGAGTTTCAACACTGTGTAACAACACCTGTAAGCTATAGCTAGGTGTTTCAACAACGTGTTTCAACAACATGTTTCAACAACATGTTTCAACAACATGTTTTAGCACTATGTTTCAACAACGCCTACAAGATACATGAAGGTGTTTCAACAACGCTTTTCGACACATGTTTCAACAAATAAAAAAAGGATATTTCAACAAAAAAACTTAAGTGAATCACTCCAACATCATATACAAATATTGATACTCTACAACAACATTTTAGAGAGTAAAAATGACTTTACAACAAAAAACAAAGTTATAACAAAAACAAGGGAATTATAACAACAAACTAAAAACTCATATTCCAACAGTAAAATAAGTTTAGTGAATCATTCCTTGCAACAACAAATTCACCCAGTACTTATGTACTAAAAACACAATAGCATTCTACACCAAAACATTGCACAACATAAGGATTTAAATGAAATTTTCAAACAGTAAAGATAGTATGCATGCTACAACAAAATAAATTACTCTGCAACAAATCTGAACATCATACTTCATCATTTTTCTCATACAATTCTCTTAAACTTCTAGTCTTCTAACCTCTAATTTTGTTTCTTAATTAATCTAAAGTAGGATTTGATTAATTACTTACCTCTAATCATGTTTGTTGTCCACCATGACCTGATGGCTCACCACGCTCATATGTTTTGGGCGTTCTTAGTTGTGATGGGATGAATCCTGGTGATTGTCTTACATGATTTCTTGTTGTAGGTGTATGTGACTGTGGAGTCCATTGTCCACCCTATACAGCCTGCTCATCTCCATCATCATCTTCATGATATATTTCAGCTCCCCCTGAAACAATTTTGTCAATGCTACCATCCCACACTTCTTGTTCCTTGAACTCAACATATTTGTTGATAACATACTTCTTGGTGATGGGATTATAGAGTCTATATTCCTTAGAATCCTCACTGTATCCAACAAATACACATTTATCTCTTCTTTCATCCAACTTTCTCCTCATTTGTTGAGGTACATGTGCATAAGATACACACCCAAAAATCCTGAAATGAGATATGTTGTTATTCTTACCACTCCAAGATTCATGGGGAACTTCATTCTTTACACTCCTAGTTGGACTTTTGTTCATAATATATAGTGAACAAACAACTGCATTGACCCAATATTCATTTGGAATATGCTTATCCTTCAACATAATTCGAACCATATTCATAATGGTTCGATTTTTCCTCTCATCTACTCCATTCTGCTGTGGAGTATAACGAGTAGTAAATTGTCTCTTAATTCCATGATACTAATAAAGATCCATGAAATAAGTTAGCATATACTCACCTCCTCTGTCTAATTTCAATACTTTAATATATTTTCCACTCTCCTTTTCAACCATAACTTTAAACCTCTTAAATATATCAAAAGCTTTAGGCTTCTACTTCAGCAAATAAACCCAATTTTTTCAACTGAAATCATCAATAAACATCATAAAATAGACATTACCAGTCAATGAAGATGTTTTCATTGGTCCAAATAAGTTTGTGTGAAAATTTTCAAATGGATCTTTATCCCTGTACAAAACTCCATAAATAAATTTATCCCTCTAATGCTTTGCAAGTATTCAGCTCTCACACGAGTTGGCTGGTTGTTGAATATTGGGCAACCCCTTCACCATTTTCTTCTTCTTCAGTGAATCTATACCACCAAAATGTAAATGGACATATCTCAAATCCCATAACCATGACCCATATAAACCTTTATCTTTATAATCATTCAAAGATCCAGTCAAATCATTTCTCATAATAAGTGGAAACAGTCTATTCTTTTTCATCTCTACTCTGGAAATCAACTTCTTACTTGGATACTTATCATAAATTGTACATACCTTGTTCTTTAAGAACACTGTACTTTTTCTCTATCAATTGTCCAACACTTAACAAATTACATTTTGTACTAGGTACATAATAAAAATCATATACTTTTCTTCTTTCATCATTCTTAGCATAAACAAGAATCACAACTTTACCATTAATTTGTAACACCCCTCCTAGCTAAGGACATCTACTCAGTCAACAGGTGAAACTTTTTTTTTGTTAAGGTGTGTGCGCCTGTGCAGAAGAAACGACCCCCTCGACTCTGTGTCAACACTCGAACCAACAGGACGCAAGTAAGACAAACCCAATCAAGACGACCCGACATAACATAACGACAACAAGAGGCAAACGCCCCCGAATAGGAGGTGGGCAACTAACGGCTATAGGCAGAGACAGACACCAGGGGTTAGGTACAGTACTGTCACAGAATGAAAGAATCCGACAGTAGAGTTGCAGTAGTGGAGCTGTGCCTTTAAAAAACCCGAGACTACTGATACGGCTCAGAATGTGTCACAAGAGTGGAACTGTGCCTTTAAACAGCCCGAGACTCTTGATACGGCACTGGATTCCTTCCCCGGATTACACACAGACCAAAAATACTAAGCTACAAGAGGAGTCTATATCTCGCCCGACACGAACATGCTACGCAAACAATATCACCCAGTACTACAAAACAGGGACAAGCAGTAAGCACTAGCGCTTGCAAATTAAACCTCGCCATTGGCATTTCCAGTTAAACATCAGTAGCATGACAAACAAACATCATCTTCAACATCTCAGATAAGCCAACAATAACATTGCGATCTAAATCAATATTAATATTAAACATCATCACCAGCATTCAGTTAACACAATTAACCTCTGAACTTAAGCGTCCCCATTAACATTGCAATTCAACCCACATTAATCATTTCAAATAATAATATTCATATTACCATTAACGATTAACTTTAACATTTCATCACTAATATGAATATGGCAATTAAACCCACTACTTAGCATGGCACTTCAACTAGCATCAACATTTCCATTAAATAATAATAATAATGCGATTTAACCATTACTTAACCTCGCAATTCCTCCAGCATTAATATTCCATCAATAATATGAACCATTGCAAATGAACGACTACTTAATGTTGCCATTCAACCAGTATTAGCATTCCATTAAATAATGATAAATTGCAATTAAACA
>ML782492.1:494465-509174 GCA_009831015.1 Picea engelmannii | reverse complement strand
AAAAAAAAAAAAAAAAAAAAATTTACTATTTAAACAAATAAAATAATAAAATATATAAAATAAATAATTTTTTTTTTACTATTTAAACAAATAAAATAATAAAATATATAAAATACATAAAAAATTTACGATTTAAACAAATAAAATAAATAAATAAATTATTTTTTTACAATTTAAACCATAAAATAAATGGGAACGGGCTTGGCAGGTGGCATGCGTTGTGTTCGCATGCATGACTCGTGTAATCTTGTGTGGCTCAACTCGGGAAGGCGTTCGCATGTATGACTCGTGGAATGACTTTGTGTGTTAACTTGTGAATTGGGCCTGTGGGCTCTTCCAGAGAGTCAGGCGCCCCTTGTGTATGTCGCCAAAACAGCTAACGCTAGAGGGACAAAGTGCTGCAGCCTGCTTGTAATAATTTGCAGCAATGGTCCAGCCATGATTGTTGGGATTTCGCATAGCAAGGAGCTCTTTATATCTTGCCAATCGTTCCAGGTGAAACCAAGGTTAAATCAAATAACTGTGAAGATAATCCCAGACTTAGAGACCAAGGGATTCCACCAGAACCTCCCTGTTTTTCGTTAGGGTTTGTGAATCCCGGGCATTACCAGAACCAGAAGCCACAGGCAGCTTTGGAATTTGTGGAAATCATCAGCTCGCATATCTTGCTTAAATTCAACGATGGAGGACGACTGGGGTAAGTGTCTTTTTTTTTTTTTTACTGCGTATTTATTTCTTCCCTTCCAGTCTTCATCTGGTGTGCGGCGGCGGTGGCCTTTATATACAAAATTTCACAGAGACCAAATGCCGAACATGAGATTTTAGCTATGGTAACTATTCAAATTATCTATAATTTACCTTGTTACTGCACTGGGTCAATAATAAATAGTCAGAGACCTTAGAAGCACCGTGCCACGAAGCCTAGACCTTTTAGAGTGATTGTCATAGGTTATGATCCTCCGACCTTTTTGCAAGACTACTATTACGGTGCTGAATGTGCCGATACTCTATCTATGTCTATTTCCCTTGTTGAATGGCCCTTGCCGGGAGTCCCTGCTTTCTAGGATAGTTGGGAGAGAAGGTTCTTGTAGCGCTAGCAGAATTTGGAGTGTTGGTCTGGTAGATTGTAGAGAGCATAGTTTGTTTTCTCTTGCTCGCAATAAAACCATAGTGGATTGGCTCCATCGTTGAGCATTGGCCTTGGCACCATAAGTCAATAACCCAAGCATAGTAGCAAGAGCCTTTCATTCATTCCTAGCTAATGAATTATGGATTGACAGTAATGTTTTTGAATTGCAAAGAAACAAACAAAATTTATTTTCGCAGAATTTTCGTGTTGGTAAGATGTGTGGGCTATGAGTCCTTGTGCAATTTTTTTTTTTTTAACTGATCCACTGTCATGATGTTCCTGAGCTTGTTTCTTGTCAGAACCACCTATAGGCAGAAAGATTGAAGTGACAATCTATCAATAGTAGCTTTGTTGAGGAACTTCTTTCTGGATTTATAATTTAGTTAGCTTTTGAATGAAAAGAGCTACACATCCCTAGTCCTCATAATATATCAATGCATAAATTGATCCACCAGAATCCCTGAAGAGGCAACAATATCTACCATGGATCTCATAGTATGCTAGACAAGGGACCACAGGTCGGACCCAAAAGGCCTCCTTGGCTTGTTTAATGCCGACATCGTGTGTGTAAGGAGACCTCTGGTTTCGAGGTCAAGATACCTCTTTACTGTAACTTTTCCCATCATTAATAGCATACAGATGGCTGATTTTCTGTTCTTGTAGAGGACGGAGTGGCACAGGATCAGACTAATGTACTACCTTGATAAGAAATATTATTGTGTTTCCACCAGGAAGCTATCATGTCTTGTTGAAGCTAGTAAAGTAACTGAGAGGAATTTAAATCTTATTTGGACATCATTTGAACCCAAATTCGTTGTTGGTTTGGATTAAGCTTCTGCAGGGATCATATTAGTCTCTGACATGTGCTGCAAACAATCATCGTGAGGGTTCATACCATAGTTACCACATTCGGCTGAGTCGGGCCAATAGTATGGAAATTCGACAATTCAGTTTGTCTGGTGAATTATTCGATTTGATTCAGTTTGCTATGTCACATTTTATATGCAGTTGTTAGCACTTTGAGAAGAAGCAAACTCAGTATGGGCTTTTTATTTTATTTTTATTTTTTATTTTTTATATATAATATAATATGCAGATTATATATATATGTGCTTTCGCAATCATTCCCACCAACTAACGAATCTTCAAGTAATAAATTTGAAGTAAGTCCGGTGCAGGTGAGAATAAAGATCAAAGATATAAGGTGGCAAGTAGAGGGGGAAATATAGAGAAGTTTAAGCAAGCAAGCAAGCCGGGGTTTCTGATCTCGGCCCATTTTTGCAACAATCCAGAGCCAGTCATTCTTGAAGCAAGTAACTCAAGCAGTACTAATTCACTGATTGTACTATATACGTAATTAAACAATGATAAGCTTAACACTACCTTATAGCATGCTTACTAGATACCCTCCTTCATAAATATATTTGTATTGAAATAAAACCTATATTTGATCGACTGACTGTACTAGATAAATTTCAATCAGGGTTTTGATTCTTAGTGAATATTTCAATTATTAGTGATATATATATATATATATATATATATATATATATATATATATATATATTTNTTATATGACCATTTAATAATGCGTTTGGTTTGGTTTGCAGGTTAGGCGGGAGGGGAAATTGAGCTGGGAACGTGGCCCTTAAGGCTCCAGTATTTCAACTAAGATCTGATACTAGATGTAAAGACCTTAATTAATTATAACAACCATTAAATTAGAAAACCATAGTAAAATCTAATAATTACTGCATCTAGCACATTCGAAATCTAATTTTTCATATTAATAAAATTTACTAACAATTCAATTCAATTCAATTCAAAAGATTTGTAACTCTAACCTGAATCTAATGCTGCTTCCTTAGCTTGAATATGATGCTGCTTCCTTAGCTTGAATCTGATGCTGCTCCTTATGACACCCCAAAACCAACCTCCCTGCCGACTAGTAACGCCTAGCCCTAGGACATCAATGGATGTCCTAGACCTCCAAGCCCAAAACCTCTGTATTCCCCCGGTGCACTGTAAATTCCACTGCTAATTTCACTCTCTCCAATCCTCCAAGCTCTTCCCCCTCTCGTAAAATGAATGCCCCTTCATCTCCTTCTCCACCTCCCTTATTCCTCCTTCACCGCCCCCGCACATTAACTCCCACCTAACTCTTTATTACACCTTATCCCATTCTTAATGACCTTATCCTATTATTAAATGCCTTATCCCTTATTAAATGCCTTATCATGCCTTATCCCAATCATGGGAACGTAACTTAAATTAGTATTATATTTTTATTATTAACCATTAATTTAATACTTAATTAATTAGTTAATTAATTAATAATCAAATTAATTATATTATATTATAAATTAATCAAATTAATCAAATTAATTTAAACATTATATTATATTGTCCACCGCTTATTCAATACTTTTTTTTTTGGATTATTTATTAAATTAAAACATCTTAATAATTAAGGGTCGTTACAGATATGCGATCTAAGTCTTCAAAGTAATCATGTTTATCCTCAGGGGTTTCACCGATACCTTTAGCCATCTATTTAGCTTTTGCTAATCTGGTTGAAGCTCTCGTTATAGGTCTTGTAGGTGGTGAAATCATTATTTTTCCTTTGCTGACTGGTTTCTTAGACAGTGAAGTTCTTTTTTCCCTTTTCCTAGTACTTGCTTCAGCATTCTCAGAGTCATATTCGATGACCATGATGTTTTCTTCTTTGATTGATGGATTAAACATGGCCTTTGACTTGAGTCTATACTTGTTGGTGAAGAAAAATCCTCTTCAGATCTTTTTAGAATATGAGAATATCAGAAGGAACCAAGGAGAGACAGTGCAAGATTATTTCACCCATTTTAATAACCTATACAATGCAATTCCAACTGATATCAAACCACCTCAAGGTATGGCATTGATAAAATTCCCCGATGGATTCGATGCTGACATGTCGTATCAGCTAAGGAAAAGAAACTCTGTTGCTCTGGAAGACATGCAGAAAAGTGTCGTTAGTGTGGAAGGAAATATTTTGGCCAGAAGGGTCACCATCAAGGAAGATCCTTCTACTTCCTCATCAGATGCCAAACTAGATTCTCTAGCTAGAGCTATGGAGAAAATGATGGAGGGACTCACTATAACTGACAAAAACCCACCTAGGGAGAACCAATCTTCTCCTCAAATTTGAAACCCAAACTTTAGAAGAAATCTGCCCCAGATCCGACAGAGAGATCCTAGAGATTAAAGAGAACGGAGGGGTCATGATCAGCAGATTAGACCACCCCTCCAGGAGAATCACGCTAATGATGGGGAGAAGGTAATAAAGGAGTTTTATGACACTCATATAAACCTCTTGGGCGTTCATGATGATGAATCCATTTTTCTTACCCAAGAAGAGCACAAGATATTTCTCCTTTCACAAACAGAGGTCTATGAGGAAGCACAGGAAACATAATAGAAGGATTTTGAGAATGCTATAATGGAGGTACACAGGCAGTATAAACTAAGGAGAAAGAGGGTAAACAACAACCCTCCAAATAAGGATGTTGAAACAAATAAGGCTACTAAAACAAAAAGAATAGTTGAAGCCAAGAAAACCTCATAATGTTGAATCTCCTGCATAAGAAAACCAAGGAATAATGTTGAATCTCCTGCACAAAAAACTCTAGAAATTCTACAAAGAGCAAATCATAATAAAGTTTCATCACCCAGTCAACCAAGGGCACCTGGCTACAGAGCTTCGAGAGATAAACCAGAAGTACAGACCCTAAGCAAATCTTCCACTACTTTCATCCTTGAAGGGGAACTAGCTAAATTGAAGATTCCCATTCCCTTCTCTGAGCTCATGAACAAGAAAAATTACTTACAAGTCAGAGGTGATTAAGGCTTTAAGCATCAAACCTGAGATAGGTACTAATTCTTTGAATGTCAGATATGCAAATCACTCAGACACAGTAAATCTTGTTGATGACCGACCAAAGCTCTTGTTTGGTCCTGAAGTTGAAGGTGAAACTGATAATGGTGTTGTGGCACCTTTTTAAATCAGCCCAAATATCCATGACTTGATATTACACAACGCTATGCTAGATTCAGGCACCTCATGCAACCTGATGCCCAAATCTATGATGGAAAAGTTGGGACTTGAGGTCGCTAGACCCTACAAGGATTTTCATTATGTTGACTCCAGCAAGGTCAAATGTATAGGCCTAATTAAAGACTTATGCATCACCCTAGCTCAAATCCCAACAAAGATTATGGTAATGGATATAGTAGTCACAGACATTCCCCCAAAATATGGTATGCTACTATCAATATCATGGGGAGCTAAGATGATAGGAACCCTACAACTAGATATGTCCTATGCCACCATCCAGGTATTCAGACAACAGAGGAGACTGTACAGAGAAACCCTTAAGAAGTTTATGGTCAGTAGTGTAAAAGCCACACAACTACCCACTATACTTTGCACACTCTGATATGGATTCTTCCATTCTATACAATGATGGTGATTTGTAAGAACAAATTGCTCAGCTGGAAGATGATACGCATGATTAGAAAGAAAATAAAGCAATCATTGAGGCAAGAAATGATGAAACTGTGGAAAGTGAGGAATTGCCAGCAGATTTTTGGAGCATGGATTTCGATGGTGCAGTGAGAAAAGAGGGAGCCGGAGCTGGAGTTTGGTTACATAATCACATATCAAGGTATTCAGAGGGCCATTCCTACAAACTGAATTTCCAATGCACTAACAACATAGTTGTGTATGAAGCTTTGATGCTCAGTTTGAAACTACTGAAGAAAGTTGGTGCCAAACAGATAATGGTAAGGGGTGATTCTGAATTGATTATCAAGCAAATCAAAGGTGATTATGTATCTAAACATACAAGACTCAGAGCCTATAGGAATACTATTTTGGATTCCCTTCAATGCTTTACTGAAATCGACTTGCAGGTAATGCCTAGAGGACAAAATATACTTCCAGATGTGATGGCTATGTCACTAGCTACCTGTAAACTTCCTTTCCATCCCACTCGCAAGTACATAGTGGAGGTGAAGTGTAGACCAACCGTTCCTGACAACATCATATACTGGTAGGTATTTGGAAATGACGATCAAATTGAATACTTCCTACTGTGTAAGAATGATTTTGAATGTACAAACATAGATCTAGAAAATGATGGTGAGATTGTAAATAAATCTGTTTTTGAAAGTGGTAGTGTAAATAACATAGATTTTGAAGGTTTGAATGAAAATAAAGTAGATGTGGATGAATTCAATGAAAATGAGATGGATTTTGATATTCTATAGTTGAAAAATAATGTGTTACCTAGAGGTTTAGTTCCATTGGAAGACTTGTTCGATTTTAATGATGTAGCCAAAAAACCAAAAATTGAAGCTAGTGGTAAAGAGGTAGAAGATTGCAACATAGGAACAAAAAAAAAACCAATATGATAAAACTTTCTAAATCTTTGCCCCCTAAGAAAAAATGAAAATACGTTGAACCTTTTAAGGAATATGTGGATGTTTTTTCCTGGGGTTATGAGGAATTAAAATCCTACGACACAAGTATCATACATCATCAGATTCCCATAAAAGAAGAACTCAAACATTTTAGGCAGAAACTTAGGAGAATCAATCCCAAGTTACTTCCCCTGATAAAGAAAGAAATCAAAAAGATGTATAATGAAAAAATTATAGTCCCCTTGAGATTTTCCAAATGGGTGTCTAACCTAGTTCCTACCAGGAAGAAAATTGGCAAAATTAGACTTTGCATAGATTTCAAAAATCTAAACAAAGTCTCCCTCAAAGACAATTACCATTTGCCCAAAATGGATCACATTTTGCAAAAGGTAGTTGGGGCCAGTAGGATCTCCTTACTATATAGTTTCTCGGGCTACAACCAAGTCCTTGTCCACCCAGAAGATCAAGAGAAGACAACATTTACCACACCCTGGGGAACCTTCATGTACGTGAAGATGCCCTTTGGATTGATGAATGCTGCTGCACTTTTCAAAGGGCAATGGATATTGCTTTTGTGGACGAACTTGGAATATTTATAGTCATATATTTATATGATGTGACTGTATACTCCCAATCTGATGAAGAACACTTGCAACATCTCAGACGCGTGTTTGAGAAGTGCAGAAAATTAAGGATTTCATTGAACCCAAAAAAGTCTCTTTTCGCTTTAGAAGAAGGAAAGTTTTTGGGACACATAATATCTAAAGATGGAATTAAAATAGATCCCAACAGAGTAGAAGCCATCCAGAAGGTGGAACACCCTAGGAACATCAAAGAGATGCAATCATTCATTAGCAAAATAAATTTCTTTAGAAGCTTCATACCCAACTTGGCCGAACTTCTTACAAAAATCACTAATATGTTGAAAAAGGACACAAAAATAAAATGGAACATTGAATCCAAACAATCATTTGAGTAGGTGAAACATGCAGTCACCCAAGCCCCAGTTCTGATCAACGCAGACTACACCAAATATTTTTATCTTTTCTCTTTTACATATGAACACACCATAGCAACAGTACTGTTGCAAAAAAACAGTGGAGGGTACGAACAACCCATAGAAATTTTCAGAAAATCTTTAAGAGACACTGCGTTGAACTACAACATAATAGAGAAACAAGTTTCTTCCCTGGTAAAGGCCATAAAGGATTTTAGAGTCTATATTCTCCATTCTCACACAATTGCATACGTTCCAAATTCAGTGGTAAAGGATATTCTGACTCAAGATAATCTAGATGGTAGAAGAGGAAAATGGATTGTGGTTATTCTGGAATATGACATTGAAATAAAACCTACTAAACTGATCAGAGGACAATGTTTGGCCAAACTAATGGCTGAATCTAATTTTCATGCTCTAGATATTATTTTTTTGGCTGTAGTTGACAAACAGGAAGAGCAGGAAACTCCAAATGTTAAGGAGGTATTCTTAAACTCTCCTTGGTACACAGACCTCATTTTTGTACCTCATAATTTACAAGCTCCTCCTGGTTTAACTGAGACCAAAGACAGATTTATCAAACTGAAAGCATTGAAATTTTGTATTCTAGAAGGTAATCTTTATTGGAAATATCCTGGTGGTATTTTTCTTAACTGCCTATTGAAAGATGAAGCTGACAAGTTATGAAGTATTTCCATGTAGGAGACTGTGGTGGACATCTGATTTGGAAGACCACAACTAACAAGATTTTGAGAGTTGGTTTCTACTAGCCTACATTGTTTGTTGATGGTCATAAAAAAATTACTTCTTGTCATAAATGTGAGGTCTTCAAAGATAAAGGGAAGTTGTTGCCTCTCCCCATGAAATCCATCTCAGTTGAAGTCCCTTTCCAACAATGGGGTTTGGAATTTATTGGAGAAATACACCCATCCTCCTCAGGCCAACACAAGTGGATCCTCACAGCCACAGACTACTTCACCAAGTGGATCGAGGTTGTGCCATGTAGGCAAGCTATTGACTCTGTTATCATTAAATTTTTAGAAACTAATATCTTGTCTCATTTTGGATGCCCCAGAAAAATTATAGTTGACAATGCAACGGCCTTTAGATCCAGAAGACTCATAGATTTTTTACTCCAATACCACATTACGTTGGGACACTCCACAACTTATTACCCATAGGGAAATGGGCTAGTTGAGTCTTCTAGAAAGACTCTGGTGAATATCATAAAGAAGAATCTACAAGAAAATAATAATTCATGGCATAATAAGTTGGATTTTTCACTCTGTGTTGATAGAATAAGCACCAAAAGATCAATTGGCATGTCACCATACCAATTGGTGTATGGCACTGAAGAAATTTTTCCCATCTCCTTAGGGGTCCTTGTCATGAAGCTATTGCAGGAAGCACAGGTAGAGCCAAATGATGTCCAGAGGAGGATAAATCAAATGATCCACTTAACGCAATCTAGAGAGGAAGTCTACAACAAAACTCAGGTTATCTAGGAGAACATAAAAAATATTTTTGATAGAAGGACTAAAGAAGATGATTTTGAGTTAGGCAACCTAGTTCTGAAATGGGATTCTAGAAATGAGGATAAGGGTAAGCATGGAAAATTCGATAGCTTATGGAAAGTCCCTTACACCATTCAGGAATTCAGAGGAAATAACACATTTTTGCTAAAAAACATTGATGGCTCAGACCTTCCAGGTGGATCGGTTAATGGAAGGATGCTGAAGCATTACTTGCCTCCCCAATAAAGATCTCATGAATCCATATTCATTGTACATACCATTTCCCTTTTCATTCAGGCTTTGTGTAGGTAATATTGATCAGGTGGTTGAAACCCGCAAAGAAGGCCCTAAGAAACTGACCAATGCCACCAATTTCCCAAAATAAAAAAAAAATAGATAACAACAATCAAGCAATGGAGGAAACCTTTACAGACATCAGAAAACATGTTCTTGGCACTTCACAAGGAGAGTACCATCCCTATGTGAAGATGCTGTTATAAACCTATAATTTATAGGATCATCTGGTGACTAGAATTTTTTTTCACTATTGATGTATGTTGTCTTGCAAATATTATTTCATTCCTGCAAATTATTTTCAAAAAGAAAAGAAAAGAAAAAAAAAGAAAGAAAAAAGAAAAGAAAAGAAAGAAAAAAGAAAAAAAAAGAAAGAAAAAGAAAAAGAATAAAAAAGGGCATAAAAGAAAATGGATAAAAGCCCCATGCAATGAAAATGACTTGATCCATACAGTTAAATCATGGTTAAGTCTCTTTGAATTTATGTTGATAGGTTTAGTGATTAGTCCTAGCTAAACAGTTTAATCTTAACCAGGTAGTTAGGTTAGCTAGTGAATAAATTTGATCAAACTGTCTAATATTGATCAAATAGCCCCAGGGTAGAGTAATTTCTTAGCCGAACAGTATAATCTGGGTTAAATGTGTAGGTAGGTAGGTTAGGGCATAGGCTAGCCAGTTTTTCCTTCAATAAACATGCTTGATGTTCGAAGAAAATTCATTATGTTGATGTTGAGTTGTTTTTTCGTAATCCCATGGTGACAAAAAACAAAGGGAAGGAGAGAAAAACCCACAAAAAGAGTAATATCCTAAGTTCACGCTGCACATTTTTGGTTCGCACCCAGAGAATAAGGAACGCGCTAAGATCAATGGTTGATCTAGCGACGCGTAGATCAACGATGGACAACGAATTTTGGACCCCCTCGATCATTCTACCTTTAACGGTGGGGGTGGTAGGGGTCCAATATGAAGAATAAAGAGCATGCTAAGATCAACGACTGATCTAGAGGTATGTAGATCAACGATGGACAAGAAATTCCTAACCCCCCCGACCATTCTACCTTTAACGGTGGGGGGCAGGGGTCTGATATGAAGACTAAAGTGAGCGCATAAATCGATGATGGATCCAGCGGTGCTTGGATATATGGTCAATAGGAGATCCTAAACCCCTGTGACCATTCTACCTTTAACGTTGGGGGGGGGGTACGATATGGGATGTTTTTCCAGGTGGGCCCCATCCTAACGTGTCACAAATCTATGGCGTCGGACCCCCCTCGCTATAAATCACTTACTTCCATAACCCCCTCCGACATACTTCCATACCGACATTCTTATACCACCGCCACCTCATGATGTCACATCCCGCTATCTCCCCTATAAGTCCCGTCTCATAACTCTGTTAGCTTGTCGCCTCCATTCACCTATTACAAGTCACCACCCTCCACATCATCCTGGTACACCCGTCACTCATCCTCCACCTGCCAACTCATGCCTCAAGTGATTTGTTTACCATTTATTACAGGCTACATGCCCATTAGTCTGCTAACCTATCCCCCGTGCCCAACAGATACTCATTTACTCAATTTTAACCCCGTTTCCGCCATTCACACACTGCTCATAATCTCTGCGCACCAGAAATCTCTTTTTCCTCGCTTTTTCAACTAGTAACCCAGCCATAGCCACTGCCTACTAACTCTTTTGTTTCAGTGTCCATGTACCTTTTGAATCTATGGCACCAAAATCTAAAAGATCATAAGTCGAGGAAAATCCATTCCTCCCATCTCTTGTCGATCTCGACTGGATTCTGCTAGCTGATAAAGATTACCTGATCATAGAGACTAGGTGTGAGTTCTACATCGCCGAATTGCAGATATGGTTTAAATATACCTTCATGGATATAAGCGATGAGATCGGGCTCTGGGAGTCCAATCTCCCTCTGTATCTATTTCCCCAGATTTACCATTTTCCAGAGATCTTCCTCAAATTCCAATCACATTACCTCCCCGATCAGAGAGCCATAGTATCATCGTCTAGAGAAATTCTTTTCTCCATTACACTCGAGGCCATTGATCAAATGATGTAGATACCAAGAGTAGAATCCCATTCCCCCCTCGACATTGAAGTTCTAACAGAAATGTGCTAGACCCGTCTTTTCCCGAAAGAACATAGATTTTTGAGTTGTTCCTCCCACAAGATGTCCAATTTACCAAGAAAAATCCCCGTTACTATTCCTCCATGTTTTCGGAGAAGGGAAGCCAAATTATTTCATCATTATGTTGTCTAATCGACTATTTCTCACACAAATGGGTGGATGAACCCATCTTGGGTTTCCTATCCATTTTTTCTGCTGAAGATAAGGCCACCATCCAATTCGATTACAACACCTTTCTGGCCAAGAATATTCATGATCAGTGTTTTAAATTCTCCACAGAGGGCATGTTCCAATATTCTTAGATATTGTCTTACATGTTCACCTTCTTTCAAGTAGACATACTCTCTTTCCCTATGCAGAAAATGGACCAGGACGACAAACCAAAGGCTGTAACCTCTTGGACTTCGCTACTCAGAAGAAACCCCACATAGTTTATTTTCAAACAGTTTATTGAGTAGTTTTACCATCCAGTGTTGAGCATGCTCAGTTGTAGACCAGAGTCGAGGATAAATAAGGAGGTCCAAAGAATATTACACCTCTTAGACCTCGCCAATACTAGATATTGGTACCTCTATCAAAATCACACAGAAATCAGGGTATAAGGGTGTGAGTTAGCTCCATACAAACTGCCCATGTACTTTCCTGCCAGGATATTTTCCCTGGAGTTTATTAGAAAAATGATCAATTCAGATGATATACATTTTGTATCTCTGAAGAAGAAACAACATATGAGAATCAAAGGGAAGATAGGACCTTTTATCTGCAACAGTCGAGCTGTCTGGGAAGAGGTAGACAAATTATTAAAGGAAATGAAATTTAGTACAAGTTTCACTTGGCACTATTATCCATGTGGGATCATTGCAAAAATGAGACCGGAGAACAAAATTTCTCCATGTGCTCAGACACTCAAACCAGAAATTGAGAAATTTGTGAACCAGACAGAGTGGGAGGTGAACACCCTGGAAGACACTGAACAAAAGTCTCCTCTAACCATTATTTCACAAACTACCACTCCGCAGGTACCAAAGGTGAAAATACCAAGGAAAGATGTTTCTCCTTCACTCACTGAAGTATCAGTAGAGGATTTCTAGGTGTGCAAGAAAAGGCCTAAAGTTACTCACACTACTGATAGGGTTGGAGAGGAAGAGACCCACTCTACCACTATAGATGAAGGGGAGAATTCATCACCTTTCTCAACCAGTCATCAAATTATGTCTACTTCTTCCTCAAATAAGAAGATTGATACTGTTGTGATCACCCAACCTCCATCGAGATCTGTAAAACGGAGCATTTTTGAAAAATATGATTTGATTAAAAAGAAAAACCAGATGCTGACCAACGACACCTATGCTCAGTTCTGGAAGAAAACATCCACAACACAACACATATTGTTATCAGCTTTTGATATAGAGAAAGGGAGAATGCACATGGAACTTTTGTAGGCATAAGTGCCCCATCCAAACGAAATCACTAATTATAAGTGGGATACAATGTAGTTTAACAGCAGAGATGTACATCTAGCTAATCAGATGGACCTACACAAGCAGACTGGAGAAATGATTTCCTCAATATTAGCCAATGATTCCATTGCTTCTACCAAATTACAGGTTTCTCTGAACAATATTCAAACCCAATTAAAGCTGGAGAAAATATCATCTTTTGCAAAGGATAACAGGATCAAGTCCTTATAAGAATTGGTGCTCAAAATGGGGTATGACCCCTCAAATGTGAAAGAAACTGAGGAGTTTCTCAATAAAAAGAATGTTGACATAACATCTCTGAGGAAGAAACTGAAATTTCCAGCTATAGAAGACTCACAGGCCAAATGGATTGCTGAGACATAAGGGGAGAAGGAGGAATTGCTAAATCTTATCATGGAACAAAATGCACAAATAAAAGAGATGGAGGAAGAGATGGAATGGTTAGTAAAGGAGAAGGAACAAGCAACACCTATGGAAGTCATCCCACTGAATGCAGTTCCTCTCACAGGAGTTAGCACAACAACTGTAACAACAAACACTACAACAAAACTTCCATTATCCACCCCATTGATAGCTCTGGAAAAATCTATAGAGCTAGAAAAATCAATGGAGGAGATGACTCTATAAGAAACATAGATCAATAGACAGAAAAAGGAGGTTGAGAATCTCCAAGATATTAAGTCTTCCTACAAAACAAACTCCAACATTGAGAGACAAACATCATAAAAGATCAAGTAGGAAATACAGCAGCTGCAAAAGCAAATATTGGTGGACAAAACACTAGTTGAGGCCAAGGAGAACAATTGGATGGACATCTCCAAGTCCATAAATGAAATTTGGACCATGGTTCAAATTATGTTTGAACAATAGGAATTAGTGTTGAGGAGCAGGCAGGCCATTGACAAGATAAAGGGAGAGATGGGGGAAATGCCCACATAAGCAAATGAAATCATTAGATTTCTAAATTCAAAGACTAGGGAAGAGATGGAAGACCTGAATATTGAAGATAAGACGGAAACCATCCGCGAAGTCAAGAGGGTTCTGACTAAAAGAGGATTGATGTTGCAGCTGGATGAGAAAGTCCAGAACATGGATGTCAGAGTTCGGAGGTTCTTTAGTAAGATCGATGCCTTGCAAATGAAAGGTCTTCCTGGTTTACTAGTATTGAATGACAAGCCGATGACCCTCTCTGACTACAAGCAAAATATTGCCATGGTAGCCAAGGACAGTTCCAATTTTCAGGAATATAGGGCAACATATTAGGAAAATCATTTCTAGAGACTTTGCAGCTGAACCTCAACATCCAATACGAGATCAAATATATTTTCATCACTAACACGACATTTTCTAAATCTACAAAAATGGATGAAATCTACTGAAGAATGCTCAAAGTCACCATTCCCAGTCAACAAAGATGGGAGGAGTTGTGCACTTTGATCGAATGGGGGATGAGATGTACCATCCAAATCAATATGCAGAGTAGTCAAAGTCACGTGAATGACTCACCAACGACCTTCCCCAAAATCAACATGAAAGATTCGACAGAGCATGATCAGTTCTGTTAAGTACCTATACCAGATCTAAAGATATAATCAACACAATTATTGAATACACAATAGATCCACAAAGCAAAATAGAATAAACCACACAATATTATTACCAAACCCTTGAGGTAGGGCAACACC
>ML782492.1:475960-493986 GCA_009831015.1 Picea engelmannii | reverse complement strand
AATCCACCATGCTGAAGTAGTCCAACCACCATTGTAAGCCCGGGTCCCATGTCCAAGTGCTCATGTGAACTCCCCGTAGAAGATTTTGGAACCCAATAACCAACTCCAAATGATGCTCCAAAGACTGACACCTATCATGTGGACCCAAATAAGAAGATCCATCCACATAGTGGAAAAGGGTCGTAGCAGAATCTGGAAAGAATAATACCACTGTAGAGTATGCAGACTGAACGCTGGTAACTAGCTCTTGATGTGGGACCTTGATGTTCTCTACAGAAGGTGGAGTAGAGTCATCAAATAAAATATGGAAGTGGTTGTCATCCCAGAAATGATAACTATCCATATACCAATCATCACAATCGTCCTCAAAATCATACCAAGCATATCTTTCTTGATTATATTCATGCATGAGACCCTGCATAAGAAATATCTCCTCCATGTTGTGCAATGAATCTTGAATACTACGAAAACTATCATTGAGGCCATATGTGAGGCTATCTGTGAGGCCATGTGTGAGGTTGTTTGTGAGGTTATGTGCAAATGCATCCAATCTATCATCCAATTGGGCTTTGAATGATTCAAGAATTTCTTTCAAGTTTTGAGATGAAATAGCCATCTGAGCACCCTATGAACTCTTCATTCCTACATCCGTCATGAAAAACTCAAAAAATAGACCCAATAAGTTTCGACAGAAAATCGCGGTTTTTTCTAGAAAAACCCTAAAAAACTGTTGAACTTAAACTGCTCATAACTTCACTTCCCGGACTCCGTTTCGGCTGATTTTTTTTTTGAAATTGGGTGAAATTGTGAGAAGAACTCAGATATGTAATTTATTTGGGAAAATTCAGCCTCCAAATGCTACAAAAATAAAAACAAATCGCGCCGCCGTCCACAGAAAAACCCTAAAAAATTACAGATTTTAAAACCTCAATATCTTGACCTTTCAGACTCTGTTTCGGACGATTTTGTTTTTTAACTTGGGTGATTTTTTGAGAGGAACTCAGATATACAACCCTTTTCTGCAAATATTTCACAAAAATATACTAAAAATGTCTATAATGTCGCGGCCCTCTTTTTTCTTCTCCGAAAAAAAATAAAAAACTGCAAAAATAAAAAATAGTTGCCCACAACTCCGGCCCTGGAAAGTCCTATGATACCACTTGTTAATAAACAAATACCTTAATACAAAATATCATAATATATCCAAATATATATGAATACAATAACCACACAAGATATAGGAAACAATATAGAAAACCACAATTTTATTATAGAAACCCTTGAGGTAGGGCAACACCATACAATGGATCTTATTATGGAAGGGATCATCTCCTGTTCACTTGCCTCTTCGAGGGGGAAACCCCCTAATAAGGTTCAGCTCCAAATAGAATAATTCTCTTCATGTCTCATTACATTGCTTGAACCCCTTTATATAGTGCTACCATCACCTAAGAACATTCTAGAGGAGGAATCTTCTAGAAGTAGAACCTTCTAAGAAGTTCTCTTACATTTATTATATCTAACTACCATAGTGGGCCTTATTTAATAATATAGTGGACCTAGTCCACTTTACATTGAATGACCTCCACTATTATCACTATGGGCCCTCTGGGCCTCCCCACTACCTCTCTAGCTACCTTACAAGTTCTTACATTTTTGTATCGTGTTATCTAGTTAGTTAGATCTAGAATCTGCTAAGTCTTGATCATTAATGACAACGTCGTTTGTAATTTTGATTATAAATACTGTGAACTTGGAAGTATTGAGGGTTGATCTTTACGCCCAAGCAAGATGTAAGCACTATAATTTTTATCAGAGATCTACCAGTAATAAAAGGGATGTTTCACAGGGTTCTCGTGTGTTAGATGTTGGTGAAGTTTTCTCCTCTTTGTTGAATGTTTATCTCTCTCAGTACTCATTTTGTTTTTCTAAATCCGATCATTTGAAAGTAGCGAAAGTTGCATAATTTATGCTCGTATACTTTGTTTCCGACTTTAAATGATCTAAATGTTTTCTTTTGATGTTATAATTAAGAAATTATTAAATACTTCTTGATTATAATTGATTATCTCATCTTCTCTGCTTTCCATCATTTTTATGCTAAAGAATCCAACAGTTGCATTATCCTGCTCTGTGAGAATACCTTTTAAAATCTGTTAGTCAGTCTCAAATTTTATAAAACAGACCCCATAGCCCAATGGATGCGTAAGTGACATTTCAACCATTTTATAAAAAGAAACAACTCGGTCCTATTTATTTTAACTAGCCTAATATCTGAATTTTGAAACAAAGTTAAATCTTACAAAGAAATCCCTCTCTGAAACTGGCAGGGCTAGATCCCAATTTCAAAGTGGTTGGATAAAGTTACCTCTGGTAAATTTATTCTTCCTTTCAACAACCTATTGGAATTTATAGAGTGATAACATCTCCAAACAATCATTTCTGGATAAGATGAAATCCTCAGGTTCAAATGTCGACTAAGACTCTAATTCAGAACTGGAAAATGGAAAACAAATAATTGATATAGAATATAGTGTCACCATTGCTACCTCAAAATTATAGTGAGAGGAACTAGAGGATCCTGAAGAAGGGGAACACTTATTACACTCACAAGTGTGGGTGAAGGGGACCCCACTCCATTTCATTGTTGAAAGCGGTATCCATAAGAAAATATTATCAATATAGTTGATCAAGAATTTGAACTGAACAATGATGTCTCATCCTCATCCATACACCATCAGTTGGCTAAGCTAGGGAAGGGACATCCGCATCAACCAACAATGTTTCCTGCACTATGACATCGAACCCTTCAAATATGAGGTATTATGTTATGTTTCCCCCCTTGAAGTTTGTTATGTTATGTTAGGAAAACCATATATGTGGAAGTGTCATGTTGTTTATGAATCTATGCCTTGTAGTGTCAAAATTACTTTGGGAGATCAACTCTAGAAGGTATCCAAGTTAGTCCCAACTACTTTAGTCTCTTTTATCTCTGTGAAGTAGTGTAGAAAGATGGTCTCTTATACTAAGAGATTTTTTATTTTTATGGTTCTGTTGGAAGGTGAATGGAAGGTGACTACAACTGCCAAAATCTTTGCATGGGGTCTCTCTACAAAACAACAAAAGGTGGAAAATATAGTAGAAGAGTACAAAGAAATATTTTCCTCACCTACTGGTGTGCCTATGCATTTTATGGTGAATCACTTAATTGATTTAACACTCGGTCCTCCTATGCCTAACAACCCTATGTACAAGTGTTCTATTATGGAGAATGAAGAAATCAAACGCTATATCCAAGCTCCTCACCTTGTGGGAGCCCAATTTTTCTGGCATAGAAGAAGTATGGGACATGGCGACTTTTTATTGATTACAGAGCCCTGAAAGAAATCACAGTCAATAAGTGGTAACCAATCCACCAGATTGATGATATTCTCGATCAACTCAAGGAAGCCAATTTTTTCCAGTAATATTGATCCAAATTCAGACTACCACCAAGTGTTGATTGAGAAAAATGATGTAGGGAAGATAGCCTTCAAGTATAAAGAAGGTCTCTTTGGGTGGATGTTCAAGCATTTTTTCTTGACTAATGCCCCGACCACATTCATGTGGATTATTGATGACATATTATGTCCATTCACAAAATCCTTTGCATTCATATATATGGATGACATCCTCATCTTCAACAAAACTTGGGAGGAACATTTGAAGCATATTCAATAGGTCTTGGGCACCCTGTGACACCACAAGTTTTATGCCAATTTGGAGAAGTGTTCCTTTGACATGCAAAGAATCCAATATTTGGGATGCATCATGGATGAGTAGGGTGTGCATTTGGATCCAACCAATATCCAAGTCATTTGCAATTGGCTGGCACTAAAGACAATGAATGAGCTTTGCGTTTTCTTGGGCCTCACCAACTTATACCACTAATTTATGTTGGGGTTCTCTCATATCACTTGGGCCCTAATCTAGGTGACCAATGGTGGATAGAAGGATAAGTTTGTGTGGGATGCATCCTAATAGAAGGCATTTAAGGATTTGAAATTCTTCCTCTAATCAACACCAACCCTTATTTTCCAGACCCACAACATCCATTTGATATTGAGATTGATGCTTCATATTATATTATCATTGTAGTCCTGACTCAACATGGCCATCTAGTAGCCTATCACATTGAAACACTATCTGATGTTGTTTGTGTATGCCCCAAATAGGAAAAATATATCTATTCCATTGTACAAGCATATTGACAATGAAAGCATTACATTCTAGGGAAGGAAATGATCATCCACACTGATCATCGCCCTCTTCAATTCATGCAGACACAAAGTAAGTTACAGAATGACCGCCATCAGAAGTGGTCCACGTACATGTAGAAATGACAGTTGAACATAAAGTACAAGAAGGGTAGCACCAACCATGTCTCATATTTCCTTAGGTGACCGCTAGTTGTGGTGCTAACCATAGTTCTTAACTCTTGTGGGAATGAGACGTATGAGTGGCCATAAATACACAATAATGAATTTGAATTTGTTGCTACCTAAGAGACATTGACTGTAGGAAAAATAGTTCCATACTTTCATATCCATGATGGATTGCTATGTCATTTTAGTCCACTATATGTTCCTTCAAGTGATCGTGAAAATATTATATGGGAAGCTCATTACTGTTGGGAAGTAAGACAATTTGGTGTAGACAAAACAATGGAAGTATTGTGAAATCATTTTTATTGGTTGAAGCTTCGACAAGATGTATGCAAGTACATCATAGCTTCTATTGCCTGTGTCATTTCCAAGCCCATCATCAAGAAATGGGATCTATACACCCCTCTTCATAATTTAGATAGGCCTTGGGAGTCCATCTCCATGGATTACATGTTCGTTCTATCTTCAACCAAGAATGGGAATCACTGTGTCTTCTTGATTGTTGATTGATTCTCTAAGATGACATTTTTGGCACCCTGGAAGAAGAGCATCACAACCAATGCCACTGCCAAGATCTTCTTTAAACGTGTTTGGGTTCATTTTGGACTCCCACAAACCATTATCTTAGACCGATACAGTAGTTTCCTAAGAACTTTTTGGTCCATCCTATGGTCAATGCTAGACACCAAAGTGATCAAATCGATTACCTTCCACCAACGGACTGATGGAAAAAAAAAGATAGTCAACATGAAGATTGTCCATATCTTGAGGATGTACAATTCCAAACTTTCACTTACATGGGATGAAATCCTTCCTTATGTTCAACATAGATATAAAAAATCCCTCCAAAAATCTGTTGGCTCATGCCCTTTTCAGTTGTTCTTGGGGTTGCAATCATTGGCCCCCATTGACGTAGTTCTACCCATTGTAACTACACATAAAGAGTCCTCCCATGCTTATACCGAGGCTGATTGAGAAACTATTTTTTTTGATAGAATCCAAGACTTCCAACAACGAGTTCGTCATACTTTGTATAAATCCAATGCTAAGTACTAGTAGTGCAATGTTCAGTATCGGGTATCACACAAGTTTCCAGTGGGAGATAAGGCCTGGTTTCATTTGTAGAAACAATGCCTCACAGCCCCCCATTAGAAGCTAATACCACTCTGATATGGAAATTACACCATCACCAAGAACGTGGGTGCGAATGATTTTGAATCAAGTATTCCTCCTTTCCTTGGCTTTCGCCTAGCATTTAATGTGGAACTGCTCTAACTATATTTTCCACCTCTCTTGGACACTTTGGACGTGAATGAGCACTTGACCCCTACAAAATTCAATCCTCAATGCATTGAACATGTGATAGTTGATCGTATTCTGGAAACCAATAGGAAGGATGCCCTCCAACAAAACATCAAACTCTATCAGTTCATCAAATAAGGGCATTTAATTTATCAGGGCAAGTGGCTCACCATGAGTAAGATTCGACAAAGGTTTCCCCATATGATGGATGAAATTTATGAAATAGAGACCATTTCTTCATAAGGGGAGAAGAATCATATAGGTGGACATTAGAAGCTTCCCACCTTTCCACTGGCTCAAATTACAGTTTCTATCTTGGTACTTTTTCTTCAACTTTTTGGGTCCCAAACTTCCAAGGCCATTTTGAGGCCCTAAATAATTTTTTTTGACTTGGAAGCACCTAATAGATTGGTGTTGATATGTATTGGGCCATTCAGAATGTGTACTTATTTTCTATACCTTTCCAACAAGGTACTGATCACTCCAAATACATATCGTATGCACAAGTTGCACTGTTAGGAAGTTGATGTATCGACTACCCCCATCAGGACCCACCAACTGTTATAATAAGATTTTACTCACCCCATGCAACTTTCTTAGAAGTATTTTTCCATTTCCCTATGTAGACTTGATGTCCCCTTTTTCACTTCCCAGAGTTAAAAATCATATTTTTCCACATATACTAGAAACGTTTTGAATCGGCCCTTCAGTTCCATTTGAAGGCTATAAATGGGCCATATCCAAACCATGGAAAGGGAGAAGAATTCAAATTTTGAGAGAAAAGTTACTCTGGAGAAATTATTCATTTCATATTAAGTCTACATCCTTTTGTCCTATTAAGTCTAAACACATTGTTCATCCCCCAAGCTCTTCCCTCTTTGATGGAGAATCTCATTGTCTCTCTTATATGAGCTTGCCTTTGGTGGAGGATTGAAGTGGTGGAGGTGCAGCTGGAAGGGACTTAGTTTCTTAGTTTCGAGATGTGTCGACACAAAATTTTGTCATTCATACACTTCTGTTGATCATATTGTAATAGAAATACTATTTTCTCTTCCAACTGATGTCTTGCAAATATATGAATTGTTTTTCCATGGGCATATTTTTTATGAATATTGATGGATTATGCTATTATATGTGCTAACTTTATATATTATCACCATATTCTTGCATAAATTGTTTGTTGAAGATAAGTTACATGCATATAGCTTTGAGTCAAGTGATCAACAATGGTCTTCATCGAACATCCAGATGAGGCAGGCTCTTTATATTGTCTTATTAGCATGTTTAGTTATATAGCATACTTGAGATTAGAGTTGATTTCTGCAGTCATTCCATCTGTTGTGGTTTAACCCATGCCATAGAGTGATTTTCCTCGTAACAAAATTGGTGACCATACTGGGGAATGAATCTTCTTTTCGGGGTTTGGAGTTTTTTCTCCTTTGGTTTCTCTCAGTTAGATTGAGTTTCCTTGTCGTTTGATTGCTTCATAGCCTATTTTCACTTTCAATTTGATTTTCTTGTTCTTATCCTTAACTTGGCATTGTTTTAACACATATACATGATTTTTCCCTTGACAAGCACATACATACACGAGCTATCATTTTAAGAGCCGCATACATACGTGGTTTTTTCTTAAACATTCACGTACATCAATATTTTTTGCTTGATTGCTAAGTTTGGTGTGTGTTGAATGAGTTTTGATAGCTGCTGAGTCTTGTTGGGTCTCTGTCATAATTGTTGAGTGCCTGCAGAGTGATAGGAAACCTTTCTTTGGTCGAATTTTCGGGCGGTTTTTCTTTCTCCTCGTATTTTTCATTGGTTTTCCTTGCATCTTGAGATGAGTGTTTTCTTCTTGGTATCCTTCTTGGTTTGTTTCTTTTTGCTTACAGTAGGGTTTAAATATCAAGCTATTATTTAGTCCTTGCATTTTCATTTCTTTATATTGAAAATACAAAAAAATATAGTTTGCATTTTGGCATTTTCCCTTTTGGGTTGTTTATTATTGATATTGATACATGTATATAAATATTGCATTTTATTGAAATTGCAGAGTTGAATTGAAGGTTGCATTTTGAAAAGATTATCATCTTTTGAGAATTCAAGTTTAGGACTTAGTTTTATGTTCATATTCATTTCTTTTACTTTCTGAGTCATAACATCATCAGTTTCATGACCACATATTTTGAGTAACAAAATCCACTAAAACTAACGCTGATTAATTTAAAATTGATTAGAAACAATTTTATTTTTCAAGGTACGCAAACTAGCTTAAGATATAGAGCCTTGGAATAGGATTTTGTGAGTAAACTTCTCCAAGGATGTTAAACTCAACATATGTGTCTAACTAAGGGAGTGGTGAAATCCATTTTATAATTGGTGACGTTAGGAGACTCCTCTCACATCGGAGTTGAGCACGAGGTCACGCGAAGTTGGTTTTAGAGATATCCCTCTAATACCTTCTTAGCGTTAGAGATATTTCTGGGGATCTATTCGTATCTGGGGGTCTTGATAGTACCTTTACCTTTGTGAGAGTTGGTGCTTTCATTATTTCAGGCTTTGTTACCATGCCTATATGGTGGATCTGAATTACAAATTTTCACTTGCACATTGGTTATATCGTGGTGGATTTAATTGCTTGACATAGGTAGCCACATAGGTTAATTGCAGGGGTTATTCTTTAGGTACTCTAGGTTAGATAAGGGTCAGACATCACACAACCTTTATGGATAATTACCTCTCTAGGGGGATCTCACAGACTACGTTGTTAAGCCCATGAGGGCCCTTATAACTAATTATGATACCTTCAATTTTTTGAAGGGAGTCTCAGGCCCCTCTTGGGCGAGACACACCTACTATAGTCAGGGAGGCCCATTTTCAACCACTATCTCTTGTTTGTGTGCATTTGCCTTAGGATTTTGTATTGCATCAAGAGTTTTCATTTCTATTCTTAGTGGAGAACTCGTGACTCCCTCAGTTAGTGCTACCCATCCCATCATATTTACACATTCCATGGAGACGAATCCTTTTGTATTTACAAGTGGTACGATGAATCATGATACTCAGCCAATACCTTAGGCCTCTAATGATTTTTCTATTGGTATGCCAAACACGTATTCACACTTTCCATCCCTTGTCTCGTCTTCTTATGTGAACCCTATTTTTAGGTCTGGGGGCATGATGCCTACGTATTCTCCCTTTTTGTTTGGTGGGAGTCATATCCCTCAACCAACTCTTATTGAAGGAGGCTGGAATCTTCCTTCCTATGGATCCAATCCTAGATTCACTTTTCCAGGAGAAAGTGCTCAAATGGGGGATCATTCTACTTATTACATCTCTTCCGTATATCCTTCATCTGCTATGCCGGTTCCCACAAACACTTTTCCCATGGAAGACCTTTGTCTGTCCTTTGGTGATTCATCTAGGGGGAGTTAGTTTTATATTATGGGAAACCTGTTGGATTACTGAGAGGGGGTGTGAATCAGTAATAGAGAAATTTAATCCTTTTTAACCATATAATCCAAGTGTTATATCAATGAAGAATTATCATCCAATCAGAGATGATTTTAAGGATGAAAATTTATTTTTAAATGTAGAAACCTAGCGAATATTTCTAATCCTTCATATGCCAATTGTAAATGTTTGGCGATATTTTTGTAAAACTATTCAAATTTATAAGGATTTTATATAGTTTGTATAAACTTTTGGCGATTTTTAAGGTAAAATGATTGTATCTTATAGAATTTGGGCGAATCATTTTTAGAATAGCGAATCTTGTATTGGGAAAAAGCATGGAAAATTAGCCCATGAGCGAAATTTAGCCCCTAAAATCATCCATGCATCCAATAACTGTAGAGTAAATAAACAATGAAAAAATGAACAAACATACACACACACAGTACACCAATGTTTTATGTGGAAACCCAAATCGGGAGAAAACCACAGAATGATTTTTCTTATATGTCTTGAAGAATTACATTCATTAGAAGCACCAACTTCCTTTGTTTTCCAGCTACAACTGGAAGGAGGCTCCAACCTCCTAGTTTCTCAGGCTACAACCTGAGGGAAGCTCCAACTCCCCAATTCTCTGGTTACAACCATAAGGAGGCTACAACCCCCTATGTTCTCCGGCTACAACCAAAAGGTGGATACAACCACTTTTCATTGCCCTGTCCTACCACCTTGAAGTAGAATTAGAATCATGGAGCCATTGTCAACCTGTCACTGTGAGATATATCATTGTAAACCTATACAAATAAATATGAACCATGCATCAACCATGCATGAAACTGTACCTCAACCTGTAATCAAATTGTACCATAAACAAGTGCATCAACCATGAATCAACCTATACCAAATAACCTGTAATCAACTTGTACCATAGAAAAGTGCATCCAACCATGTACCAAGTATGTACCAATAATGTGTCAACTACTCATCAACTAGGACTCATCAATATGTACCAACATCATCAACTATACACCTCATGTATGTGCCAACTCATCAACTACTTGTCTCAACAATGTACTCAACATGTACCTCAACCAAAATCCCTCATCAATTTCATCATCCAAATATGATTTGTAGATCTGTAATAGACCTAGTGTATATGATCACATTCCTTCAAACCTTCCTTAACTTCAACAATAAGAGACTAGCATTTTCATGAAACTTTTCTTTAGTCTCACATGCCTAGTTTTGGATTAGTCAACAACCCTAACTTGAAGTAATCATGACTTTGTACCTATAATGTCTAAAGATCTTAAACTGATACACAATTTTCTTTAGTGTTTTTCTTTTTCAATTCCTCCCGGTGTCACTGCTTGGAACCTCTCAAAAAAGGAGTTATAGCAAAAATGGCATACCTTGTTGATTTCTGGCTTATTCTAGAGAGAGACCTTGTAGAGCATGCCCCACATGGAATATTTTTTTAATTGATCTAAACCAATTAAAAAACATACTAAAGACTATTCCCTAACCAACATGTTTTGTTTCAAGGAATATGGATCTGTTATGAAGAAGTTATGACGTTTTTATCCGAAACACCTGTTTTTGACTAGTTTCAAGACTAGCCAAAAACCCTATTTTCCACGGATTTTAATTCCACAAATACAATGACCCACAAGATGAATTTGTTATCATAGATACTTGGATATGTTTTCTGAATGGAATGGAAATTTCAAGGTCTGAATCGTTATAGAAACAAAGTTATAGCGAAAATGGTGAGATGGCCTGTAAATAACATACCTTAGAAAGCACCATCAAAAGAATTTATCCTTCCTTGCATTTCGGCCTCTTTTCTTCACCTTCCCTCTAAATTTCAGCTTAGATATCCTTGTTTACCTCAGACACCTATAGATATTCAATATTCTCAAGGGTTATTAAATTGAGAGAGTCTTGCCTCTTATTTATACTCTCCAAGTAACTTCCTTTAAAACATCTTCTAGGTCACTTGGCCCCACTTTCCTTATTTTAGGGTTAACCCACTTCTAATTTCTCCATTAAATTTATTATTTAAATAATTTATTTTCTATTTACTTTGAATTATAATACACTCATTACTTGACTTTATTATTTACCTTTTAAAATATCTTAAACCACTTTGAGTACTTTGACCTTTTGGGGCTTCTAGATGACATATGAGGGTCCTCCAACTTCGTAAGGCCATAACTCTCAAACTGTGAGAGTTATGTGACTTTCCACTTACCACCATAAATGGAATGATATGTACTATCCAAATAGAGTAGTATTATATGCAAATATATCATAACTCATATTGTTATCCATCAAACAAACTTGGGTACATTACCCAAACCTTCGGTCTCCAACTTCTCATGGCCATAACTCTCTAACCGTGAGGATTTATGTGACGTTCCACATACCAAAGGAAATGGAATGACAAGCACTATCCATATATGATAGTGTACCTAAAAAATTCATTTTCCTTCATATCGTTATTCCACAATTAAGAATGGGTTCTCTAACTCTACAAAGCATTTTCCCATGAGGGATTTCACCATAAGGGGACCACTTTGGAGTTAATCCATATTTACTTCTTATCAACCATGACAAGACAATAATGAGTCATATTTACATCAAACAATATTGGGTCCATTACCCAAACTTTTGTGTTGTGGTTTTTTTTTCAAGGGTTGACATCAATGACAACCAACCTTAATCAACAATCTCCCCCTTTGGCATTGATGGAAACACTCTGATGCAATAATGAAATCATATCACTCATGCTCCCCCTAGAACCATGCCTCTGTCCTCTGTATCTGATAAATTTTCCTCTATCCTCTGCATCTGATAAATCTACTCCCCTTGGAACCATTCCTTTGTCCTCTGTATTTGATAAATCTCTCCCCCTTTCTCATCAATGGCAAAGGTATCTTTCCATCCGGGGCTTCTCCCCCTGACTAAACTATCCTCTTATGGTGCTTCCTCATGTACATATAATACATATAATATAAGAATTCAAAAATAATTCAAAGAGCATTCATTTTGGATTAGAAATAACTCCAAGCCTTTGGCGAAGATATTCAAAGGCTTCCCGTGGAAGTGGTTTTGTAAAGATGCTGCCACTTGCTCTTTTCTACAACCGGTTCCTGTAGAAAGTGATACTTGATTGGAATGTGCTTCATCTTGGAGTGCATCACCGGGTTTTTTGAGATACTGATGGCACTTGTATTATCACAATATATTGGAATGGGCTCATCATACTCAACTTGTATATCTGTCAAAGTTTGTTTCATCCAAAGAACCTGTGTACAACATGTTGTTGTTGCAATAAACTCTGCCTCAATTGTATATAGAGATATTGATGATTGTTTCTTGCTTAGCCATGATACTAAACACTCACATAAGTAGAACGTTGCTCCAATGGTGCTTCGTCATTCATCAATATCACCTACCCAATATGCATCTATGTAGGCAATAAGTGATAGATATTTTCCTTTTGGATACCATAATCCAAACTCTTATGTTCCTTTGAGATATCTGAAAATCCTCTTTACTGCTAATACATGTGATTACTTTGGTGCTACTTGAAATCATTGCACCTGTCCAAATTCTTGCATTACATTTGGTCTGGATGATGTCACATATAGTAGGCTGCCAATCATTGACGTGTATTGCCTTTGGTCTGTAGACTTCAAATCATCATCTTTGATCAACTTAAAATTGGTTTGCATGGGAGTGATAACTGGTTTTCAATCTTTCATTCCGAACCTTTTTACCATTTCTCTGATATACTTGGTTTGAGAAATAAAAATTATTTGGTTTCTTTGACGTATCTGAAGTCCTAGAAAGAAGGATAGTTCTCCAAGTAACGACATTTCAAATTCATTATGCATGTCTTTTGCAAATTTCTGGCTTAACCTTTCATCATCACTACCAAAAATAATATCATCAACATAAACTTCAATTATTAAAATATTACCTTGACTTACCTTGATGTAGAGGTTGTTGTCTACACTTCCTTTTTTGAACCTTTCCTGCTGCAGATACTTATCTAGTCTAGAGTACGATCCTCTAGGATCCTGTTTTAGACCATACAAGGCCTTCTTTAATTTACATACATAGTCTATGTTCTCTGACAATTGAAATCCTTTTTGTTGTTCAATGTAGACTTATTCTTCAAGTTCACCATTCATAAAAGATTATTTTATGTCCATCTAATATACTTTAACATTTTTGGAATATGCATAAGCTAAAATTAAATGGATTGCTTCCATTCTGGCAACTGGGGAAAATGTCTCTTCAATGTCGATTTATTCAATCTATGTATATCCTTTACATACCAATCTATCTTTGTTCCTTGTAACCTATCCATCATCTTTCAATTTATTCCTGAAAACCCATTCTGTGTCGATCACATTCTTATTCTTTGGTCTTGGAACCAATTCCCAAGTGTCATTTTTCTCTATTTGATCCAATTCTTCATCCATGGCCTTATTCCAAAATTCATCCTTGCTAGCTTCCTCAAAACAATTTTTTTCAATTGTAGATAAGAGTGCTAGGTGTGTTTGTTCTAGTGAACGGATTTTTCTTCTAGTCTCAACTCCTACATCTTTATTTCCAATAATCTAATATGAAGGATGATTATTTTGTACTCGTTTGCTAGGTGTCTTTGGAGATACTTTCTGAACTTGCTATTCTGCTTCTATCAGATTCTCTTCATCTTCATCTTTCTCTTCTACTTCTTTTTCATCTTCTTCTTTGAAACATTGTTCCATTGATTTGTTTTCTGATTCCTTTGATTCTAGTCTTCCTGTTTCATCAATTGTTACGTTGATGCTTTCCACAACTTTGTTCAATCTTAGATTGTAACAGTTGTATGCTTTCCTTGTACTTGAGTAACCAACAAGTATTCCTTTTTCCACACGAGAGTCAAACTTTCCCATTCTGCCATCTTCTCTTTTGATGTAGCATTTGCTTCCAAAAACTCTGAAGTGATTCACATTTGTTGGTATGTCTTTCCATAGCTTGTAGGGAGTTTTATTAGTGTTGTTTCTGAGAATTACTCTGTTTCAAATGTGAACTACTATATGCATTTCTTGTTTCCAAAATATATCTTTCAATTTGGAATCCATTAGCATTGTTCGAGCAATTTCTTGTATTGTCCTGTTCTTTCTTTCAACAACTCCATTCTGTTGAGGTGTCCTAGCAACGAAGAAATGTCTTTTTATTCCATGATTACTACAGTGGTCCATAAATTCATTTGAAGTGAACTCTCCTCCATTATCAGATCTCAAACATTTGATTAATGAATCCATCTCATTTTCAACCATTTCCTTGTAGATATTGAAGTTTTCAAAAGCTTCTAACTTGTTCTTGAGAAAACAAACTGCAGTCATTCTTGTATAATCATCAACTAATAACATAAATTATTTTTCACCTTTTAATCCCTTTGTTGTAGTTGGTCCAACTAGATTAGTGTGCACAATTTCCAGTGGTCTTGTTGTTGAATATTCCTTTGATTTGAACCTGGTCTTTGTTTGCTTTCCTTGTTGACAATGCTTGCATAAAGTGTTGGTTGGTTTCATGATCTGGTGAATTTCTCTAACTTCTTCTCTTTTGTTGACTTTGAAAAGGTTATCAAAATGCATGTGACCCATTCTTCTATGTCATAACCAAATTTCATCTTCCTTTCCTAGACAACACTTTCATTTCCAATTTCGCTTAACACATATATGTTATTTGAAGTTCTTATAGCTGTACCGACCAATTTCTATGAACCTTCTTTTCTTATCTCACAATTTTCTAAATCGAAAGTAAATTTATGACCTTGGTCACACATTTGACTCACACTTAGAAGATTATGTTTCATATCTTCTACCAATAGCACATTTTGCGCCCTTTCATTCTTGTTCCTAATTCAGACTGTGCCTTCTCCAATGATTTTGGATGAATTATCATTTCCAAAGGAGACTGGTCCATTTTTTTCTTTTCGTAATGTAAGAAATTTGTCTTTATCACCTGTCATGTGTTTTGAGCATCCACTATCAACATACCAATCGTGTTTCTTATGCTTAGCTTGTAGAGCGACTGTGCATTCTTCATTGTTATACTAATCTTTCTTTCTTATCCATGCCATTTTTTGAGGTTCTTGTCTGTGACTGTTGTTATTCTGTTGAGGTTCTTTAGGAGGGACTTTCATTCTGCAATCCTCGGCCATGTGTCCAAAAGTGTTACATTTGTAACATTCCACTTCAGTGCTGAAATATTCAAAGCTATTGTAACTTATTCTTTGTGTGTCACTAGGTCTCCTTGAATAATCCCTTTGTATATAACTCTGAAAGTTGTTATTGTTCCTGTTGTTAGATCTGCAATTCACAACTTTATGTCCAAAATTATTACATGCATAACATAAACCAAAAAATATAGTTTGATACCTGGGAGTTGAAGATCTTCTTAAAGGAGGTGCGCTTATGAATCCTTCTTCTTCTTGAGGCCTATCTGTCTGTTGTTGATTATGAAATCTAAATCTTCTTGGTGGAGGAGTGCCCCTGTAATCTTCCTTGTATATCTTCCTATCCTCTTTGATTGTTTCTGCATAGCTCTTTGGATTTGTTTCTTGCTCTATTGTTTTGAAGCTTGATCCCTTTTCTATCGAATTGTATCCAAGTCCAGACTTGTCAAGATGAGATGTTTGACTGCTGATAATGTCATCCAGAAATTTTGAGCTATTCTATATATTTTTCTTTTGAATATCATTTCTTACTGTGACGACCTCTGCTTCCAAGTTTCCAATGATCTTGTCCTTTTATTCTAGTATTTCTTTGAGTGCTTCTTCAATTCTTTTATCTTCTTCTATTTGAACCTTCAATTTTGTTATCATTTGTTCTAGTTCTCGAGTGTCCTTTTTCTTGTCTAGTTTTTATTGTAGTTTCTTTTTTTTCTTATTTTCTCTTTTGATAACTTCTATGGCACTCATTAATTCTTCTCAATAGTCAACTTCTACCTCTTCAATTTCTTCTTCGACTTCTTCATATTATTCTTCGACTTATTCATCGGAGTCTTCTCTGTCAGAGTCTTTTATTTCCATGAATAGAACTCTTCCTGTCTCATTGTCATTAACTTCATCTTCATCTGATGATGATATGTCTTCTTTGGTGTATAATCTTTTCTTGAAAACTTTCTTTGTATTTCTTTTGCCTTTATATGGGTGTTTTCCTTTTGAGTAACCTTCATCATTTCTCTTTTTCTTATGAGGACATTTGTTAGCAAAATGACCAATACCATCACAATTAAAACAAATTAAAGGGAGCTTACCTCTATACCTACCATTGGTTCCCTTGTTCAGTCTTTTGACAAAGTTGGCCACTTCTTCATCATCTTTTGAGGCATATTTGTTACTGCTATATTCTTCTTGTTCCTTTTTCTTCTGCTTCGATCTTTTGAATGCCTTGAAGTCTACTTATTTTACATCTGGATTTTCCTTCTCAGTTCTCATTTCATATGTTGTGAAGATTCCATGCAGTTTTCCCATGCTTATTGAGTCCAGATCTGATCTTTCTTCTTAGTATCTTTTGAACAATTATAGATTCTTAAATTTCTTCTCCCAATCCTATGATTGCATTCATTGTTTCATCGACTCATAAGAAGTAGGATGCAATATATTCATCTTCCTTCATTTTTAGTTGTTCGAACTGACCTTTGTAAGTCTGAAGCTTTGATTCTTTGACTTTTGTATCTCCTTCATAAATATTTTGAAGCTTGTCCCAAATCTCTTTAGCGGATTTACAGTGTGCAACTTTGGTGAATACTGTATCACTGAGACCATTCAAAAGTGAATTTGTGGCTTTGGAATTATTCTCACCAACTTTTACTGCTTTGTCATTTGTTGGTGGAACTGCTGGTGCTATGTATCTATCAACAATTGATTGCCAAACTTGAAATCCCTGTGCCTATATATATGTCCTCATCCTTATGCTCCAAAAAACATACTTTTGTCCATCAAACTGTGATATTCCATTTTTATATGAGTTGTTACTCTCCATGATCTACCTTTCAGTGGTTAAACTGATTTATGAAGGAACCTTCTTTGATACCAATTGTTGGATTACTGAGAGGGGGGGTGAATCATTAGTATAGAAATTTAATCCTTTTTAACCATATAATCCAAGTGTTATATCAATGAAGCATTATCATCCAATAACTGCAAAGTAAATAAGAAATGAAAAAATGAACAAAAATACACATACACAGTACACCACTATTTTACGTGGAAACCCAAATCGGGAGAAAACCACAGAATGCTTTTTCTTATATGTCTTGAAGAAATACATTCATTGGAAGCACCAAATTCCTTTGTTTTCTAGCTGCAACTGGAAGGAGGCTCCAACCCCATAATTTATCAGGCTACAACCCGAGGGAAGCTCCAACTCCCCAATTCTATGGCTACAACCATAAGGAGGCTACAACCCCCTATTTTCTCTAGCTACAACCACTTGTCCTTACCCTGTCCTGCCACCCTAAGGCAGAAGTAGACTGATGACACCACTATCAACCTGTCACTATGAGATATACTGTTGTAAACCTGTACCAATAAATCTGAACCATGCATCAACCTGTACCTCAACCTGTAATCAACTTGTACCGTAAACAAGTGCATCAACCATGCACCAACCTATACCAAATAATATGTAATCAACCTATGTTGGATCATGTTGTCATTGATGCCAATGGTTTGTCATTGATGCCAATGGTTTGATTACTTGGGAGATTGTTGGATCATATGTGATTGATGTAAATGGTTTGGTTTGATTGATGTCATTGGTTGATGTCAAGTAATTGATT
>ML782492.1:433091-451964 GCA_009831015.1 Picea engelmannii | reverse complement strand
CTTTTCCCCTATGCTGTTTCGCCATCGCCTTAATCTCTCTTTAATCCTAATTATACAGATATATTAATGGCAAATTAAATAATGAATGCATGCTTCCTAATAGAAAAATGAAAACATAAATATAGGTATAATTATATTATAAAAAAATTATAAACAAATGAAGTTAAGCATGAGAATTATAAACAAATTATAAAAGTTATATTTATGTTATAAACAAATTATAAAAAAAAAAATGATGAGCGCTCATACCCTTGAATTTTTGAAAAAAAGAAAAATAGAAATGAAATATATAAACTATTTAAACTAAAAAGAAAATTAAGAAAGTCAAAAGAGAAAAGGGGGGAAAACCTAAGTAAAAGAGAATTAGGGTTTGAGGGGATAAAGGGATGGGAGAGGGTAAAAGAAAGGGGCTTTTTGGCGGAGATTGGATTGCTATTGCTGAGGAAGAGAGACTGACTGATTTTCTGGTAGGAGTTGGGAAGCCTCAACACATTTTGAGTGGTAGCTCAGCCTTGGAGGCGAGCTGAGGAGCTAGTGACTCTCTGGTTGTGTGTGGCCCCTTTGCGGCTTGGGGGGCTGAGGGGGAAGAAGAGTACCCCTAGCATTTGGCTGGGAGGTACCGGTGAGCTCATTGAGGTCGGCAAGCAGGAGCAGGAGCGACAAGAGCAAGGAATCATCAAGGAAAGCAAATAAGGCAAAGGTATGTTCCTGAACTGAGTAGGGTAGAATGCCTGGTGAGTTATTGCTGAGATTGTGATTGTACAGATGTAAATGTCCTTAACTCAGAAAAATTCTCGTTTTTTTTAACTGGTAAATATGTATGGGGTTTGGGTTATTTCGTTCCTGTTTTATCGGGCTCAGTTTATGAAAAATAATTGATGGGACGTGTGGTTATTGTTGGGTGCATTGGGCGAGTGCTGGGCAGTGGGGTTTCATTTTTTTTTGTATTGGGCAACATCTTTTTCTCTCCGTGGCCTACTCGTTTTACCTTGGGCGTAAATTTTGTATACACAGGGACCTTGATTGTCGTAGGGTTTTTATTTTGATACCTTGGTGTTATTATTCATTGGGCCCTTTTTATTATCTCGGTGGGTTTTCTTCTTACCTGGTCGATTTTACTTACCCATGGTGGCTTCTTCCGTGGTCTTTCTCTTATTTCGCTGGGCGTTTCTATGCCCAGTAATCGTTTTCGTTACAGCAGGTTCCTCCTATCTCCCTGGGTGCTTGTTTTTACAACGGCCAACCTTACTATGTGTTCGTCTCCTGTATGCTTGGGTGTTTTTGTCTTTTACTGTGGGAGTTGACAGCTACAGTGAGCAGCACGGAGCATACTTTAGCAAATCCAGATGTTTACATCTTCATTTAATATTTATCTCTCAAATTTTAACATTTACATATGTTACGTGGCCTTCTGCGTGGTATTCAAAGACCTGGACCCTCGGCTTTCCCAAAGGTATTCGGCTCCATAGATATGTCTAAGAGTGGTCTGTTTGTGTTTCTGGGTGCGTTTCCTTAGGTAGTAATAAGCAGTTGATGTCCAAATCAACGATAATGCCTGTAAATTTAAATCTGTTCTTCGAGCTCCTATTTTAATCATTGTCAACAATTATCCAGAGATTTAATGGTATGTTCGTATAAATATGAACGCATAAAAGTGGTTGACAACTGGGACACAATGTTAATTATTGGGTTAGGCGTATGGATAAACTAGGCGTTACCTAAGTTAAGGGTCATTTAGTACTTCAAGGTAAAGTTTAGTTAACGGATCGTTTGGTTGATTAATGTAATTAAATAAATTAGTTAAGCCGAGCGTATAAGATCAAGGAGTTTCTATAACCCAGGAGACGGGGTTCGATCCATGGACTTGAAAATACGTAGGTAGGAGTAATTGCGCCCAGGTCACTGGATATAAGCCATTGCTCGAAGATTACTTCATTTTTGGTACGATGCTTCAAGTTAATATTGTATTATTACACACAGTGTGATTCTTAAGCGATTGGGTAAAATCTTCTTGAAACCTAGCGTTCAGATTAAGGAAATTTAACAACTGTGTTGGGTGGCTGGAACGGCCGATTCCACTAAATGAAGTGCGTGGCAATGGGTTGGGCACTTATACCATGATTTTGGCTGGCGCGCACCACAAGATCCTCGCTGCCAAGTTTAATCGATGGTATGGGGGGCTGGGTCACTTACCGTCACCTTTAGGGTTGCCCTACTGACTGACTCGTAAACCCTAGTTAATTACAACAACCAGATTACGAGGCCGCCAACTCTACACCGCAGGCATAACCAATCCCTGCCTCCCAATCCTGGCGAACCCTGTGCAATTTAATTCTTGAATTTATTGTGCTGTTCCCATTTAGGTAACCCTGCCATCCCACTGAGTAACCCTTTTTCTTTTATTAAAAATCTGAAGATTAGTATTACTTAGTCAATTTTTGGTTGTACGATAAGAACTTGTTTTATCAAATCGATTAAGAAGTATATTTAGGCCTTAAATATTCCTGTTTCTAAGGCATGTCATCGAACCCTAATGATAAGCCTAAAATGATTAAGATGCTTGCGTATTGATTCTTGGGAATAAGTGTATTGCTATTATGGTCAACCCTAATTTTTGTCATGCTAAGGCTGATGATTTATTATTGTGAATTGGTTAATTTATTCACAGGTGGTAAATGTTGGTTAACCTTCTCCCTTGGTTGTTGGGGATATAATTATTTAATGGACTATTTTCTTAATTCGCAATGGAATACTGGGTTATTTTGTAATAAAAATATTTGTTTTTAATTGCGAGGTTAATGAAGAAAACGAATCAAATTATTATGATTTCTAATTACCGTCATTTTAACGTTTTTATCCTTGCCCTTTCAATAAAGTCCTCCTTAAATTATTGATATTTTAATATCGTTGTCCTTACATTTTGCCATATTTTAATAGGTGATGGCAATGTCCATTTCAAAAGCTGCTGGTATACTTGCTGTTATTTATTTATGAGGCCACTCGTCCTTTTAAAATTGATATGTTAGAAGCGGCATTTTAAATTCTTTATTTAGGGCTTCTTTCAAAAATAATGCCATTTAAACCCTTCTCCTTTTAAATATTGAATGGTATAGCTAGGCAAATGTAAACATGATGGTTTGATTTACTTAATTGTTGTGGTAACACTTGACAAATTACAAGAATGATAATTGTTTAAATTGCGAAGTTAATAATGTGGTTGAATTGAGTTATTTTTAATGTGCGTTAAGTACCCGCGTTGTCGGCAATGTCATATTGTTTAAATTGAGAGCATCGATATTAATTAGTAATATTAATATTGTTGAACCACCATTTTAATGATTGCTTATTTGCTTGGTAATTTTTGTTCAAGTGGCATAGTAGTAATGGTTTAATTCGCAAAATTAGTAATTGTCTTATTGCCTCGGTATACTCGTTTAATTTGCAATAGTAGGAATGTTAGTTTGCCGGGGCAATAGTGTGTTGATTCGCAAAATAAATAATTGTTTATTGCCTTGGTACTAATAGTTTATTTTGCAATAATAAGGTTGTTAATCTTCCAGGGCAATGATGGGGTTGATTCGCAAAATTAATATTGGTTTAATGTGCTACGTTGGTACTTGGATAAATTGCAGGGATAATGTGGTTACTTGACAGTGCTAAAGATAAATGATTCACTGCCATATTAATATTTGCTTAGTTGTCGTGGTAACACTAGTTAAATTGCAAGATTAATAATTTTTTTACTTAGCAGGTTAATAAAGAGGCCAATCACAATATTAATAACTGCTTACTTGAAATATTCATGATGGAGTTTAAATTGCAAGGATGATCTTCGTTTAATTTGAAGTGTTGATGACATGTCTAATTTGCATTGCTATGGTGGTTAGGTTATTAGAATGTCTGGTACTAAACGGGTAGGAAGGGCAAGTTAATGAGGAGAATGTAACATCGGGGGTTTACCTTTGGGGAATGGATTCGGTTACTCATTTATGGTAATTATTAGAAAAATGCATTGCATCGTGCTTATTGTTTGTCCCCGGTCTTGTAGTACTAGGTGGTTTGTATTGCATAGTCTGTCCGTGTCGGGCGGGATATAGACTCCCCTTGCAACTTAGTATGTATGTCTGTGTGTAGTTCAGTGGAAGGAATCCAGTGCCGTATCAAGAGTCTCGAGCTGTTTAAAGGCATAGTTCCACTCTTGCGACACATTCTGAGCCGTATCAGTAGTATCGGGCTGTTTAAAGGCACAGTTCCACTACTGCGACTCTACTGACGGATTCTTTCATTCTGTGACAGTACTGTCCCTAACCCCTGGTGTCTGTCTCTGCCTATAGCCATTAGTTTCCCGCCTCCTGTTCGGGGGCGTTTGCTTCTTGTTTTCACTATGATATGTCGGGTCGTCTTGATTGTGTTCGTCTTACTTGCGTCCTGTTGGTTCGAGTGTTGACGTAGAGTCGAGGGGGTTGTTTCTTCTACACACGCGCACACACGGTTAAAAAAATAAATAAAAAATTCATCGGTTGACTGAGTAGATGTCCTTAGCTAGGAGGGTTATTACAAATACATTTTTGTGGTATGTAAATTGTAATGTAACTCTATATATACCTTATTACTTCATGTATTTTTTGGAATGTTTTGGAATTCTATTAACATTATTCTATATCTTATGGATTTTCAAGAAAAGGGAAGCTATGCATGTCTAGTTTGTGGTCCTAGAACAATATTGAGACATTTGAAAAGTTTAGGAAAGCAAGTGTATGATGTGTACATACATTTCCTCCCTACAAACCATCAGTATCAAACTATGAAAAACAAATATCTTCAATGGGAAAGAAGAGGCTCAGGAAAACCATTGAGAATGATGCATTAACTATGGAAAAGGGCATTTGAGAAGAATCATGGTAAACAACTAGTTTTATTTATGTCAATATTTATTACTTGTGGGTAAAATCACGGAGGTGGGTAACACTTTAGTGACAATCTGATATCCAAAATTTTGAAAAAAAAAAAATTGACCGAACTAATATTATTTTTCGACCGAAAGATTATTTTTCCGGCCGAACTATTTTTCGATCGAACCCTGGAATGTCAAACCGAACAGTATAGTGATGACACACTCGATTTTCGTGTAAAAATTTAGTCAGACGAATTTTTTCCATCCGACAATATGTTTTTGACCGAACGAATAGTTCAGACGAACTATTCTTTCAGTCAAAAGAATGTTTCGGCCGAAAAACTACTTATATTAACCATAGATCGTTATTGTAAGGTTTCCTTCAGCTCTTTCCATTTGTGATAGTGAGTGAGATTTGAGTGATTGTGAGTGGTTTTTTTCATGTCTTTTTGTTTGTGATAGTGAGTGAGTGTTGAGTGATTGTGAGTGGTCATGCTGTTGTGTTGGCGGGTGCTCCTACAGGTGGTCGGGCTATTGTGTTGGCCGGAGGGACGACATTCAGGTAAGACCAAAACCCATGTAATTCCTAATTTTGAAATTTAATTTAAATGTCCCTTTTAATTTTTAATTTTAACTGTAATTTTTAATTTGTTATTTTAAATTTAAATTTTATTTTAAATTTTAAATTTAATTTATATTATGGCCCCTGTGGCCAAGCCATGGCCACTCCAATGACTTGGCCACAGGGTTGGCCTCCATGACCAAGTCACATTCTAGTGGAATGTGACTTGGTCACGGGGGGCCAGCCCTGTGGCCAAGCCGTGGGTACACCAATGGCTTGGCCACGGGGTTGGCCCCCCGCAACCAAGTCATAGTCCACTGGATTGTGACTTGTCTTCAGGGGCCCATCCCTATGGACAAGCCGTGGGCACGCCAATAGCTTGGCCACAGGGCTAGGCCCCACAGCCAAGTTACCGTCCAAAGGATTGTGATTGGCCGCAAGGACCAATCCAAATTAATATTTCACCAACAATTATATAACCCATTTTCAAAAATTGCATAACCCAATTTGGAAATAGTTGAAAAAAATCCAGAATGTTTTGTTATCCTATAACTAATACGTTGATAGTAACTTAGTCATATTATTCCAAGATTTACCATGTTTAAACAAAATTCTTGCACTGTCTGCTTAGCCTTTCCCTGGACTCCATTTTTACAGTGGTGATATTATTCAAAGACTTACCAACTATAAATTAAATTAATGCATTGTCTAATTAGCCTTTCCCTTAGCCTCAAAAGTTTAAATTCTTGTTGTACTATAAGTGCCATGTATTTTTCAGAAACTCTGAGTCTTTATTATGAAAATCGCTTCGGCCTAACCAGGTCAGCATTCTTACTCACACAAAAATAGCACAGGTCTTGTTCCCTCCAAAATAAGGATATCAACCAACAATTTTAAACTAACCTACTGAATAGTGTGCTGGTGTACACCCTAGTAAACCGATTTAATAAAAAAATTATTCAAATCTCATTGGGGCTGTGTGTTGTCCTAAAACTAGGCAAAGAAGATAGGTGACCAAGTCCATTGTGTCTCTATCTTCCTTCTCTATCCTATTAACTCCACCTCAAATGGAAAATGTGCATACTAAATCCAAATACAAATGCCCAACATTCTCTCATAACCATGTAACACAATTTCACCTGTCCAGATTAATTGTGCCTTGTATATTACTAGTTTTCCACTTAATTTGATTAATTTGAAATGTTTCAACTAATTTCTTAATTTATTATTAATTTGCAGTTAGTTGAACTAAATCAACTAAAAACAAATATAGATATGAGTAATTGTTTGATTAGTTTGTGTAACTGTTTGATGAACTTGTGATTAGTTTGTGTAATTGTTCAAAAGAATACATTATGATTATAAAAGTGTTATAAAATTCTGTGCATAAATGTGTTTGGTTTAGGTAGAAGAAATATTTATGTTTATATTTATGTTTATTTTAAATTTTTTAAAATTAGTATTTCGATTTTAGATTTGGTATGTGAGATTTTGTTTTTGTCGAGTTTATATTTAAAGACGATATCTTATTGACTCGTAATAGTTCTGGTCTATTGTTTGACCACATAATATATTAAGTGGTTAATCTTTTTAATAAATTATATTTCTTGTAAATATAAATCTGTTCTTCTATTTCTTAAAATATAAACATGTTCTTATATTCACAAATAAATCTGTAAATATATATATATATATATATATATATATAATTGAAAATTTTTAAAACATATATTTTTAATTTTTTTTTAATAAATTTAAAAATAAAATAGGAAGACAATTTAAAAATTATATGTTTATATGTTGAAATTATAAGTGCATAAACAATAAATTTATAAACAATATTGAATTACTTGAAAATGGGAATTTGATATAGACATTAATAAATAATTTATAAACAATATGGATTTAGTTAATTTGATGTATCAAATATTAAGTCTTTAAATTTAATATAGATGTTTAACAATAATATATTAAGAATAGAATAAGCATTCAAGTGATTAGTTTGTGCCTGAGCAGTCGGGCAGGAGCCGAATCTATTGTCTTTCACTCTGGTGTTAAAGACTTAGATTCAAATGCCTTGCTTTTATGTGCATAGATAATCTCTTATTGAAATTGGCTGTGACTTGGCCGCGGGTTCCAACCTCGCAGCCAAGCCATGTGTACACCCATGGCTTGTTCACATGATTGGCCCCCCACGACCAAGTCGCTATCATTTCAAATGTTTTTTATCTCATAAAAAATTCAAACTGTCCACGTTTTAGTTCCAAACGTTTTTTTATTTTATAAAAATTTCAAATCTTTAGGAATTCGATTTATAAATCCATTTTTACATATGTAATGTTATATCATCATAAGTTATAAATATTATTTTATAGAGTGTTGATTCTAGAATTCCTTTCTCGTCTATCTTATAATTTTTAAAGGAATATTTGTGAAATATACATACAATGGAAAATATTTAAAACATATATATGTAATTTTTTTTTATTAAATTTAAAAATAAAATAGGAAGAGAATTTAAAAATTACTTGTTTATATGTTCAAATTATACACAGAAACAATAAATTTATAAACAACATGGATTTATTTAAAAATGAGAATTTCATATATAGACATTAATAAATAATTTATAAACAATATGGATGTAGTTAATTTGATATAGACATTTAACAATCAAATATTAAGTTTTTAAATTTGATATATAAATTTGACAATCAAAAGAATAGAGTAAGCATTTAAGTGATTAGTCTGTGCCTGAGAAGTCGGCCAGGAGCTGAATCTATTGTCTTTCACTCTAGTGTTAAAGACTTAGATTCAAATGCCCTACTTTTATGTGCATAGATAATCTCTTATTAAAATTGGTTGTGAGATGGTCATGGAGGGCCAACCATGGGAATGCCCACGGCTTGGCCACATGGCTGGTTCCCCACATCCAAATCACAGTCATTTAAAATGTTTTGTATTTTATAAAAAAATCATAAAAATTTCAAATTGTCCAACTTTTTATTTCGAACGTTTTGTATTTTCTAAAAATTTCAAATCTCCAGGAATTCAATTTATAAATCCATGTTCTACATATGTAATATTAGAGTATCATACTTTTCTTACAAATTTTAGCTTACAATGTTTCTTACAATGACTTGTTTACCATTAAATTATATTAACTCTTTCGTAAGTTATGTTGTTTTCAATCTTTTAAGTTATGTTGTTCTCAATCTTTTTTCACTTGATGCTACAAAACATTGGTTGTATGTTTTTAATAATGTGAATCTAGATTATAAAATGTATTCAAAATATTTTGATGATACAAAATATTGGTTGTTTGGTTTTAGTAAAGTTAGTAGATTATAAAGTTTATTCAAAATATTGAGGATATTGAAGGAGTCCTACACAAGAAATGATGTCCTTATTAGATGAGATTTTCATATTATAAATAAAATCCATGTGATCCCTTGATCTATAACACCTTGCATACCATTGCACCACTTCTCAACAAGTGAATGCATATGGTATGTTTGTTGCGTGTACAAGGATATAATTCCCTAAATCCCTTAGACACCTTGCATTTACGAATGTCAATTTTCCAAGGAGACAATACCTTTGATTGTTGATGCAAGGAAAATAACATGGAACGTATTTCATCCAACCACACTATTTTGGGCATGGATGGCCCTATATTGGATTTGATTCCTAGACTATAGGGAATTTAATAAATTGTGCTTAAATATATGTTTCTTATTCCAACCATTAATAAATTATTAAATTGTATTTGTAATCCCCTTTCTTGTTGTTTTTCTAGATTGACTTCCTTTGCTGAACTCAACTTTTGATTTCAATGACTTCTATGTGTGGGTTTTATTGATTATTATGAAAATATTATGGTCTTATATTTTGTCCCTTATCCCTTTAGTCACCAGTCTGTGCCTGAGGAGTCATCCAGGAGCCGAATCGACGATCGTCACTTTATGTGTTTAAAGACCTATATATTCAAATGCCCTTCTTTTATGTGCATGGATGATGAGTGAAGGATAATAATTTTACCTACTGTATATCCATTACTTATCTTTGAGTTGATTGATTCATGGATGAATGTTTATTCTGTGCGCCTTCTTATGAGTGAGTACGTCTGTGGCTTGATTGATTAAAACTTTGATTTCTCTCTGTGTTTTTAATTGGCTAAACTTGGGTACATCTCTGTATTTTTATTGATAAACTATGCATTGTGAATGATAAACCTCTGAGTTGAATGAAAATCCCTTGGCGAACCCAACTTCTGATTTCAATGACTTCTCTGTGTGGTTTTTATTGATTATTATGAAAATATTGTGTTTTTATCTTTCGTCCCTTATCCCTTTAGTCATTAGTCTGTGTCTGAGCAGTTGGTCAGGAGCCGAATCGACGGTCTTCACTTCAATGTTTAAATACCTATAGATTTAAATGCCCTTCTTTTCTATTCATGGATGATGAGTGAAGGATAAGAATTTTCTATGCAATCTATCCCTTATTTATCTCTGAGTTGATTGATTCATGGATGAATGTTTAGTCTTTGCACGTACTTATGTATATTTGGTTTTTCCTTGAAATTCATCCGATGAATATTTAATTTAATATGTTTGTCTTTTTAGTCAATAACTGACTGAATTTCATTTTTTTCAGTCTCTATAACAACCAAATTCAGAACTCACTTTTGATATGGCTTCTCTTGCAAACCATAGACTCTTATCATAGTAAACTACTCAATAAAGAAACAGTCTCCCACTTTGGTGGCCTTTTCCAATTGTAGTGACCCTTTGACTAAAGGAATAATTATAAAGAATACTTCATTTTGGATAATAAAGTCTAATATAGAAATAAAAGAGTCTTATATGTGAACTAATTATTATACTCATTTATTACTTCACACATATTGACCAAAGTTATTGAATAATTTTCTTATTGATGATATTTATATTCATATAATATAAATTCAAATTGACAACTTATTAATTAATTCATTAATAACCTAGACATTAGTAACTAATGTGTTTATTGAACTATAATATTTTATGTGTGTTGGATATGTAGGAATAGCTAGCGCACACATATCCCACACGTAAACGATAATAACAAGTGATGTTCCTAATGCATATTTTTAAAATGTTCATAACTAATGATGCATACAAATAAATAAAGTAAATCAAACTTCAAATAATCCTCATTAAAGAAATAATAATAATTCAACATTCAACCATCTTTAAAATTGAATTATTATAATTTAAACATGGTAGGAACTAGTTGAGGAAACAAGGAATGGCATATCGAATCCCAAATGTGATCCTCAATTGACTTAGAATCACCCCTCCTTTTAAACCCTTAATTCCATATTGCATCTCTCATCCCTTCCTTTGTTGAAATGTCTTGGAGTTTCGATTATATTGATCTAACTCTAGATATAATCCAAATGTGAAAGTATCAAAGATTTCGACCTAACATCTCTAGTAGACAACTAGTATTAATCATCACACATCTAGGGGAGTGTGGATAGCATGACCCTCCCACAACACGAGGGGAGCGTGGATATCTATATACATTACCATTTGGAACCATTAAATTTGTGACAATTAAGGCTCACTCACTTGCATCTTCTTCAAAATATATACGCCATTAAAACTCACATTACTATTTGTAGAAATGGGCTTCATTACCACCATAAATTTCATGACAATTAAGAATCACTCAATTTCATCTTCTTCTTAATATATATCCCATTAAAAATCACATTACTATGTTTACAATAGGTTATGATGCACTTACATTTGAAATTATTATCATGATTTCTCTCAATCAATGTGAATTTCCTCCTTATATGACTATATTTTATCTAGATTTCTAACTCCAACTAAGCCTCACAAATATTACATTTGCTCCACCTAGTCTTAATTTATATTAGGAATATGAACAACCCTCATACCCATCCCATGTTGATTTTATTAGTGGGTGTGTGAGGTTATTAAGATTAAACTTTTGGTTTTGGGGATTCTAATGCATTGCATTATATGTTGTCTTAGTGGATCCAACCATAGGGAACTTTTAAGGAATCTTAAAGAAATGTTATAATACGTTTTTTGAGTGGATCCAACCGTAGGGAAATTTTAATGAATATTAAAGAAATGTTACAATGAATATATATGTGGTCTTAGTGGATTCAACCATGTTCAAAGAGTATTCACATGCTATTGAATTAATTTTAGGTAGTTATCCACTCAATGTTAGACTTTATTGCTTTCTATATTCTCAAAAGAGTGAGACAAAGTAAATGGATAAAGACATGTTAGAGGTTGAAATCATGTGTCTTAACAAGAATGTATTCTCTTCTCTAGTGATCTTAGTAAACAATAGGGATAAGTATCAAAGGATGGTCCTATACTATAGGGAATTTAATAAATTGCACTTAAAGATATGGTTCTCATTCCTACCATTAATAAATTATTAACTTGTATTTGTAATCCACTTTCTTGTTGTTTTTCTGAATTGATTTCCTTTGGAGAACCCAACTTCTGATTTCAATGACTTCTATGTGTGGGTTTTATTGATTATTATGAAAATATTGTGGTTTAATCTTCAGTCCCTTATCCATTCAGTCTTCAGTTTGTGCCTAAGAAGTTGGCCAGGAGCCAAATCGACGGTCGTCACTTCGGTGTTTAAAGACCTATATATTCAAATGCCTTGCTTATCTATGCATGGATGATGAGTGAAGGATAATAATTTACCCTGTTGTCTATCCCTTACTTATATTTGAGTTGATTTATTCATGGCTGAATGTTTAGTATTTGTGCCTTCTTATGAATGAGTACCTCTGCGTCTTGATTGTTTAAAACTTTGATTTCTCTCTTCCTTTTTAATTTCTTGAACTTGGGTACATCTATGCATTTTTATTGATAAACTCTACATTGTTAATGATAAACCTATGAGTTGAATGACAATCCCTTGGCAAACCCAACTTCTGATTTCAATGACTTCTTTATGTGTCTTTTATTGATTATTATGAAAATATTGTGTTTTTATCTTTCATCCCTTATCCCTTTAGTCATCACTCTGTTCCTGAGCAGTCGGTTAGGAGTGAAATCGACGATCGTCACTTCAATGTTTAAAGACCTGTAGATTAAAATGCCCTGCTTTTTTGTGCATGGATGATGAGTGAAGGATAAATTTTTTCTCTACTATATATCCCTTACTTATCTCTGAGTTGATTGATTCATGACTGAATGTTTAGTCTTTGCGCCTACTTGTGTAGATTTGGTTTTTCCTTGAAATTCATCCGATCAAAATTTAATTTAATATGATTGGATTTTTATTCAGTAACTGATTGAATTTCACTTTTTTCAGTCTCTAGAACAACCAAATTCAACCCTAACTTTTGATATGGCTTCTCTTCCAAACGATAGAATCTTATCATAGTAAACTGTTAAAAAAGGAACCATAGACTTTTGAAATTGTAGTGATCCTTTAACTAAAGGAATAATTATAACGAATACATTTTTTTGGATAATAAACTCTAATATAGATATAAAAGAGTTTACATACTACATAAAACCTAAGGTCTTATATTTTTTTCTTTATTCATAATTTTTGTTGGTCACTGTTGCAGATATTAACTCATACTTGTCTCGTGCTTAAATTTTCATGATTTTTCAAAGTATAGATATTGAGGAGAGATGTCAACATGAGATTCTCCAAACATTCCTCGCAAACTCTCTAGGTTCTCCTAAGAAGGAAGAAGAGAAACTCCTTTGATTGAGACTTTGAGTGACCAACAACAATCTCGTCAGAGGAGATTTTCAAATGAGTCTGTGAATAGATCAACTGAAAAATATGCTCAAACAAGTACTATGGATGAAAATTTCTTAGATAGGTTGCGCATTAATACTCCTACACTTGAGAATGTAGGGAATACCTCAGGACAAGAGAATATCTCTGGTAATTTTCTTTGATTTTATTTTTATTTTTGTGTATTTAAATTTATGTGATGTTAAATGTTGTAATTACTTTCAAATGTTTGTGTAGACAATGATTTTAGAGAAAGGGACGAAAATGAAAGAGAGAGTGGTTGTCACAAAGATGATAATTTTGGTGGTGAGGGTGAATGTGGATTTAGGAGGCCGCATTATCAAGAAACAAAATATTGCACACCTACATCCACCTATCCTTCGGATGTTGGTGATGAACTTCCCTGGGAATGGATTACTGAAGCAATGATTCTTGAGTGATGCTTAGGTGTTAAAATGAGGTTGGAAAATGATTTGATGGTCTTGGAACTCCCTGAGGAGAGTAAACAAAGATTGCAAATTGTTTTTCATTCATTGCAAAACTTTATGGATGCATATCAGAAGATGGGGCCAACCACTGACAGTTTTTTCGATCTAATGAGATGACCAAAGTCAGAGGTGATGGGCCATGATAAGTGGGAGGCAATAAAAAATAGAGCTGCAAAAGAAGATACCATTTCAATATTCAATTTCAAGGATGGGCCAAAGTGGAAGATGTTGAAGGTGCAATATTTTAAGCACCTTGACATTGCAGGGCATCTGTATAACCAATTTTTGGCGGTATATGGAAGATTTTCGTGGAATGATGAGGTTCCACACTATTTTGAAAGACATTTTTATGTAGAGTTTTTCTTGCACAGGCACCTTGATTATACTAGTCTATCGTCCAAATATTATGGGACTGGTAAATGATGGACATATGATGGCAAAGGGGCATATCGAAATGCGACATTGATGAGGCCTCTACAACCTTTAGTACCTTGACTAACAGGGGAAAATTTGGAAGCAATTTTTTATGTTGTTGATGTTGGCATGAACCATAAGCAAGAGAAAGACAATTCTCAAGCCATATTTGTTTATAAAACATATGTGGAGTTAGATACCATGTTAGCAGAAGATGTTTTGGAGTATGCAAATGTTTTTCATGATAGTTGGAAACAAGTCATTCAAAATGATGATCTGAACAACAGATTTGTATTTGTTCTAGTTAGTAAATTTTTTATGCATTTTATGATAGTTTACTTCTAATTCTAGATTTAGATATCATTGTATCTATAGAAATAATTGATTTGTTATTGTAATTAATTGCAGTTTGGAGATATGTTAAATGAATATCTAGTAAATAGGGGACTTGATTCCATAAGTTTAAATTTGGATGGGTTGAATCAGATATGCATTTTTTAATATCTACAGATGAGCACTTTAGTTGTTCAATCTCCAATCTTTTGAATAAGAGATTGAAACAACATTTATAATTTTGTATAAATGTGAACACATTGAATCCTAGATTTAGTTCTTAGTTGCATTGTTCACAGATCCCTATTCCATCTCCTACTACTTGGGAAAGCTTGTCTCAATTATTATTGGGAGAGTTTGAAGAGGGTGGGAGTTCACATGTATCATTTAATGTCTTAAAATCATTTCAATTTAATTTTTCAAATTCTCAAATTTGAAATGTGTTATATAGAATAATGTGGAGAAGAGAGTACCTGAGAGTGTGCTTGGAAGGGAGATTGGGATTGATGAGGAAGTGGAGGAAGCACCGATATTTGGTTTAACGACCTCCTCGTTACGACAACAACTCTGAGAACAGGTGCAAAATCTTGTTTTTTTTTTGTGTTTAAATGTTAAGGTGTGTGAGCGCGTGTAGAAGTAACAAACACACTTGACTCTACATCGCCACCCGAAAACCAACAAGACGTAACCACGACGTTCAACACAAGAAGAATGAAGGCACACAACGAGTAACTGCAACAATATACGACCATAGGCATAAGGCACACAACACAAACATTAAGACATACTGGGGGTGCACAGTAAGAACACAGAGGGAAGAATCCATGGTGTTAGGGTTACTATTTCTGCATAAGAAAGCAGGGCGTTTAGTCTTAAGTCTTCTCGAAAGAAGATTAGACAGGCTCCTGGCCGACTGCTCAGGCAGGAACTAGTAACCCGACCTAGAACAAGATGCAAGTAAGACGAATACAACAAGATGACCCCGACATATCACAGTGACAACAAGCAATAAACGCCCCTAGATGTAAGGCGTACAACTAGCAGCTGTAAGCAGAAAATGACACCAGGTGTTAAGTACAGTACTGTCACAGATGGAATAATCCAACATTAGAGTTTACTATTTCTGCACAGAAAAGAAGGGCTTTTAGTCTTATGTCTTCTTGAAAGAAGATTAGATAGGTTCCTGGCCGACTGCTCAGGCAGAAACTAATAAATCTTTTAGGGAGTCGCAATAGTGGAAACTGTGCCTTTAAACAGCCCGGGACTCTTGATATGGAACTGGATCCCTTACACCAGAAATACACACATACATATATACTAAGCTACAAGAGGTGTCTATATCCTGCCCGACACAACCGACCAAGCAACCAACTAAATACTATCAAGTACAATATAGACAAGAAGAACAATTACGTCCTTTACGGAAGGCACACGACAAGAAGGACTCCGACAAAGAATACCCAAGTTCAACATGGTTTAAATGAACAACCACCCTAATTTACTAACTCGGAGTAATTTATTGTACGTAAGTCAAGGTTATTGCACCATATATGTTATTAACAACAATAAACATTACAATACCATTTTCATGAAATATTAACCACCCTTCATTTATCTCACATATCCGGACCATGATTTTACATTTACAATACCTCTTATATGCTACAACCACCAAAATTATAATGACCTTCCAAGATAAAAACATTCAATTAAACATGAGGAGCTCACAATGCGATGTCATCAATGATCATAAGGTTCAATAATAATGCATTAAAAATAACCTCATAATTATAGGTAACATTCAATTGAAATTAACAATATACATCATAATTAAAAGTGGCAATCTATAAAATAATGAAATTAAAATGATAATAATTAAAATGGGCCATAATTGGAATGACAAACTATCAGTATTACAAATGACAATATTTAAAGATAACAATTAATTAAGGATTTCAATATATAGAATTACATCATAAGTATAGGTGACATCAATTCGGAAATAACAATTTACGTCAGAATTAAGAATGGCAAATCTATAATAATATAATAGAATTTAAATGGCAATAATTAAAAGGGCAATAATTTGAAATGACAAACTATCAGTATTACAAATGACAATGCTTAAATATAGAAATCAATTAAGGATGTCAATATATAGAATGACATCATAATTATAGGTGACATCAAATTGAAAATAACAATTTACATCAGAGTTAAAAATGGCAATCTATAATGGAAACTTTTAATCTAAATTACAACATTTAATTTTTGGATATTCATTACAACATTTTATGATTAGTTACAACATTTATTTATAGACGGAAGACTGGCATTCTATAAGTACCACTTTTAATATTCATTATAACATGTAATATTTAATATTAAATTCAACCTTCTATAATTAATTACAGCATTTAGTTATGGAATGAAACTGGCATTCTATCATGACCATGTTAAATCTGCAATATAACATTAATATTAAATACAACATTCCTTAATCGACTACAACATTTAAATACAGAATGAGAATGGGCATTCCATAGCGAGAGGTTTTAAAATTTGGTTTACCAATATTACTAGCATAGTATTAATATCCACAGGCAGTAACGTTCCAATATGACAAGCATTTAAGTTAGAGCTATTATCTCTCTCTGCAAGTTCAGAAAATTCGAATCCCCTACGGGTGAGGTGCTGGAGCACTGACACTGTGATTTCGCAGCAGAGGAAGGTCACTACCGTCTCAGAGGGAGGGCACAGCCGGCCATACCAGAGGCACGAATCTTAAGGTTGGCAGTGGCATGGTTTCGAACGACCAACTCCAGAAATTATAGCACTACACGTAGAGGTGCGTAACCATAGAAACAGGGATTGGAGAGCAGTGGAAGCATAGGGGTAATCTTCCCCAAACGCCCAGAGAACACACCACTTTGCAGAGACTAAGGGCGTGATCTGTGTGGGTACACACCATACCATAAGAAGGGATTGGAATGGCAGGTTTGCAGGCCAGAAATACATAAGGAAAAACAATCGGACAACAACTCGACGCTGAAGGTTCAGCTGGGTGAAGTCGGATTCGAGATCGTTTGCAGGAACTCCAGCAGCGTTGTGGAGGATCAATGCCACAGATTGCCAGAATGTCTATTCACCAACATACCAGAGAAAAAGAACACCCAAAGCTTCATGGATTTCGATCACCATTGAGTTAGGAAGTGTAGAACCGCAATGGGACAATAATGTAAAAAGAAAAAAAATTCGTCATTGGAAAATAACAATACCATTGTCCTTGAAACAAAAGGCATACCTAATTGCAAATTCTTGGAAACTTACAAGTTATAAAAAGACTTCGATCATGAAAGACCCGATTTCAATCCCTTGGTAATTTATAAATTAGAAATTTTTCATTCAAGACGGGAAATATAAAAACGCCAGTGAACATATTACTATTGACAATACCCAGCATAAATTCGCCAAGGCAATAATAAGATAGCCATGGTACCAACATGATTTGGCAGAGGGATAAGTTCAACAACCAACTAACAAGGAAAATCAACACCCGATAACGAAATACAAGAATGCCAAACAAATTCCAGAAATGCCCAACGAAATCCAACACCACCAAAACGAATTCATCCACAGATCGAAGGATAAATAAATTAAAAAAAAAATTGCCAACTCTCATACAGACGAAGCCAGATCTAAACACCAGATCAACAGGTCTTAGAACAAAAATTGCCCAACCCAAGTGCCAGAACCAACATTTCAGAACATATTTTTTTTTTTGTAAGTAAGGGTAATATTATATATAAAAGGTGCCTGCTAAAGCGTGGTATGTCTCCAAAAAAACATTGTACAGCTGGCTGAAAATTCTGGACTGCCCCAACAGAGGGGAAACCAGTCCAGTCAGCATCCAGTCATGTGAATTAAGTGTTACTACTGCATCTAGGAAATCAAAGAAAAGTCCAAACTAAGTGCTAAGTGTTCTGCAAGTCTAATACTAAACACCTGTCGATACATAGCAAGAAAATTAAACACCTGGCGAAAAGCCCAGCCATGTGTCCCGGAGCTCTGCTGCCCACGGTTCTGCGACGATGTTGCTCGGCTGCTCGTTCCTGGGTTGCTCGACTGCTGGTTGCTTGGTCACCTCGCGCTCCTTGTTCTCCACTGGGTCGCTGTGCTCCGCTGGTCGCTTCCTTGTTGCTGCTTGGCGCAACACTCCTCCGATGTCAGCCACCGGTGCCTCCCCCATGGGAGTGCCAGAGGGGTCCGGTGAGAGCTCTGAATGCATGGCCGAGAGGGTGCGTAAGAAGGAAGCTACATTGTCCTCAGTAGCTTGAATTCTGAACTTGAAGTCCGCCACCTCCCTTCGGAGCTCA
>ML782492.1:394061-404663 GCA_009831015.1 Picea engelmannii | reverse complement strand
ATGTTGTCAGGGAAGTCCACTTTAAATCTTTTTCTCTCTTCTTTTCATTGAATATTTCTTTTCAAAAACGTAGTATCATCATGAAAATTTTAAATGGAAAGTAAAGAGATAAGTAAATTTGAACTATCAATTCAACCCTGACCTAAGGTGCCACGAGTAGGACTGCACTCATCTTAATAAGGATTTTCCTATTTTTAGTCTCTTTTATTTTTAATAAAAATGCTTGGTCAAAGTAGCATCTCATGCATCACTATATTAAGAAAAAAACATGCCCGCACATGATATTTTTTATGATTTAGTTCTTCCTTTATTTTACAATGAGATGCTAATGGATCCAAAAGCTCAAGTTTATCTTTGGCCAAAATCATTTCCTGAAAAGTTTTATTTTGTTGTTTTGATTTTTTTTGTACTTCTGATTTTGAATCCCATTAATAACATTTGATTTGGTTTGTTGTGTGCTTTTGTTTTATTTGATTATTTTAAATGAGTTTTCTTCTTATATTTCTGTTTGAATCAATATATTTCTAATCAAAGAACTATTGTCGAAGGAAGCATTTCTTTTAAGACTTGTGTTTTTCAAGCAATTTGAAATAGCTCAAAGAGGTCCTGGTATTAAGATATAGCTCAGACAATTGATTTTTAAGTCAATTGTCACTCTCATTTTGTCCTCAAATTATTTTTGCTAGAGTATTACACCAGAGATATGGTTTAAATCTTTGAGAATTATGATGATATTTAAACTTTTTACACTGTCCATATTCTTAAGGAATCACTTTTAAGTACTTCCCCTGTAACATACTGCTCTGGCGCACTGAGAAAACTTATTATTTGAGGACACTTGCTCGCAAGTGATCTGGACTTTTCTGATGTTAAAACATTTATACTTGATTATGATGCGTTATGATAGATGACATGATGTTTTACTATTTGATGTAGACAGGTGCTATTGACTCAGTTTTATTGAGTGTGCAGGGTTTTGGACCTTGATGATGCAGATGCATCGGTGGAACCCCTTGGACTCCGGATTGAGTCAGGGAGTGTGCTAAGAAGAAATTATTTGCAAAGAAGAAATTATTTCCTAACTTGTGAAAGAACAAAAGATAATTTAATAAATAATAAATGAAAAGATTAATTAGCGCATTTCCCTTTTTGGTTTAAAAAAAAAAAAAGAAAAAAAGGAAAGAAAGGGAATAATAAAAATAGGGAAATGAGCCTTTCAATAAATTTAAAGAAAATAATTTTGGAGAAACGTGGGGGATGAGTGACACTTGTAAGACAGAGAATTTTTACAGGGTTTTCATTAAAACTTAAATGAAATGTGATTTAGGGCAAGGGGGGGTCTCAAAACTCTATAAAAGAAAGGTAGATGAGGAAGATGGGGGAGGGGTTGTAAGCGTAACGTTACACTGTCGTATTGTGGCTTGACTGATTGCTTGTGAGGAGTTGGGATTTTCTCAGCTCGGATTGGAGTGGTAGCTCAGCCTTGCGAGGCGAGATGAGAAGCTAGACTTATCTTCTGGATCCTATGTAGCCCCTTTGCGGCTCGGGGGGCTAAGGGGGAAGCAGAGTACCCCTTGCGAATGGCTGGGAGGTACCGGTGAGGTCTCGACGGTCGGTGAGCGGGAGCAGCAAGGAGCGCGCAAACATCATTCGAGGCATGCGACAAGGCATGGTATGCTCTTCTATTGTAGAGTAGGATGCTTATTGTTGTATATGGATTCAATGATAGTCTGATAGAACCCCTCACTGGCGTTCTCATATTGTTGACAAGCACCCCTTTTTGTTTAGATTGGATGTTCTGAGATGTACACAAGAAAATTTATTCATTAAATCTGTCATTGGGCGTTTGATGCAATGTCTGGTTTTAATACTTCTGTGATGTATTTGGTAACAGTCGTAAAAAACATTATCACTGCTATTGTATTCTGTAATGAGTGGGAAAGAAAATGATTATGGTTTGGCGATGGTGATATACGATCGCTGCAGAATGTTTGTCCCTGAGTTCTTTATGACGACCTCTAGCCTTGCGCTCCTCCCTTTGTTCGCTGCAAATTTTTCTTTGGGGTTTCCTGAGATTGATGTCCTACGTCTAATTGTTCTTCCTTGAATGTGCAAGGGCCAGATCGCCCAATCTTTCCTTTTGGTTATAATCACCCAAGATCGCTGCCTTTATACCCTTGATCACCTGGGATAGTGTTTACAGGGATAACGTTTTGGATGTATCTTAGTACCGTTAATTTGCTTAAACCAGCGTTTATACATAGGACCCCGAATCTGACACTGGGAATGCTTCCTTTACTCATCGAATTTTTGACTGCGTCTCCATGTCGGATAGATCGACAGTGAATTAGATAAGTGGTAATTATTGGGTTATCCTTTTTCTGAGTGATTTTGGTTAGCTGTCGGTTCTCGCATTCTCCCCCTCGGATCCCAAAAGACCTTCAACGATTTGAATAATTGAGCCTCGATTTGTCTGTTCAGCTGGAAGTTACAGCGAGATACCCTGCTACGAGTGGCTTTACCATTTCCTTCTGGTGCTATTGCACAACGATTTTTCCTTTATCTAAACGTTCGACATTGTAGAATCCGTCTGGTGCGAGGTCAGCTATCTGATGCCTTTAGCAAACCCTGTGTTGTGCAAGGGACAACGTGTTGCTGATACTTGACCATGGTTTTATCAATACGCATCATAGGATGAGAGCAGCGGACTGATTCTGGGCGTGACGCCCCATCTGTCTATTTCAACGAAGTTAACGGTGGGATGACAACACCATACAGTGGTAACAACGACCAGCTAGTGATTAAAATGGCTAAATCTGAGCCGAGGGTTAACGCGTGGATAGTTACAGCCCCTTTTTATTTTTAATCTTTTTCCCACCTATGATTACCTTACACTTAGGCGTGAGCTCTTCTGCTAAGTCGACCTCCCATTAATACAGTAATTACAAATTAAATCTTACCCAGAAAGTGCGGTCGTGAGATGTGTAGGGTGGGAGCGCATCAGCACTTTAAAATTCTTGATTAATGAGTTGGCAGACACCCTTAAACCGTGCCATAATTTTTCAAAAAAATCTGTGACAGCATCCATTGGCCAGTGGTAGCAACACCCCATTTAAAGGAATCCCTTTAACTGCAAACTTCAATGTAAGGATTTTCTTTTTAAAAAAAAATCGCACCCTGCTTAGCTGGTATCTTTATTGATTTTGCGTGTCTTTGGAAGAATGGCTCCAATGGCGAAATTCCGTTTCTACCCAATTTTTTTGATTCTCAGTTGATTGATCCTCGCGTCCTCAGCTCCTTGAAACCTCTGGCATTTTAGTTCTCCCTACAATCTTTTTAAGACCTTTTAAGGATCCCTGACAGTCAGATTGGGGTTATCGGATTTCCTTAGCTTGACATTTCGTTTCAAACTATTGCTTATCCCATAACCTACAATCTTTTTAGTTGGATAAAAGAATTGTCTCGATTTAAATCTTAGCGGGTGTGGTCTAATACTTGGGAGGGTTTAATAATTGCTTAGTGGGCACCGTCTTAAGTGGGCATTGCACTAATTTAAAAATTGATTATGGTTAGTATAAATTGGGCGTAGTTGACATAATCGGGATGCTCGTATATTTTTATTTTTATTTTTATTTTTGAACATGCTGCGATTATCAAACTGGTTTTAATATCATAGCTGTCAAGTTGTTGCCTAGTTTACTTTAACCAAAGTTAGTCCCCCTTTTTATCTAATTACTAATTTCCTTCCTTTAAATCAAGTCCTTCTCTTATGTATGGTGGTGAACAACTAAGGTAAATAACCCATCACAGGGTGGACCCTTATTGCACAAGAATGGTTGATGGGACTGGTCACTTTAGAAACTTGGTTGGGACATCCTCTTAAGTTTAGGAAATGGTTGAGTTTAAATGACTTGTTAACAACAATTAAATGCCTTTATTTAAGGATAATAAATTATTATTATTATAGGTGGGACAAGGATTGGTTAAAGGAGAATGATAAAAGTTTACATGCATTTGTTTAAGTTATTTAAGGGTGCATGATAAAATTTTACATGTAGTTTGTTTAAGTTAGTTAAAGGTGAATGATAAAATTTTACATGCAGTTTGTTCAGTTAGTTAAAGGTGAATGATAAAAGTTTACATGCATTTTGCTTAAAGTTAGTTAAAGGTGAATGATAAAGGTGTTCATGCTTTTTGCTTAAGTTGGTTAAGGGTGAATGATAAAAGTTTATATGCATTATGTTTTATGTTAGTTAAGGGTGGATATTAAAAAGCTTGTATGCCTTTTGTTTGTTAGTTATTGGAGTATGATGAAGAGGCTTTTAATGGAAATTAAACTCTCTCAATGGAAAAGCTAGAAGGGGAGTATTATGAGTTGTAATTATTTTAGTCAGGTCTTTATTGAAAACTTCCAAGTTGAATAATTATAGTTATGGTTTTACAATGACTTGATGTATGGGGGACTACCTAAAAGGACCTGGAAGGTATATCACTTCACACACCCTGGATTTTGTTTTAATGATTGGTTGATTAAATAGAGTACCTGAGATTTAAAAAGAGTTGTGCCTCAAGTTGGATACCGCTAAATAGTTTATGTATATCAGATGCCTTGCGCACTTGAATTTAAAGTTAATTGAAGAAATGTTTAAGTGTTTAGATTTTGGTTGCGCACATTGCACAATGTTGGATTTTGTTTGCTAATTCTCACTCACTTTTGAAGGATTTATGTTACCGGTGACGTTGATGTTGGTTGCTTTGGGTTGGTCTGATGATTGTCCTTATCTTGGTAGGATTGTTGCTTGTGTCGGGAGGGATGTAGACACCTCCATGTTCCTCAGAACAGTCGCCAGGCCTGAGGCCTTAAATGTTTAAAATTGATGGGAACCTGGGCTTGATCATTGCTTATGTGTCTTGGAGGTCCTAACCTTTGCAGGGTAGGATGGATGGGAAGTCAGTCTTTTTATGGTCGATTGATAGTCGTTAAATGCTTGCAGTTACTTGTTGTGCGCCCTATGTCATCTTATTGTGATCATCGTTTTTGCGTCTTGTTAGTTTTCAGGTGGCGACATTGAGTCTAATGTGTTGTTTCCCTGGTACACACGTGCGCTCACAAATAAAAAATAAAAAATAAATCACTTGTTATAAGAGGTTGTCGGCGTAACAAGGGGGTCGTTACATCCCCATTATCTAGATGATTTCTTAAATATCTAAACCATGATAAAACTTCCAGTTTTGAAAGAAAATAAATAACATGATCAACTATTCACCTATATTGCAATTAACCTCGAGTATCACCCCACTCGCTTTGTCATCAGGAAATCTATAATTGTATTATTATTTAAAAGTGGCATAAGAGGGTTGAAAGCACTTATGTGTGGGACGTGTGTGTAAACCCGTCAGGGTACTGAACAGGCTCGCTCGCTGCGGGTAAATGCACACATGATACCAAGACAACTTCGTCGAGGTACTTAACAGGATTGCTGGAAACGAATCAATGTTGGGTCGAGAGGTAGCAGGTATATGTTTTTAAATTAGCTTTTATGGAAGTATACATCATGTGGATACAACTATTGGATGGGCTTAAATCATTTGAGTGGGTTAAATGACATCCTTGTCGAGGCTATGGACGCCTGCTGGCAGCAGTGGCTCTGTCAACAGTATTGAAGTTCTTTTATAAACATTGTGACTCTTTGATTAAGACATTATTTCAGGTTATAATTCCCTACAAAGAAAATTCTATTGCCTGGTTATAACATTGAGCTTATCCTAATACCATATGGTCTCAGAGTGAATTTATTTCAGGGAGCTTAAATCCTTTTATCGGTCTTATTATTTTATTCATGAGATGAAATCTTACCAGATCAGAGATAACTACTTCACCAAGTAAGTCGTCATTTTTTGGGCCCCAACAACTCCCCCTATATTTTTACAAAATTTAAAGGGCCCCCGTTAAAATCTTGAAAATTATAATGAGCTACAGAATCAATCTTTTCAAATAGTTTCATACCTTGGCTTGCTTTGAGAAAAACTTAATACATTCACTATAGTATTATATATTCATTAAAAGAATATATGTCAAAAGTTATAAGCGAACATAAAAATCTCAATTTAAACAAAAACAATAATTTTTTTTGAATGTTTAGTTTCGTTTAAATTATAATTATGTGTTCATTCTCTTGCTCATTAACAAGTTTGACTATTTTGAATAATGTGTTCAATATTTTATCAAATAATGTCTTGGTTGGTTTCTCATTTTCATGAAATCATTTGGTGATATTAAATAATTAAATTTGTTTTTCATTTTGCATCTTATTTCAAAATAATAATAATAATAAAAGAATTATCTATCATTTGTTTGATTTTGTAAAAAAAACTAAAATTAATATTTTTTCTCCATTAACTTGAAGCTTCTAGATCATATTTGAAAACAAATTATAAATAATGTTTGTTTATAAGTTATAGTTAGTTTAAATTTATTTTTGATTTTTCTAGATTTTGTTTTATTCACAATTTTTAGGTTATTAATTTAGGTTTCTTTTTGTTTCACAGGTTTCTATTATCAAATATTTGATACGGATCTGATCATGGCTTGATTTTATTATCCAAATACATTAAAGATGATTGATCCAAAAATAATTATGGATTGCTACAAATAATTTTATGAGCAACAACAGATAAAATTTGAAAAGACATCAAGATCAGAGAGGTGAATTTGCACAACCGATTGCACCCAAACCGTGAGGAATTAGAAGAAACGGTTGAAAAAACAGAACCAAAATGGACCCATTTGCTTTCCGCATAGAGATTTTCTCAAACAAGTGCACGATTTGAGAGATATTTGTGTCTCTTTTAGAGGTAAATTTTAGGTGGCGGAAATTAATAGTGACGCCCAAACTATTCATTCATTTTATAAGTGTATGAGAAAGATTAAAGCCAAGGGGATCCAAGAATTGGAGAGAAGGATTTTAATCCTTTCTCTTTTGTATATTATTTCTTTTGTAAAAAATTTATTTCTTTTCAAATGGAGTAATGGATAGCTGGAAGCTTTGGGAGAATGGACGAGCATTTTCAAAGAAGAATATGAAATTCCAGATTGTTTAATGGCTTTTGTCCTGTAAGTGAAATGGTTTTATTTTCATTATAATGTATTCATATTCTTTGAATAATTGATTATGCATTGATTTAAATAGCTTTAGTCTTTTTTATCAATACATGGTTAATTATTATCATTTATGTATTAATTTTTTTCAATCTTTAAAGTCTATTATCCAAATAATTTCTTCCAGGACTACAAAATGGACAAGTGATTCCAAAAACTTAATAGAACAACATATATGTATTTTTTCTTTAGCCTTTTGTTTATATTGTTGTTATTTATGTTTTTTTTTTAATCCTGTTACATGTGCAGGTTTGTTATCTTTAGATTAAATGATCTGTGATGTGTAGGAGGCTTATATTATAAATACCATCTATCATTTGCTTCATCAAAATAAAAATGTTGTGATTATATATTCGATTTAAATAATGAGATTTATCTTTGAATTTTAAATTGAATGATAAAATGCATAGATTGCTTGGATACACCTCACTAATTCACTGACAGGATAACTTCTTTGTATTTTTCTGTCATTTACATATCATTGAAACTAGAATGTATGGTTCAGCTTTGACTATCCACAGGTTCATGTTTCATTAACGTTTTTACAAGATTCTTCAAATTTATAAAAGAAAAATAATAAATATTTTTATGTGCTTTCTTTATTTGCTTCCTAGAAGCAATCATTTTATCATTGATTTTCATAAGTTTCGATTAAAACTTGCAGCTTGTAAATCATGTAAATAAATGAGACTTGTATATATTCTACTTAAATACAACTACTACAGTTACATTAGAGCATATATACATATATATAGTGTTTACTAATTAGTTAGTTATTTCTCTATTTTATTCGTTTCTTTTGGGATTCTTAGACTGGCTAACGGAGCCATTAAACCTGTTAGAACGAGTTACAACAAATAGTTTGGGTTATTTAGACAACCCTAGACCAGACTCGCTCTTCCAATTGACGGATGGTCAATTTCACCCGTCAACAATTGACTCTAGAAGGAGGGAAGACTCACAAGCTAGCCTTGTAGGAGCCTTTGTTTCCAATTTATTAATTTCCCATGGCTCCCTAAATCACTGTGTTGGAACATGATTTCCACTTCTCATTACCTGATATTCCCAACAAGACAGTCTCTCTCTTGTCCAAACTCACCTTTGATGGTGGGGGGAATGTATCTACAAAATACCATATTAACAATTTTTGGTGTAAATGCATCAAGCATGATATTTCTGATTTAAAGGCTTTGTGCAGATTGTTTTCTTTTACTTTCAGGGGTCTGATTAAACATTGGTTTGAGTCTTTTCTAGCATATCATATTTTTGATTGGTTTTAGTTTGTAGATGAATTTTTAGATGCCTTTGAAATCTATGATTACAATCAATTGTGTGAAGAATTTCAAACTTTGCTAATAAATGGTGATTCATCTTCAAAAGGATTTTCGATAAGAATCCATCATGTTCTTTGTAAATTTAATCTTGATGACATGTCACTTGTATTAAATCTCCTCTATGATGCTTGCATCCAGTCATATTCGATCGCAAATGATGAGGCAGTTATAAATACTATAACTCAATTGCAAGAAGAATTGTGTTGACAAGATGAGAGGGATCCATCTGAAAATGTTCAACAAGCAGCGGAGGTAAAATCTATTGAAAATGTTTTTACTGACAATCAAATTGTTTTTTCCTCTAAATCATTGTATTTTTAGTCCTCAACCATCGTGGAAGAATATTTGATGTTGGGTCAAGGTGAATGTCCTCATTCTCCTAACTCTTTCTCTAATCAGTATTTAAATTCGGTTATTGAAGAAGACTTAGGTGATGAAAATGATCATAAGCATTCTAATATTCCAATGAAACTGATTAGAGATGTAGATCTGCAATTGGAAGAAGAAACATTAAACCCTCATCTACAAATTGTACCTTATCAACATCAAAGATCAAATGTTTTCCATGAAAGTTTTGAATTAACTATCGTATCGGAGACAAATTTAGATGATCATATTATGTTGAAGAATTTATCACAAAAACAGAGTGAAAGTTTTAATGAAAATGAAGAGGAATGTCTTGAGAATACCATTGTTAAATATGATAGTTCAAGATATTCTTTTCATGTGCTTATTTCTGATTCCTTTTAATCTTTATATCTCGATCTCTTCTTAGATTCTGGTGGATTTGATACTTTACCCACGGTATCTTACTCTTTGCCATCACAATCCAATCTTTTCGATATGCCAAAATTTGGTGAAACTAATTCCAAACATAACACTTATCAAGTCGGATTTGATGCTCTTTCACTTTCATCACTCAAATGGAAAAAAGACATGTTGCAAGATGATTTTACATGATTTATTTTTGAAAAAGACAATGCACTCATCCTTATGGAAATCAAATATTCTACATTGCATATTTGTTCTTTGATTAGTTCGAATTTTAATGTTTATGCTTCACATTTTGAAACAATCAATTGTAACATCCCGCTCTGGTGCACTTACCAAACTTATTCTTTGAGGACACTTGCTCGCAAGTGATCTGGATTTTTATGATGATAAAAAATTTTCTTTCATTATGATGCGTTAAGTTATATGACAGGATTTTTTTACTACCTTGATGTAGACAGGTGCTGCTGACTCAGTTTCATTGAGTGTGCAGGGTTTCGGACCTTGAGGATGCAGAGGCATCGGTGGAACTCCTTTGGACTCTGGATTGAGTCAGAGAGTGGGCTATTTGGTTGTTTCATTATGGTGATATTGTTTTTGATCTGATGCTATGCTATTGATTTTATGATATGTTGTTGACATGATCTGACATGATGGTTGATGATGCAGGCTGACGATAGATTGCCGACCAGACTCACATGTGGAGTAAAGGGGCCACACACAAGTTCCAGAGAGATTGAGGGAGAGGTGTGGACAGCATCCCTGCCACAGCCTACTAGCACTCCCGCCGTGGCTCGAACTGTAGGTTAACGATTACCTAGTTCGAGAGGATCCACGATGCCGTGAGGGTAGATTGCGACAGTCGCTCACGATGATTCTAAGGGTCGCGCAATAAGGCGGGGGCCTTATTCCTTAGTGCCCTTAGTCTCCCATAAGATTCACCTGGCGGAGTGTTGACTCCAGGGGTTATAGAGACTACCAATCCATCAAGCTAGCGGGTGGCACCCTTGGAGCACATGGTGCATCCTGAAGGGAACATCGCACAAAGAATTACAAGTCAACGAGTGGCACCCTTGGAGCATGTGGTGCATCCTGAAGGGCACATCGCGCAACAGAATCAATCGAGGCGAGTGGCACCCTTGGAGCACGTAGTGCGTCCTGAAGGGCACGTCGCTTTGAGGATGATGATGAGTCAACCTATTGTTGGTCACTATAATTGCTTAATTAATTTCAAACAACCAAGTGAAACATAAATTATCAACCCAGGGAAGTCTTTTGTTTCAAAGATAGCTGCGCACTATATATGCTCAATTCCAAAAGCACTTAGTGTTGTAGTAA
>ML782492.1:338847-356298 GCA_009831015.1 Picea engelmannii | reverse complement strand
CATTAAACCCTCATCTACAAATCGTACCTTATCAACATGAAAGATCAAATGTTTTCCATGAAAGTTTTGAATTATCTATCGTATCAGAGACAAATTTAGATGATCATATTATGTTGAAGAATTTATCACCAAAACAGAGTGAAAGTTTTAATGAAAACGAAGAGGAATGTCTTGAGAATACCATTGTTAAATATCATAGCTCAAGATATTTTTTTCATGTGCTTATTTCTGATTCCTTTTACTCTTTATATCTCGATCTCTTCTTAGATTCTGGTGGATTTGATACTTTACCCATGGTATCTTACTCTTTGCCATCACAATCCAATCTTTTTGATATGCCAAAATTTAGTGAAACTAATTCCAAACATAACACTTATCAAGTCGGATTTGATGCTCTTTCACTTTCATCACTCAAATGGAAAAAAGACATGTTGCAAGATGATTTTACAGGATTTATTTTTGGAAAAGACAATGCACTCATCCTTATGGAAATCAAATTTCTACATTGCATATTCGTTCCTTGATTAGTTCGAATTTTAATGTTTATGCTTCACATTTTGAAACAATCAATCTTATCAAAGGAAGCATTCAAACCAATAATATAATTTATGTCATGAATCCTCTTATGATGTGTTCTCCATTGATATATCCATTTCATCAAATTCATAGTTTGCATCTTAATTTTTATGATAGGATCTTAGAATGGCTTGAAGATTCGTATCTAAAAAATATTCATAATAAAGATAAAGTTGTGTTTTCTTTGTTTTTACTGAAATATCTAGGAAGTAAGCATGACATGATTCTGTTAGATCCTTCACGTGAAGAAATTGATGAGCACTAGGAGAATTGTCAGGAGGATGGGGCACTTTGGCCTTGGTTGATGGTTGTGTTAGGTCCCCATAACTCTCACAAGATTCACAATCTTATTTTTTCATATTTTTGTGACTCATATAATGACAAAATTGCAGAATGGCTGGAGGATTCATACAAAAAAAATGTTCAAGGGACTGGTAAGATCACGCTTGCTTTGTTTTTAAATGATGAGGATAAAGGTAAGTATGATATATTTTTGTTATTCTTCGATATACTACCATTCTTGTTACTAATATTTTATCTTGTTTCCATTGCAGGATTGGAGTTACTCTGATGGCTACATTGGAAGCATGACTTCACTTAGTATTTTTTATTTGTTTAGTAGTTAGAGTAGGTTTAGGAGTAGGTTTTCTTTTAGTTTTATTTCTCATTTTTTCTCTTTGTAATAATTCATTTATGAACACAAGCAGGCACACCAAGAGAACCATATTATGAATGTTGTCAGGGAAGTCCACTTTAAATCTTTTTCTTTCTTCTTTTCGTTGAATATTTCTTTTCAAAAATGCAGTATCATCATGAAAATTTTAAATGGAAAGTAAAGAGATAAGTAAATTTGAACTATCAATTCAACCCTGACCTAAGGTGCCACGAGTAGGACTGCACTCATCTTAATAAGGATTTTCCTATTTTTAGTGTCTTTTATTTTTAATAAAAATGCTTGGTCAAAGTAGCATCTCGTGCATCACTATATTAAGAAAAGAACTTGCCCGCACATGATATTTTATATGATTTAGTTCTTCATTTATATTACAATGAGATGCTAGTGGATCCGAAAGCTCAAGTTTATCTTTGGCCAAAATCATTTCCTGAAAAGTTTTATTTTGTTGTTTTGATTTTTTTTGTACTTTTGATTTTGAATCCCATTAATAAAATTTGATTTGGTTTGTTGTGTGCTTTTGTTTTCTTTGATTATTTTAAATGAGTTTTCTTCTTATCTTTCTTTTTGAATCAATATATTTCTAATCAAAGAACTATTGTCGAAGGAAGCATTTATTTTAAGACTTGTGTTTTTCAAGAAATTTGAAATAGTTCAAAGAGGTCTTGGTATTAAGATATAGCTCAGACAATTGATTTCTAAGTCAATTGTCACTCTCATTTTTTCTTCAAATTATCTTTGATAGAGTATTACACTAGAGATATGGTTTAAATATTTGAGAATTATGATGACCTATAAAATTTTTACGCCGTCCATATTCTTAAGGAATCACTTTTAGGTGCTTCCCCATTCTCTAGATGATTTCTTAAATATCTAAACCAGGATAAAACTTCCAGTTTTGAAAGAAAATAAATAACATGATCAACTGTTCACCTATATTGCAATTAACCTCCAGTATCACCCCGCTCTCTTTGTCATCAAGAAATCTATAACTGTATTATTATTTAAAAATGGCATAAGAGGGTTGAAAGCACTTATGTGTGGGAAGTGTGTGTAAACCCATCGAGGTACTAAACAGGCTCGCTAGCAGCAGGTAAATGCACACAGGATACAAAGACAACTTCGTCGGGGTACTAAATAGGCATGCTGGCAACGAAGCAATGTCAGGTCGAGAGGTAGTAAGTATATGTTTTTAAATTAGCTTTTATGGAAGTATACATCATGTGGATACAACTATTGGATGGGATTAAAGCATTTGAGTAGGTTAAATGACATCTATGTCGAGGCTATGGACGCCTCCTGGCAGTAGTGTCTCTGTCAACGGTATTGAAGTTCTTTTATAAACATCGAGACTCTTTGATTAAGCCATTATTTCAGGTTATAATCCCCTACAAAGAAAATTCTATTGTCTGGTTATAACATTGAGCTTATCCTAATAGCATATGGTCTCAGAGTGAATTTATTTCAGGGAGCTTAAATCATTTTATCAGTCTTATTATTTTATTCCTGAGATGAAATCTTACCAGATCAGAGATAATTGCTTCACCCAGTAAGTCGTCATTTGTTGGGCCCCAACAACTCCCCCTATATTTTTACAAAATTTAAAGCCCCGTTAGAATCTTGATAATTATAATGAGCTACAGAATCAATCTTTTCAAATAGTTTTATACCTTGGCTTGCTTTGAGACAAACTTAATACATTCACTATATTATGATATATTCATTACAAGAGTATATTTCAAAAGTTATAAATGAACATAAAAATCCCAATTTAAACAAAAACGTTAATTTTTATCAAATGCTTACTTTCATTTAAATTATGATTATGTGTTCATTCTTTTGCTCATTAGCAAGTTTGACTATTTTGAATAATGTGTTCAATATTTCATCAAATAATGTCTTGGTTGGTTTCTCATTTTCATGAAATCATTTAGTGATATTAAATAATTAAATTTGTTTTTCATTTTGCATCTCATTTCAAAATAATAATAATAGAAGAATTATCTATCATTTGTTTGATTTTGTAAAAAAAAACCTAAAATTAATATTTTTTCTCCATTAACTTGAAGATTCTAGATCATATTTGAAAACAAATTATAAGTAATGTTTGTTTATAAGTTATAGTTGGTTTAAATTCATTTTTTATTTTTCTAGATTTTGTTTTATTCACAATTTTTAGGTTATTAATTTAGGTTTATTTTTGTTTCACAGGTTTCTATTATCAAATATTTGATACGGATCTGATCATGGCTTGATTTTATTATCCAAATACGTTCAAGATGATTGATCCAAAAATAATTTTGGATTGCTACAAATAATTTTATGAGGAACAACAGATAAAATTTGGAAAGGCGTCAAGATCAGACAGGTGATTTTCCAGAACTTATTGTTGCCAAACCGTGAGGAACTAGAAGAAACGGTTGAAAACCCAAAACCAAAATGGACCCATTTACCTTCCGCGTAGATATTTTCCCAAACAAATGCACAATTTGAGAGATATTTTTGTCTCTTTTAGAGGCAAATTTTAGGTGGCAGAAATTAATAGTGACGCCTAGACTGTTCATTCATTTTATAAATATATGAGAAAGATCGGAGCCAAGGGGATCCAAGAATTGGAGAGGAGGATTTTAATCCTTTCTCCTTTGCATATTATTTCTTTTGTAAACTTTTTATTTCTTTTCAAATGGAGTAATGGATGGCTGGAAGCTTTGGGAGAATGGACGAGTATTTTCAAAAAAGAATATGAAATTTCAGATTGCTTAATGGATTTTGTCATGTAAGTGAAATGGTTTTATTTTCACTATAATATATTCATATTCTTTGAATAATTGATTATGCATTGATTTAAATAACTTTAGTCTTTTTTATCAATACATGGTTAATTATTATCATTTATGTATTAATTTTTTTCAATCTTTAAAGTCTATTATCCAAATAATTTCTTCCAGTACTACAGAATGGACAAGTGATTTCAAAAACTTAATAGAAGAACATATATGCATTTGGCTTTAGCATTTTGTTTATAATGTTGTTATTTATGTTTTTTTTAATCCTGTTACATGTGCAGGTCTGATATCTTTAGATTAAATGATCAGTGATGTGTAGGAGGTTTATATTATAAATACCATCTATCATTTGCTTCATCAAAATACAAATGGTGTGATTATATCTTCAATTTAAATAATAAGATTTATCTTTGAATTTTAAATTGAATGATAAAATGCATAGATTGCTTCCAGAGTTATCTTGTTGGAATCATGTATAATTATGAGATCACAGGTTTATGTTTGTGTTTCATTTTATGTCATTAAAACCTAAGCTGCCAATACATGTTCTGAATTTATTTAGAACAATCATAAGGTTCATTGCAGATTTCTCTCTTGGACATGGCAGTTGGATGTTCACCACTCATGCATATGTTTGGATACACCTCACTAATTCACTGACATGATAACTTCTTTGTATTTTTTTGTCATTTACATATCATTGAAACTAGAATGTATGGTTCAACTTTGACTATACACATGTTCATGTTTCATTAATTTTTTTTCAAGATTCTTTAAATTTATAAAATAAAAATAATAAATATTTTTATGTTCTTTCTTTATCTGCTTCCTAGAAGCAATCATTTTACCATTGATTTTCATAAGTTTCGATTAAAACTTGCAACTTGTAAATCATATAAATAAATGAGACTTGTATATCTTCTGCTTAAATACAACTACTATAGTTACATTAGAGCATATGCACATATATATAGTGTTTAGTAATTAGTTAGTTATTTCTCTATTTTATTCGTTTCTTTTGGGATTCTTAGATTGGCTAACAGAGCCATTAAACTCGTCAGAACGAGTTACACCAAACAGCTTGGGTTATTTAGACAACCCCGGACCGGACTCGCTCTTTCAATTGATGGGTGGTCAATTTCGCCCGTCAACACTAGTATGTATTAATTTAAATATTGTATTAATTTAAATGTTTCATTTTATGCTCACTGTAGACTGTTAAAAGTATGATTCCACTGACATATCATCAAATAATTTTGGGAGAATAATTTTAGTAGAATAATATTATATTAAAACTTTTTTTCTCCCAGTTACAAATGACCCTGTTGGTTACATAGATGCACTTAACTAATAAAAAAATTAAAGGAAAGATAGGCATATGAGATCTACGAAATAAATGAAAAGAAAAAATTAGAGTGTGAAATAATACAAGAATGTGTTATTTATCTATTTAAGAATATGCAAAGCCAATAATACAAGAATGTGTTGTTGTTTATATATTTAAGAATATGTAGACCCAATAGATAGACAAGAAAAAAGTGAACTTCCAAACATACAAGATTGTATCATTGCATATCTATTTAACAATATATGATAGTAGACAACAATTTAAACCATGCAAAATCTATTTGAGAATATATGGTAGTAGAAAACACTTTAAACCATGCAAAGACTATGCTAGTATGAACTGCACTAAAAGGAAGAAATTTTCTTGATCTACCAATTTCCTTTCAGAAAACTTGTGTTTGATTTTGAAAGAAGGTAACCAATGTCAGATTCAAAGGAGGAGGTATGCATTCAAGAATTGTGTTTTAGACATGCCAAGGAACAACACATACTCCTTGTACAACTCATATATCATGTATGAAAGAGAATTACATTAGTAAAACGATTTGCAGGCTATGGTTTAGTACTATTCACATAAAACCACATTTTTGTAAGGGTCATTCACTTGACTTTCGGCAAGGTTGTATTAATTTCCTCAACTTTGTTAGAGAAGATCTATTAATTACAATTTATGCAATTTAATTCTAATGATTAACACTTCTAAAAAGTTTAAATGAAAATCAACTTAATTAGAATGAAGATATTGGTATATATATGATATTATTATTAAAGTGTTATTACAACTAGTGAAATAGATGTTTAAATTGTTTTTAGTTGTTAGAATATTAATTTAAAAAATGAAAAAAAAAATTACCACTTAAAGAAGTCAATGTCTCAGATCTAGGATAGAAGAGATGTTCAACTCTTTTTTGGTCTCTTTTTTGTTTTGTGTGATAATAATAAAATAAAATGCTCAAATTGATGTGACAATAAAATAAAACCTTAAAATGGATGAGATGATCAAATGTTATTTAATTTTATCATAGTCATTAAAAGAATGCTCAAAGGTAAAAGAGATATTCACCTCAAAATTGATATACCCTTAATAAAATAAAATCTCAAAATGAAAGAAATGTTTTTAACTCTTTTTTAATTTTGAGAATAATAATTAAAAAAAAACATTTTAAATAAAAGAGAACATTTCAATTCAACTTTAATTTATATAATGCTCGTAAAATAAAATAAAAACTGGAATGAGTTAAAATTTGAAACAATATATTATTACAATAGAAAATATAAAATATGTTTAACTTTTTTTAAAATTAATGCAATATTACTAAAATAAAATGGAAAATAATACTATTGAAAAAAGTAGGTGTTCAATGGAAATGGTGGTTAAATTTTTTTTAGTTTAAAATAAAATGCTCACAATACAAAAGGTATACAACTCAATTTTGATTGGTGTAAAGCTCATAAAATAATTTTGATTGGTGTAATGGTTGAAAAACACAGATTAAATATGGTTGAACCATATTTTATATGTGTTTTATAAGAATGATCTGAGGTTTTTTATACATAACTTTTTTATGCATATCCTATTTTGAAATATGGTTGAAAATAGTCAAAACAAGTCATCAATTTAGGTTCCCTAGATATAATCTATAGGTTCTTCCCTAAAATTGTAAATAAGGTTTGATAAACTTTATAATTCATAGGAAATACAACTTTTCTTAAATGAATGGACTATGAAAGTAAACTAAACTGGAAATGATTCTAGAATCCTAGATATTCATAAAGACATGTACTTTCAATGCAAAATAAAAAATTATGGAATGTACATGTGCCACTTGCTTAAAAACATTGTAATGGTATTCCATCTTCAATTATTCATTTGTTATCGAATTTGGACATTTTCCATCTTCTAAGTTTTTTTATTATTATTGAACTTCTATTAAATTTACGCGCACTGCACATACCAAATAACTATATTGAAAACTTGTGACATCTGACTGGTAGTATTGAAACCGAGCATGAGTATTGGTTTGATGGGTTTCTTGAAAAAAATATCCTTTCAATACAATGGATCCTCTTTCATATATAAAACCGTTATCATCAAAATCTTCTAATAGCTTCATCTTTTGTTCTGTGCATCACATCAAATAATATTTCACATTTTCAGTGTTGTCTATAGGTGCAACCATGGAAAAGACATATATTGCAAATAATTGGATATATTGGACAACAAATAGTTCATGTTAGATTATCACACAAGTACATCTACAAGTTATTTGAAAAAAATTAAACATAAAAATTACCTTCTCTAACAAGATCAGAAACTCTATCGCCATCAACTGACACTATAGTTTCATTTGATTCCATCTCCTCTGAGCTTGCAAGTGGAATTTTCCCTTTTACATTAAGTTCGGTATGTCTCCCAACTTTAGCATATTTTTCATTTTTGTTTTCGCAAATATATATGGATTTTGTGTCCTCTATGCAAACTGAACAAAAACAAGACTCATTTCTTCTATCAAATGCAAACCCATTTTGAAAACATTTTGTTTTAACTGAATGTATTTTTCTTGTCCCAGGAATTGTACTGGCATCATATGGGATTGATGTATTTACATCTTGGATTCCAACATACCAAAAAAACCTGCACAAGAAAAAAACTTGTTAACTTGAAATCTCTCAAGAAAATGATTGAAGATTGAACATAAATTTGAACACGTTCAAATAAAAATATCCTCTATACATGTGTAAAATTTATATACAGACACATCTGTACACATCCCTTCATGGATTATATTCATGGCTTAGTGCCATTTTTCAGCATTCAACAAATTTTTTAGCAGATTCAAATCGATCACCATGAGGATTCATTTGATACCTTCGAAGAACTTGTTTTACACATGTCCCTGCACCATCATGCTCTCGTTTTCCATGACCATTCTCAAAACAATTCCAACAATGTATAATGTTTAATTTTTTATGAAGATGACATAACCAATAGAATGATTGTGAAGATTCAATGAATCATAAAATTTATTAAAACAATGTTGTACATAATGTGTGTTGTGTGCTCAATCATCAATTATATAAAATTGATATTCTTTAATAACATGTCGATTGTCGTTGGTGCTTTCTATGTTATCAAGAATAAATCATGGACAAATATCGTAACTTGATTAGAATGATAATATTCACTCGGTATTTATTTTTGTGCAGTGAATGTGTAATTGTCTGCAAAATCAACTACAGACAAAATTGTCCCTCATGGAAACACTTCAAAGGATTGTTTGAATTGTAGGTCTTGCCATCGAGATCTATGTGAATTTTTGGTTTATTTATAAATTTCTTCCTCAAACTTCTTCAAAAAACCTATCACACATATTTTATCTATCTTTAAATCAATCCTTCTGGAAATAACATTTGAAGAATGTGGAGTCATGCTATTGATATATTCATATATCTTCCAATTGATTGTTATATCAGAAAATGATTGATCATTCATATCAATATGATACTTTGAATGAAACAAACTTAGATTTCCACAACGATCACATTTCTTTCCACCAAAACATTTTTTTTTATAAAATAAATCATCTTCTCTTTCACATAGAATTTCAGATATAAAAACACGGAATGTGGAAGGAGGAGGTGAACTTGGCCATAAAGTTTTACCAAATCCAAAAATGTGTCGTAATACAACTCAAATTCCACATGATAACGAAAACAACAAGTGTTACGAATAGTGATGGGTCTAACAAACCATGGTTTTTATTGCACAAATGTATTGATGGAAATTTTAACTTCTTTGTGCTCTTCTTTGAACTTATTGAACAATTCTATTTGTGTCATTGGAAATATATGTTTTGGATGTTCTTTATATTGTTTTCATGCTATTCTTCGTCGCAACACATCCCTTGTATGCAGTGAAACATGAGATTCTTGCAACCAACAATTATGGGCCAACTCTTTAACATTTTCTGCAAGTCTATATTTGTAGGGTTGTCTAGAAATCAGTGTCCAACAAGCCAGTTCATCATTTGCATCTATTTGTAATCAGAATTTTCTATGTTTGTGAAATGTTTTTCTTGACATTCCCATCATTTTTTCCATATGTCATGTCAAAAAATCTTTTATATTGCTAGATGAAACAACTGTTGTTTGTATCACTCTACATGCAACACTGACATTTTTTTTTCGAGATTTTCCAAAAGCTTTTAATACACTAGTTATATTGTCAAAGACATTATGTTTCACCTTTGTATCCTTTGTCGACTTTTGAATACCCAATAATGATGTAGGTTCTTTTAACTTTATTGACTTTATTAGACAGAGTAAAATTTGAGCTTGTACTGTTACTGAATCATCTTTAAAAAAAGTATTATACATATTCTTAGTTCGATATTTTATATAATGCTTATCTCTATTCTTCCCAAATTTGTCTGTATCAACATTTTCTAATATTTCATCATCAATGTTGATAGATTCTCCTCCATATTTGAATTTAAAATTTATATTAAAAAACAAAACTCGACCATAAATTCACTAAATTATATATACAAGTGTTCATATTGTATTATCTAAATTTATGTACATACCTATAGGTGATTCATCTTTGTCCTCAATTTTTATTTCAACGTCCTCTTCGAAATTATGAGACAAATATATTTATGTTTTTTGAAAAACATCAAATTGTAATTACAATCAATTATATTAAACAATATTTAAAATTTTAATTCTGTACTTTTAATATAGACAATATGTGAATGCATACCTGGTTGGATTTCTTCTTGTTGAAAATCTCTATTTACATTATCATCGTTTCTTTCTTCAATATTTTCACGTTCTCATTTCTTTCTCTAATATTGCTCTTTCCTTTGTTCATTTTGGTGAGTATCATCTCGAGTGCAATCAAATTTTCTCTTGCACAAACTTTTGTTTCCCATGAATTTTATCGTTATCTGTAAAATATATGTTCAACAAAGACTTCACCTTGAAAAAATCCTCAACATTTATCTTTCAACATATAAATTGTTATTCCAATAAAAACTTGAACAAACATCAATTACCTTATTCAACAAAAACCAGAAAGATGATTCAAAATTTTTTTTAGGTGCTCTAGAAAACCATGAAACAAGCGATGAATTGTGTTAAATGTGTTTGGCCGAAAGCATATTTATGTGACTTGTCACTGTTAAGAACCAAATATCAATATAGCATAGAAAATCCTCAGAAAAACTACTCAACGCCTTGAAAAAGAGAGAATTTCAGATAATAAGCCTCTTCGAGGGGGCAACCTCCTTTTACCCCACTTAAATGTTCAAGTACAAGATAATTCAAAATGAAAATGTCTCCTTGGTATATATAGGAGACTACGAGGTATAATTACAACTAATGACCTAAAGCCGACATAAATAAAATAACATTACTAATATAATATGCCCCAAATAAGGGGTAATGAGCCAATATTAGGGCTTAACATGCCCCTCCCCTTGAGACAAGTGTTGTTCGCAATGCTTGAGTAACTCTGGATGCTTCTGTATAAAAGACTCATATTCCCAAGTGGAATCTTCAACCAGTAGTTTCCTCCATTTAATGAGATACTCTGAAATGGATCTATTCCATAGTTGGTGAATTCTTGTGTCAGTGATGGATTCAGTCTCCAATATGATTTTTCCTTCCTCATCAAGTTCTGGCAATATATTTTGAACTGGGATCTTGTCGCCTATAACCTTCTTTAAGCATGAAACATGGAAAACTGGGTGTACTCGTGAAGATGCAGGCAACTCCAATTTGTATGCCATAGTACCAATCTTTTGCAACACCTTATAAGGGCCATATTACTTTGGTGATAATTTATTATCCTTCTTGGCTTGCTTGAGGGGCATCTGTTTGTATGGTTGTAGTCTTAAAAATACCCAATCCCCTACTTCAAAACATCTTTCACTATGATGTTGATCTACTTGTTGCTTCATGCGATTTTGTGCCATGGTTAGGTTGTCCTTTAAGATTTGGAGAACTTGTTGTTGATTCTCTATGTGATCTTCCACTGCTTGAACCTTAGATTTTTCTTTTAGAGAAGAAGTGATGGAAGGAGGGTGGTATCCATAAAGTGCCATAAATGGTGTCATTTTTGTTGTAGTATGAAAGGAAGTGCTATACCACCATTCTACCAAGGGTAACCATTTGAACCATTGTGTTTGTTTAACAGAGACAAAGCAACGGAGGTATCCTTCCAGACATTTGTTCACTATCTCAGTTTGTACAAGATTGAGGATGACAGGATGAGCTATGAGCCAATTTGTAACATCCCGCTCTGGCGCACTTATAAAACTTATTCTTTGAGGACACTTGCTCGCAAGTGATCTGGATTTTTATGATGATCAAACATTTATCCTTGATGATGGTGTGTTATGATAGATGACCTGATGTTCTACTTCTTTGATATAAACAGGTTCTATTGACTCAGTTTTATTGAGTGTGCAGGGTTTTTGACCTAGAGGATGCAGAGGCATCGAAGGAACCCCTTGGACTCCGGATTGAGTCAGGGAGTGTGCTAAATGAGTTGATTTATTTACCATGATATTTTATTGATTAGATGATATGTTGTTGATATGTTCTGACATGATGGTTGATGATGTAGGCTGATGATAGCTTGCCGACGAGACTCACATATGGAGTAAAGGGGCCACACACAATTTCCATAGAGGTTGAGGGAGAGGTGTCGATAGCAGCCCTTCCATAGCCTACTAGCACTCCCGCCGTGGCTCGAAATGTAGATTAAGGATTACCTAGTTCGAGAGGATCCACGATGTTGTGAGGGAAGACTGCGACAGTCGCTCACGATGATTCTAAGGGGTGCACAATAAGGCGGGGGCCTTATTCCTTAGAGCCCTTAGTCTCCCACAAGTTCACCTGGAGGAGTGTTGACTCCAGGGGTTATAGATGTCTACCAAATAGTCAAGTCAGCGAGTGGCACCCTTAGAGCACATGGTGCATCTTGAAGGGCACGTCGCGCAAAAGAAACACAAGTTGGCGAGTGGAACCCTTGGAGCACGTGGTGCATCCTGAAGGGCACATCGCGCAACAGAAGCAAATGAGGCGAGTGGCACCCTTGGAGCATGTAGTGCATCCTGAAGGGAACGTCGCATTGATGATGATGATGAGACAACCTAGATGACCCTAAGACCTTAACGCCTTAAGAAATTCTCAAAATGACTCCCCTAATGAATTGTCGCCCAGTTCAAATCTAAACCTAAATTTAAAACATCTCTAAGATAAAATTTGTTTAGTCTTAAGAAAGGACCCTACAAAAAAATAAACCTAAGGATGCTAACAAAAACCCTCCTAAGTATTAGTTAATGTCTTCTTAAATTAAGGGGGGGGTAAAGTAATGAGGGAGATAAATTAATTGAAACCCATCGTTTTTAAAATTATAAAGAAGAGATAAAATTATTAAAGTGTGGGAGTATAAAAGTTAGGATTTTAGAAATATAATGACAAGATTAATAAGCGCATTTGTCTTTTTGGGTTTTAGAGAAAAAAAAAAGAGAGGAAAGGAAAAAATAATAGAAATAAGAAAACTTGAAATAAGGAAACTTAATAAAGGAAAGTAGGGGACATAGGGTAAAAAGAAAAAAGGAATCAGCAATTAATAACTTTCTATAATGAACTGAAATAGCAACTTCTTTTAGGGAAAGTTATTAAAATCATGTGAGGGGATCTAGGAACCCTAGGAGTAATTTTAGGAGCGACTATAGGGGGGTTGAGGGAAATGAGTCTTTTTATATTTTTAAAGTAAATAATTTTGGAGAAATGTCGGGAAGGAGTGACACTTGGATGACAGAGAATTTTTAGAGGATTGCCATTAAAAATTAAATTAATAATGATTTAGAGAAAGTAGGTGGGTCTCAAATTTCTATAAATGAAGGGGAAAAGGAGGAAGAAGGGAGGAATGATTAGCATAACGTTACGTTGTCGGATTGTGGCTTGATTGTTTTCTTGTGAGGAGTTGGGAATTTCTCATCTGTATTGGAGTGGTAGCTCAGCCTTGGAGGCGAGCTGAGAAGCTAGTCTTATCTCTGGATCTAGTGTGGCCCCTTTGCGGCTCGGGGGGCTAAGGGGGAATTAGAGTACCCCTAGCGATTGGATGGGAGGTATCGGTGTAGTCTCCATGGTCGGCGAGAGGAGAGGCACAGAGCATGGGACGCGGCACAGAGCACAGGACGTCATCTGAAGCGGGCGCAAGGCAACGGTATGCTTATGTGTTTAGTCGAGTAGATTGTCTAGTTATTTACTTCGGCGATTATGATGTATTAGTGTAAATATGTTTCTTCAGCTGTTGTAATTCATCCTTGTATGCTACAGTGATATTGTTTTTGGAAAATTTTTGTTGGATAAGATGTTCTGAAATGTTTGTCATGGCGATCACATTGCTTGATATTTTTTGGACTTAAAACTTGTAATGGCATTCGCTCTGGCACTTTCATTGGGTGTTTCTTTTTATATTTAGTGGACAATCTTTACCATGGGTTTCTGTTGTATTTATTGGGCATTTTTATATACAGTGGGCCATTCTTATATTGGGCATTTTTATTATATACAGTGGGCAATTATTTATTGGGCGTTTTTATACAGTGGTGTTCCATATAGTGAGCGTTTCTTTTTATATTCAGTGGACAATCTTTACTGTGGGTTTCTGTTGTATTTATTGGGCATTTTTATATACAGTGGGTCATTCTTATATTGGGTGTTTTTATTATATACAGTGGTCAATTATTTGTTGGGCGTTTTTATACATTGGCATTGTATACAGTGGGTGTTTCTTTTCATATTCAGTGGACAATCTTTACCATGGGTTTTCTGTTGTATTTATTGGGCATTTTTATATACAGTGGGCCATTCTTATATTGGGCGTTTTTATTATATACAATGAGAAATTATTTATAGGGCGTTTTTGTTCATTGGCATTGTATACAGTGGGCGTTTCTTTTTATATTCAGTGGACAATCTTTACTGTGGGTTTTTTGTTGTATTTATTGGGCGTTTTAATATACAGTGGGCCATTCTTATATTGGGTGTTTTTATTATATACAGTGGGAAATTATTTATTGGGCGTTTTTATACAGTGGCGTTCTCTTTGATTTACAGTGGGCATTTCGTCGGTGGGCAATTCGTTTTTAATATGTTGTCTTTCGTTTGTGAAATTCTGTCATTTCGCTTTTAAAATTTTTGTCATTCCTTTTTACTACTGTCATCTCGTTGGGTCGATTATTGGGCAATAGCGGGAATCCGTAAAGTGGGTTGTTGTAAGGCCACCGGTTGTAATTAAATGACAAAGGTAAAACACAATTATCAAATGCAATTATAAAATGGCTCCCTTCTGATTGAATCCTTATGATTTCTCATCGATTGTTTAAATGGCAATGATTTTGTTCTAAAATGGAATCCTTTATTTAGTTCAATTTACCTCGTCATGAGATTCACCACAATTCGATGACAATATGTATCCCATTAATTTAATTTATATGGCTTTATTTTTACCATTATTGTTCCTTTATCATTCTGCTAGGAAGGGTAGGAATGGGTTAATCTCTTTTTATGATTATTATGTTCACCATGCAATTGCTTTATTACGTATTCAATATAAAAAGAATTTCTTTATACAAAAACAAAATGCTATTATACAACTTCTTTATTGCTTCATTCTCGGTTATTCATGTTAGTTAGGAATTGCTTTATTCAGGTGCGTAACTCAATAGATGTTAATATTTTCACCATGCAATTGCTTAATTATGTATTCTATATAATAAGAATTGCTTTATACATTCAATTAAGTAGGAATTTCTTTGTATATTCAACTAAAGAAGGAATTGCTTAGGTGTTCAATTAAGAAGGAGACTCCTTGGGTATTAGGTAGTGGTTGCACATTATGGGGGTAATGCAATTTTAACATATTATTTGATTTATGTAAGAGGAAGGATCTTGTAACAAATAAAAGTATTGTTAGGGTCAGACAACATATAATGTTGATTGCCTTCTAAATTGCAAGATTATGGTAACTTCGTGTCATGGCCCTGGGCACCTCACTGTAATTGATTGTCATGGTGATGTGTAAGGGGTAATGTCCTTGTATTATATCGTTCAGTTATGTAAAGGTAATGCATGTCAATATAAATTAAAGTGCAATTTTTAGTATTAGGTATTTTATGAGAAATAATGGCATTGTGGACTCATCTTAATATGATTGAATCTTTAGTTATTAATGATTTTAAATATAAGGTCCTTGAACCAAGTACCTTGAACTACTAAGATTATAATTATGGAATCTGCAATTACTTAAATTTAGATTCTTTTACGGTTGGACTGGGTATCTCGTCTACTAATGGAGTTCAAATGGAATAATTGGTCTATGATTAAGGTCTTGAGTCTCAATAGTGGTTGGTCGATGTCGAAATCCTTCTGATTTGTGTCTCCTGAAGAGGTCGTGGTTGTCTTTGATTTTGTAGTACTTGGTTGTCTTGCATTGCGGGTCTGCTTATGTCGGGCAGGATGTAGACACCTCCATGTTCCTTAGAACAGTCGCCATCCCTGAGACCTTAAATGGTTAAAATCGATGGGAACCTGGGCTTGAGCGTTGCTTATGTGTCTTGGAGGTCCTAACCATTGCAGGGTAGGATGTAGGGGTAGTCAATTTTACTTATTGTTGATTGATTTTTGTGTAACGAATCCAGTGCCGTATCAAGAGTCTCAGGCCCTTTAAAGGCAGGGTTTCCACTCTTGCGACACACCTGACCGAGATTACTAGTTTCTGCCTGAGCAGTCGGCCAGGAGCCTATCTGAACTTCTCTCTCTCCGGAGCAGCGAACTAAGATTAAATGCCCTGCTTTCCTGTGCAGAAATAGTGAGATCTACTACTATGGATTCTTCCCTCTATGTTCATACTGTGCATAACCCAGTATGTCGTTAAATGTTTGCATTGTGCACCTTATGTCTATGGTCGTATATTGTTTGCAGTTACTCGTTGTGTGCCTTCAGTCTTCTTGTGATGAACATCGTGGTTGCATCTTGTTGGTTGTCGAGTGGCGACGTAGAGTCAAGTGTGTTTGTTATTTCTACACGCGCACACACACCTTAAACAAAAAAAAAATTGCACCTGTTATTAGAGTGGTTTTCGTAACGAGGAGGATGTTACATATGGTATCAGAGTCGGTTCGACCCGCGACTTGGGATTCGCTATGGCTTTCGTTGACATGATTATATTTGATTATTTTGTTGCTGATTGAGTTGATTGTGTGTGTGCAGGTAATCATGGTTAGAGGACGCTGCGGAGGTAGACGACGAGGTGCTAGGGGAGGAGGTGGGACGCCTCCAGCAGCATCCACGCCTGAGGGGTCTAACCCCCAGGGAGGCGAGCACGTTCTCGGACAGGAGAAGATCGCAATTGCCAATGTCATGGGGATGATGAGATATTTTCAGCGCATGTCCGAGGTGATGATCAGTCGATTGGACAGATATGAGGCCAGGGCACCGGCACCTGCTGAGGTGCCCAAACAAGAAAATAATTATGTCCAAAAATGTCTAGTGAAGATGGGATCTCTGTCACTTACAATAATCTTTGGGCTTCCATGTAGCTTTTGAACTATCTCCATGAATGCGGTGGCAACTGTACTAGCTTTGAAAGGATGAGAGAGTGCACAAAAGTGTGCATACTTGTTCAGTCTATCAACAATCACCATGATGACACTATTTCCTTCAGACTTTGGTAACCCTGTGATGAAATCCATGGAAACCTCCTCCTAGCGCTGACTTTGGATGGATAATGGTTGTAAAAGACCCAGGGTCTTAATTGTTTCCACCTTATTTTGTTGGCAAACAAAACATTCTGCCACAAACCTTTGAACATCAGTTTTAAGGCCATCCCAAAAAAAATCCTTCATGACTCTATGGTAGGTTTTCAAAAATCCTGAGTGCCCTCCTACTAGAGAGGTGTGCAATTCCAATAGTACCTTTTGTTTGAGTTGGGATTTCTTACATAAATATAAGCGATCTTTGTACCATAGTGAATCATTTTTCCATGTA
>ML782492.1:321895-337662 GCA_009831015.1 Picea engelmannii | reverse complement strand
ACACCTTCATGAGATACAATATGACCCAAATACTCTACCTCCTTTACTCCAAAGAAACATTTGGATGGTTTGGCATATAGTTTTTTCTCCTTTAGTAGTTGTAGCACCTTGTCAACATGTCACACATGATCCTCCCAAGACTTACTATATGTTAGTATATCATCAAAAAATACTAACATGAGTTCAGAATGTTGTTTTTGGGATATCTTCTTCCTTCATTCTGATCTGATGATACCCTGAACGAAGATCCAATTTTGTGAAATAGATTGCTCTATGTAGTTCATCTAACAATTCATCAATGACGAGAATGGGAAACTTATCTTTAATAGTGATCTTGTTCAGCTCTCTATAATTTGGACACATGCGCTATGAGCTATCTTTCTTGAATACCATTACCATTGGTGCAGAGTAAGAACTTTGGCTAGGTATAATAATGTCAGCCTCTAACATTTATTCAACCATGCACTCAATTTCACTCTTCTGGGCATAAGGGTATCTATATGGCATGATGTGATGCAACCGCACTCCTCGGAGCACGACCACTCTCACAGGACCTTCTTTTCCTCTCGGCCCGAAGAACTCAACGGTTCTTCTACTTCCCTATTGGGAAGTCTGCACCCCACGGGTTCTCTTCGGCTTCGATCCTCCCTTCTTCCTTATGGAGGATCGGCACCTGTTACTTCATGAGTTTAGCAGTCGAGTGCTACACCCTCAGATCTCCGAGACCCGAGACCCGACGCCTTGGTCGATGTTGACTAGGTCCTTGTCTATCGGGACTTCGCTCAATCATGAATTCACTTCTCGCTATGCCAAGGCCTCGTATTTCCAACTTCCGATGCCCGATGTGCCGAAACGCCGATACGACCTTATCGCGCTTTCACGACCTCGTGCCCTCGCAACTTGAAACTTCCAATATTTGGTCTTTCACCCTGCGAACCCTAAGTTTTGCAAGACCCTGATTTCTACAACCTGTCTTCCACTCACTCTTGTGGTCCCACACAATTTACATAACTTCCCGAGATGTTGCGTGTCCCAGTATCGCGACTCCCGTCACCAAGTTTTTGACACTTTACTCATGAGATCCCGATAGGCGATCGCGCGAATAATACAACGATCCTGACCAACTTGTACGAAAGCTCTGCACTCCTGAACTTAGAATCCTTAAACGTTTCCGCTGTAACCTTCTTGAACCTCTGCAAGATCCAACGACTCACAGAATTTCGCCGAAGTCTCCCGAAGGATTTCGATCATCTGTTCTTCCTTATGCTATTTTCCCGAAGTGAAGGGATGACTCTCTTCGAGACTCGTTCACCTGCTCGCAACTCTGTGACGCTTCCTCCGAGCCTTCAACAACAACTTCTCCTGCGCTTATCCTTTAAAGAGTTCGAAGGTCTACTCCTCCTGAGATTCCTCGCGATTCTCAATTACTTATAAGGAACTTTGCATGCACTCCTTGCGGCAAATCTTCAACTTTGTCTAAGTGTTGAAGTTTGTTTTTTGACTCTGCGCACTCCTGCAGCAGCAGTCTTTCAATACTTTACTCAGAATCGCAACTCTGAGACTTCACTTGGCCTGTGCACTCCTTGCACATCACTTGTGCCTAGCTGCACCTCGAAGAGATGAGAACAAAAGTTACCTCTAAGGGAACCCTTATGTCGACGAACTCCTTGCTGACAAATTCGACTGCACTCCTTGAAGGAATCCTCTAGCTCACTTAGAGAAACAATTGAAACTCATTCACTCTTCCTTTATGACTTCAATTTAACCATGAAATCACATACATAGCATATAAAATAAAATTCATGACAGGAAGCAAATATTCATGAGCAAAACATCAATACATAGAGAGACAACACAAGACCATGAAATTGAATTAAAGCTTTCTTCTATTAATTTAATATCTGTATATGGGTGTTATCTACATAGCTCTCTGCTTTCTCTTCTCTTCCTTCTCCTGAATTGATTCTAAATAATGTTACAATGTACAAGTGAGGGTGTCTATATCCATTTTCCCTCTTGGACTCTACGCTATCAAATCTAGAATTTAATATTCTATCTACTTTTCATTAGCTATCTTAAATGCCTCATCTACCTAAGGATGAGATCTTATCTGCTCAAGGTCCATTACAATATACAAAGTGCGCATTCATAAATGGCTTCATTAAAGACTCGCGTAACATTTCCAAAGTATTTTCAAAATGTGTACTGGCTTGTCCAACTGTTTTCTTCTCCCGCACTGGCTCGCTTGATGAGTTGGCGATGCTCCTGCATCATACTCCTCGGCTTGAAAATTTTCATGGGATCCTATCCATGAGATCCTGCACGGTCTGTCCATGCTTTTGTATCACTGCTTCAGTATCCCAGTTGGCATCTTCCACTGGGTGGTTCTTCCATTTGACCAGATACTCAAAGTATTCCTTCCTTCTGGTCCTCTTACCGACTCACTTGTCCAGTATGCATTCCATCTGTGGCTTTTCTGCAACTGGTAATTGTTTTTCCCACTGGATCACTGGTTCCTCAGTTCCAGTCTTTGCTTCTCTAGCTGAGTATGGGTATAAATCTGCAACGTTGAATATTGTAGATATTTCGATGTCATCCGGAAACTCGATTCAATAAGCATTATCTCCGAATTTCTTCAGGACCCTGCATGCCCCAATTTTCTTCATCTTCAGTTTATTGTATGTTCCCCTCGGGAACCTTTCCTTCCTCAAATGTTCCAGAACGAGATCACCAAATTCAAATTGAAGTTGTCTTCGATGTTTATCTACTCTGCGCTTGTATTCCTGGTTTCAATCTATCAGTCGCTACTTCACCCTGGTGTGAAGTTCCTTCATTGCTTCAGTGAATTCTTATGCACTGGCACTGCTAGTCACAGTCTGTTATGAATCTCATAGTTCAGAAACTCCCCTTGGCTACATCCCATATACAACCTAAAATGGACTCTTTCCTGTGCTCTGATTCACTGAATCGTTGTATGCAAACTCTGCCTCTGGTAAGATATTATCCCAACTGCTGTGGTGCTTTGTCACCAAGCTTCTTAGTAAGTCCCCTAGACTTATGTTCACCACTTATGTTTTCCCATCTGTCTGTGGATGATAAGATGAACTAAACGTCAACTTAGTTCCTAGCTTCTTCCATAACGTCCTCCAAAAATTTCCAATGAACTTTGTGTCCCTGTCTGAAACTATACTCTTCGGCAATCCATGAAGTCGAATGACCTCCTTGAAAAACAAATTTGCGATGTGAGTCGCATCACTGGTCTTCTGGCATGGGATAAAATGTGTCATCTTTGAAAACTTGTCCACCACCACAAAGATGGAATCAACACCTCTTTGCTTTCTTGGCAAACCCAATACAATATCCATTCTTATCGCCTCCCATGGCCTCTCTAGTATGGGAAATGGTTGATAGAAACCTGCATTCTACTTTCTCCCCTTCGAATGATGACAAACTCTACATCTGTCAACAAACCTTTTGATATTTGTTCACATCCCTGTCCAAAAATATGATTCGCTCAGCTTCGCGAATTTTTTGTCATGGCCAAAATGTCCTGCTAATCCACCACTGTGTTTCTCTTTCAACAGATTCTCCCTCATGGAGCAATTCGAAATACACAGTTGATTTCCTTTGAAGAGAAATCCTTCCTGGATCATATAATCTAGCAAAGAACTCCGATCTTTGAGAAATGGATTCTCAGCTGCTTCATATGCCTCTCCAAAATATTCATCTCCTACGTACATGTCCGTGAGATTTTCAAAACCCAATGTTTTGACTCGGAATTCCTACAGTAACAAACACTTCCTGCTCAAAGCATCAGCCACTTTGTTAGCAGTACCTGAAATGTGTTTAATTACAAATGTAAAATTCTGCATATACTCTACCCATTTAGCATGCTTCTGATTCAACTTCTCTTGTTGACTCACAAACTGTAATGCATGATTTTCACTATACAGTACAAATTCTTTTGGGATCAAGTAATGCCTCCACTTCTTTAATGCCTGTATGATAGCATTGAATTCTTTATCATACGTGGAGTATTTCAGATTCACCTCATCCAGTTTCTCACTGAAATATGCAACCGGTCTGTCTTCTTGACTTAAGACCGCTCCTATGGCATACCCGCTCGCATCACATTTCACCTGAAATGTCTTCTGGAAATCCGACAACACCAACACTGGTTGTTCCATTATCTTCCACTTCAACAGATTGAAGCTCTTCTCAGCCTCTGTTGTCCAATGAAAAGACTTATGTCACTTCTTGATTGTGTCCATCCTCGCTTTGCTAATTCCACTGAAATTCCTGATGAACTTTTGGTAGAAACTAGCCAAACCATGGAAACTTCTCACCTCGAATACATTTCTTGGTGATGGCCAATTCTTGATCACTTCTACTTTCTCCGGATTTATCTTCAATTCATTCGTTGAAATAACAAAACCCAAGTAAATGAGCTCTATCTTCATAAATGAACACTTCTTTATATTAATCAGCAGCTTCTCCTGCTATAGTTTCTTCATCACAATGGCCAAATGCTTCAGATGTTCTGCCTTCATCTTACTAAAGATCAATATGTCATCCAGATATACGATGACAAATTTACCGATGAATTCCCTTAGGACTTCATTCATCAGCCTCATAAATGTACTCGGCGCATTCGTCAAACCAAATGGCATGAATAGCCATTCGTACAACCCTCGTTTGTCTTGAAGGCTGTCTTCCACTCATCGCGTTCTCTCATGCGAATTTGGTGATATCCGCTTTTCAAATCAATCTTTGAAAAATAATTTTCCTTGCTCAGGAAATCCATCAGATCATCCATTCTCGGCAATGGAAACCTATACCTGATAGTTATTTTATTGATCGCTCTTGAGTCGGTACACATTCTCCATCCTCCATCCTTCTTTAGACTGAGTACTGTCGGAACAACACACGGACTCAAGATTTCTCTGACCAATCCTCTGTCCAACAAATCTTGGACCTGTATTTTGACCTCCTGATTTTCTTGCGGCGTCAACCTGTACGCAACTTTATTCGGCAAATTAGCTCCTAGTATGAGGTCTATATGGTGACTCACACTTCTCATCGGTGGCAATGAATGAGTTAATCCATCCACTACGATGTCAGCAAACTCTCCCAGCAGTTCTTGAATCTCATCTGGCAAGTCGTCCACTCTTGTGCTAGTCAGAACAATCCTTCGCTTTCTGACCACAAAGAATTGTGGATCTTCCTTCTTCTCCATCTCTGTAAGAAGCTCCTTCCCACTCATGAGAAGTATCGTGTTTCTTACTTCCGGTTTTACTTCTTTATCCTTTATCGGAAGCAACTTGTGTGTCCTCCCATCCTTTTCGAGAGTATATGTGTTCATTCTCCCATCATGAATCACATTTCTATTATATTGCCATGGTCTACCCAACAATAGATGACATACATCCGTGGGAATGACATCACAAAGTACTTGATCATTATATCCACCTATCTTGAATTCAATAAAGCATTGTTTGGTGACACTCACCTAATGTCCCTTCTGTAACCATGAAACTTTGTATGGACTTGGGTGATCATTTGTCTCTAGCTCCAATTTTTCCACCATCTCGGTCGAAACGAGATTGTCTGTGCTACCACTATCCACAATAACCTTGCATACCCAATCCTTGGTCTTTCAAGTTGTTCTGAACAGTCTGGTCCTTTGAGATGAGTCCTCCACCTCTTTCCCAGGTGTTAAGAGAGCTTTACGCATCATCAGCGACCTTCCACCTTCTGTGTCTTCGGTCTCCACATCCCGCTTATGCGCTTCAGTGATGTGAAATTCTCCACTATCCTTCTTCTTCTCTATACACTCAAATGACCTGTGCCCATTCTTCCCACATGTGAAATGATGCAGGAGCATCCACAACACATCAAGCAAGCCAGCGCACCGAGCGGAAAAGACAGCTGGACAGCGCCTATACAAATTTTGAAATACTTTGGAAATCGGTGCGTCATTCTTTAATGAAGGTATTCATAAAGAAGAGCATTTGTATTGTAAAGGGGACCTTGAGCCTTTAAACTCTTGTCCTTAGTAGATAGGAAGGCAATTAATATAGTTAATGTTGTTAGATAGGAATTAATTGTAGATTTGATAGTTGTAGAATTCGAGAGGGCAAACGGAATATAGGCACCCTCCTTTGTACATTGTAACATTATTGAGAACAGGAGCAAGAAGAGAAGAGAAGGCAGAGAACTTGTGCATAGCACCCATGTACAGATTGAATTGATACAAGAAAGTATTTGATTCACTTTCATGGTTTGTGTTGTTTCTTTGTGTAAATAGTATGCTCATGAGTTCTTGTTTCCTTGTATGCATTTTCTTTTGAATATGTTGTGCATGTGATTTCACAGGTTTAACTGAAGTCTGAGAGAGAAGAGAATGAGTTTCAATTGTTTCTCTGTTTGAGCCAGGAGATTCCTGCATAGAGTGCAGTCGAATTCATCTGCATAGAGTGTGTTGATGAGGCTAGACAGTTGAACCCTTATTCTCATTCGCCCAGAAGTTGAATTGGGTTGGTAGAGACGTGTAGGAAAAGTGCAGGCTAAGTTTGAAGTCTCAGCAACTAGTCTGAGCAAAGGGACGTAGAGATTGTTGTTGGCAGAAGTGCACAGAGTCTGGAAGAATCCAATATTTTGAGAGTTGTTGGAAGTCGAGCATGAGAAGTGTGCGAGGAAAGTCTCTGAGGGAGTCAGAGTTGTCAAAGCTCAGGAGGGACAGTTCCTTCGTGATTCTTGGAAGAAGGAGCCAGGAGGAGGTTCGAGTTGGAAGAAGCTTGGAAGCGGAAGAAATCCCCAAGGAGGAGAATCAATGGCCAGGGTTCGTAGGATAGATTCGTGAAATCCCGCTGACCGTCAGATCTTGAGAAGTTGCGAGGGATTTAACCCTTAGGTGCAAGGAGAAACAAGAGACCATCGGGATTCTGTCTTCGGCATTTGTGGAGGTAAGAGTTTTTCACTCGTCGGAATCGTGATTAGCGATTTCTTGATATAACCGAAAATCTTGATCGCCAGGGGACATGTGGCACAGGATCCGGAGAAGTTGGGGTTCGACGTTCAGGGTTTTCTAATGCAAAGGAATTTCGACCGGTGAAATCGCGATCCCGCAATCCCCGATTTAACGGAGGGAGAGGTGACATGACAGGGAGGTAGCGCACGTGCCATCGGAGTTCGGGGTTCGGAGATTGGCGGGGCGAGTGGATCGCGACATCACAGGTGTCGATTTTCCCGATAGGGAAATCCCCGATAAGAATAGAAGCGTTGATTGTTGACCCATGGGTTCGAGGTTTTGAGTAGCATGAGAACGTGCACACAGGGTTCATGATATCGCAAAACCTGATTTCCCAAGACAACTTCCGGGAGATCAGCAGAGTGTCCTGTGGGTAACAAAGTTCCCGATACGGGATTCAAAGAGTGATACAGATCTTCGGGCCTGAGATGAAGAAGGTCCTGGTGAAAGCGGTTGGACTATGAGGGTCATATTGGCTTGCGTCATGAAACATGTGATTACTCCACCTCGGCCTCTTCCTCTACCTCTAGTACGAGGAAAAGTATTTGCGTCATCATAATCTCCTCTTTGCTATGCATGCTGCCCTCTCTGTTCGACATATGGTCCTCGCTGTGAGGTTCCACCTCTCTCAATATTACCCTAAGGTTTCTTCCATTCCTCCTTGGGTTTCTAGTATTTGTCCTGGGCAACTGCTTTGCCTCTGGGTTGACTCCTGCCTCTCCCTCGCTGACCTTGCTTACGGCTCAGCTTCTCCTCGGCTTTCAGAGCCATCTGATAAGAATCTTCCACCGTCCTGATGGTAACCATGCTTAATTCATCCTGAATGTCATATCTCATACCATTCAGATATCTGGCGACCTTCTCATCATCGCTCTTCTAATGACTTGCTCTGATGTTCAGTCGATAGAATTCCTCAGTGTATTCTTTCACTGTCATCAGCTTCTGTCTCATTTTCTACATCCTCATGAACAGAGTAATTTGATAATCCCTTGGGATTAACTTTGCCTACATCTTCGCAATCTTCCGATCCCATCTCTTGATCTTCTGCTTGCCTTTGCAGCGTCTGTCAGCTTGTAGCTCATCCCACCACAATGTTGCATGTCCCTTCAAACACGTGACAACATGCTTGACCTTCTTGTCCTCTTCGATATCTTCATAATCAAAGAAGGTGTCAAGAGCTCGGATCCAATCTAGTAGCTCTTCTGCATCCAGATTCCCCTCGTAGACTGGAATGTCCATCTTGGCCTTCGCACCCATTCTGGCGATAGCTTTTATCAATCATTCAGTTGATGTGTCCTTGGCTGCAACTTCTTCCTCGCGTTCAGCCTCTATTTCACCTTCGGAGTCACTTAGATCTCCAGCACTGGTTATGTGTATCTGCACTGCCTCCATATATTCTAATCTCGCTCAGAGATCACGCATCTATCTCTCCATTTATGGATTTCCTGTTGGCCTGCCTCTTCTTCTCACCTCCCTATATTCTGGGTTAGGCGACTGTCTCTCTCTCCTGGGCAGCATGATGAATTTCTCCCTTCTCTGCTACATAAAGCAAATAAATTCCCGCTCTGATACCAAACCTGACGCAACCGCACTCCTCAGAGCACGACCACTCTCACAGGACCTTCTTTTCCTCTCAGCCCGAAGAACTCAACGGTTCTTCTACTTCCCTATCGAGAAGTTTTCAACCCACAGGTTCTCTTCGGCTTCAATCCTCCCTTCTTCCTTGCGGAGGATCGGTACCTGCGACTTCGCGAGTTTAGCAGTCGAGCGCTACACCCTCGGATCTCCGAGACCCGAGACCCGATGCCTTGGTCAATGCTGATTAGGTCCTCGTCTGTCAGGACTTCACTCAATCATGAATTTTCTTCTCTCTATGCCAAGGCCTCGGATTTCCAACTTCCGATGCCCAATGCGCCGAAACGCTGATACCACCTTATCGCGCTTTCGCGACCTCACGCCCTCACAATTTGAAACTTCCAATATTTGGTCTTTCACCCTGCGAACCTCGAGTTTCGCGAGACCCTGATTTCTGCCACCTGTCTTCCACTCACTCTTGTGGTCCCACACGATTTACGTAACTTCCCGATATGTCGCGTGCCGCAGTATCGTGACTCATGTCACCAAGTTTTTGACACTTTACTCACGAGATCCCGATAGGCGATCTCGCGAATAATACAATGATCCTGGCCAACTTGTACCAACGCTCTGCACTCCTGAACTTAGAATCCTTAAGTGTTTCCGCTGAAAACTTCTTGCACCTCCGCAAGATCCAACGGCTCACGGAATTTCACCGAAATCTCCCGAAGGATTTCGATCGTCTGTTCTTCCTTATGCTATTTTCCCGAAGTGAAGAGATGACTCTCTTCGAGACTCGTTCACCTGCTCGCAACTCTGCGATGCTTCCTCCGAGCCTTCAACAACAACTTCTCCTGTGCTTATCCTTCAATGAGTTTGAAGGTCTACTCCTCCTAGGCTTCCTTGCGATTCTCAATTACTTAGAAGGAACTTTGCAATCACTCCTTGCGGAAAATATTCAACTTTGTCTAAGTGTTGAAGTTTTTTTTTTTACCTTGCGCACTCCTACAGCAGCAGTCTTTCAATACTTTACTCAGAATCGCAACTCTAAGACTTCACTTGGCTTGCGTACTCCTTGCACGACACTTGTGCCTAGCTGCACCTCGAAGAGATGAGAACAAAAGTTACCTCTAAGGAAACCCTTTTGTCGACGCACTCCTTGCGGACAAATTCGACTGCACTCCTTGTAGGAATCCTCTGGCTCACTTAGAGAAACAATTGAAACTCATTCACTCTTCCTTTCTGACTTCAATTTAACCATGAAATCACATACACAACATATAAAATCAAATGCATGACAAGAAGCAAATATTCATGAGCAAAACATCAATACACAGAGAGACAACACAAGACCATGAAATTGAATTAAAGATTTCTTCTATTAATTCAATATCTGTACATGGGAGTTATCTACACAGCTCTCTGCTTGCTCTTCTCTTCCTGCTCCTGAATTGATTTTGAATAATGTTACAATGTAAAAGTGAGGGTATCTATATTCGTTTTCCCTCTTGGAATCTACGCTATCAAATCTAGAATTTAATATTCTATCTACTTTTCATTAACTATCTTAAATGCCTCATCTACCTAAGGACGAGAGCTTATCCGATCAAGGTCCATTACAATATACAAAGTGCGCCTTCATAAATGGCTTCATTAAAGACTCATGCAACATTTCCAAAGTATTTTCAAAATGTGTGCTGGCTTGTCCAGCTATTTTCTTCTTCTGCATTGGCTCGCTTGACGAGTTGGCAATGCTCCTGCATCATGATGTTAGGAGGAGCACTCCCAGGAATTAGGTGAATTTCATGATCATCATTTTGAGTGGGTGCAAGACCTTTGGGAATATCTTCAAATACTTTGGAATTATTATCAATGATCCTTTGGAGATCTTGAGGAATAGATGGCTTAGATGTTTGAACATCTAGTGAGCAAGTGATCTGGACTTTTATGATGTTAAAACATTTATCCTTGATTATGATGTGTTATGATAGATGACATGAATTTTTACTGCTTTGACAATTGACAGGTGCTTTTGACTCAGTTTTTTTGAGTGTACAGGGTTTTGGACCTTGAGGATGCAAAGGCATCAGTGGAACCCCTTGTACTCCGGATTGAGTCAGGGAGTGTGCTATTTGGGTTGATTTATTTACTGTGATATTTCATTGATTTCATGATATGATGTTGACATGTTCTGACACGTTTTTCGATGATGCAGGCTGACGATAGCTTGCCGACCAGAATCACATATGGAGTAAAGGGGCCACACATGATTTCCAAAGAGGTTGAGGGAGAGGTGTGGACAACAGCTCTGCCACAGCCTACTAGCACTCCTGCTGTGACTCGAACTATAGGTTAAGGATTACCTAGTTCGAGAGGATCCACGATGTCGTGAGGTAAGACAGCAACAGTTGCTCACGATGATTCTAAGGAGTGCGCAATACGTCGGGGGCCTTATTCCTTAGAGCCCTTAGTCTCCCATAAGTTCACCTGGCGGAGTGTTGACTCCAAGGGTTATAGATGTCTACCAATCATTCAAGTTGGCGAGTGGCACCCTTGGAGGATTTGGTGCATCCTGAAGGGCATGTCGCACAAAAGAAACACAAGTTGGCGAGTGGCACCCTTGGAGCACGTGGTGCATCCTGAAGGGCACGTCGTGCAAAGGAAACGAATGAGGCGAGTGGCACCCTTGGAGTACGTGGTGCGTCCTGAAGGGCACGTCACATTGATGTTGATGAAGGAAACAAAACTAAATGTCCCTAAGACACTAACGCCTTAATAAATCCTTAAAACAACTTCCCTAACCAAGTGTCACCCAGTTCAGAATCAAAGTCCTAAGTCTAAAACTTTTTAGGGTAAAATTTTAGTCTAACCTTAAGAAAAAGGACCCGGGAATAAAAATAACAATTTAAAAAGAAAACCCACTTAGCTAATAGTTGGGTCTTCATAAAATTCTTGGGATAAATGAAGAGAGTAAGGATTTAATTAAACTAAAAGATTTAAAAAAAAAAATTGCAAAGAAGAAATTAATTCCTAACTTGTGAAAGAACAAAAGATATTAAATAAATAATAAATGAAAAGATTAATTAGCTCATTACCTTTTTGGTTTAAAAAAAAAGAGAAGGGAATAATAAAAATAGGGAAACTAAGTAATAAAGGAAACATAGTAAAGGAAAGAAGGAGACATAGGGTAAAAAGCAAGTCAACATAGTAAGGAATCTGCAATTAAGAACTTCCTAAAATGAACTAAATTTAGCAAATTCATTTTAGGAAATTTACTAAAAGCATGTAAGGGGATCTAGGAACACATAGGAGTAAATTTAGGAGCAATTCTAGGTGGGTGAGGGAAATGAGGAATTTAATAAATTAAAGAAGATAATTACTTGAGGAAAGAGGGGGATGGACGACACTTGTGCGATGGAGAATATTCATAATATTTTATTGAAACTTAATCAAAAATGTGATTTAGGAAAGTTGGTGTATCTCAAAACTCTATAAAACAAAGGGAGATGAGGGGAAAAGGGGATTGGCTGTTAGCGTAATGTTACACTGTCGAATTGTGACTTGACTGATTTCTTGTGAGGAGTTGAGATTTTCTCAGCTCGAATAGGAGTGGTATCTCGGCCTTGTGAGGCGAGCTAGGAAGCTAGATCTACCATCTGGATTTGTGTGGCCCCTTTGCGGCTAAGGGGGCTAAGGGGGAAGTAGAGTACCCCTAGCGATTGGCTAGGAGGTACCGGTGTAGTTTCTACGGTCGGCGAGCGGGAGTGGCATGGAGCAGGAGCGGCACGGCGCGGGAGCGGCTTGGAGCACGCTAACGTCATCGAGGCGGGAGCTAAGGCAACATTATGACTTGTAATTTACTAGACTAGAATGCATTGCGATTTGCCTCTGTTAATAAAGTTATTTACCTCCGTTATTAGCGAGATGATGAAAATTTTTACAGCTGTTATAGTTCCTATTTTGCTGTTGACTCTCCGTTAAAGTGTTTATGGGCTAGTTTAGCTCTGCGCTTAACGCGCTCCTTGTGATTCCACCCTGCGTTGTACTTACCTCGCAACTACAGAATTAACAACCTTGCTTCAGGACTTTATCTCTGAAGTTAGGTGTGTTGGCATAATTATTTGTGTTGTATTTGTGTCTGGTTGCACTTGTACTAGTTCTCCTACCATACTCGATTTTTGACGCAAAATTTATGACTGAATTTTACTGAATATAATTGTCTGGATCAGTTTCTGAAATAACTTTCTTTGTTGTGCTGCCAAAATATTTTTCCCATATATGTTTGCGCTGCCAATATATTTTTCCCATGAAAAATTATTTGTATCATTGGTGGCGGTTGGGTTCCTTCTGCGTATATAATCACATCTTCAAAATCCATCATTTTAAATTGGATTGCATTTTTTGTGCACAAGCTTTGTTTTTTTTCCAGAGCCATATCATATTATAGTTTGTAAATTTGACTGTATTATCTGTGATCAAGCTTGCTTATTTGACACCAACATATCCATGGCTCAGTGAATGAGGTTCATAATTATTCAGTACTGAACTGTGAAATGCATTTAGCTTTGCCTATTGTTGGAATTACCAGAACATCATTTTTTTATTTTGAAAAATTTCCAGATTGAAAGTAAAAAGAAAAGAAAAACAAGAACTTGATGGTTGAGTATCTCGCCATGAGAAGACTGCCCCTTCAGCAATTGTCCAGGTGATGACTAGGTGTGTTCCTCCTGCCAACCGTTCAGGTGTTTAATTCTATGTTTGGGGGTTAGTTTCTGTGCGAAGTGGGGAAACATACCCACACGTTTTAACCTATCCCAACCCTGCTGTGTGGTGGACTCTATTTTGGGGTCTTGATTTCCCTGAACCGAGGCCTGTACCCATGCCTTCCATCCCTCACCTTTTTCTGACAGCGAAATTAATGAGAATTATTGCCACCTGTGAATTACGGATATTTTTTTTAGTTCCTCATTTTCTAATTAACACACGGAAATCAATAGATCGTTTCTTCAATGATTAAGAGGGTCCAGTCTTTGTGCATGTTTTTTCTTGATGTTTTAGTTAAATGATTTGCGGGATAAATGCAAGGGTATAGAGTCTATGCTCTTTAAGTAAACTAGCGTTGGAAGTAAACAATTGACGAACCATTCCCACTGTATCCTCGCAATTTAAATGGTGGGATTGATTTCTGTGTTTTCTAGTTGCAGTGGTTTATAATTGCCGAGTTTTGTCCTGCCCCGAGTCCTTATATTTTTGTCTCTTACATAGCAGGGCAATTTATCAAGGGCCCAATCCTTGCCCTGCACCTCGCACCTAGCTAGTTGCCTATGATGACTTCCCAGTGATCGATAATTGCCTTGTCCTTAGATGCTCCCTTGCTGTATTTTTGTCCTTATCCTGAAATGCCTATTCGTCACCCTTCTTTATGCATTTGATAGCGGGCAAGAGATGCTGACAGATGGCTGATTGTTCAAATGATATTTAAGTTGTGGTCGTTTATATATATATATATATATATATATATATATANATCAGTGATTAATGCAGATTAATAGCGAGGGAAGAAGGATGGTCAGACAGCGCTGGGAAAAGACCCTATTTTCAATTCGATATATATTAAGACTAATTTATAACCCTGTATTTATTTACAATTTCATATAATTCTATATTCTTAATTCGATGATAACGCTGGACAGGGATTTCATGAGAACGATGACTTAACAAGGTAGCTGGTGTTTACTCCTAGATGATAAATTTTTTGCTAAGATTATTTAATTACTGTGGAATGATTTTTATCAATATAAAGGTAACATAAATTTATATCTTGGTAGTGATGTATAACATTAAAAGTGAGTTGTTGATAATAGTAAAATTTCTTAAATTGATAATTGGTTACATTCCGACTGGTCATTTGATTAGGTTGTTTTAGCAACTGGCTACAAGTAGATGAGCCTTGTCAAATTAGGAGTTAGACATTGTTAAACTAGACTTGAACCTAGAGTTGTCACTTTTGGAAATTGCTGATATTCTTGCAAGGGTACTCAACATAGAAGGTGATGTGGTTATGGAAAGGTTATTAAAATTTAGGATGTAGGAAACATACGATGTTTGAGACGATAATTTAATTACAGAGTTATTTTTAACAATAGCATAATTGGGTTATTATCTATGATAAGGTTGTGGAGGTTGTTGAATTGTTAAACATATCATGGAATGTAATTAAACAGTACAATCAGTTGTTATGAGTTGGTAATCGAGGAAATAGAAAATTTGTAGAATTTAAATGGAATAGTTGGACTGTAGTTATTGCCCATTCAAGTCATAGTTAATGCCTTGTTTAACCTTGGTCATTCGTTGTCGAAATCCTTCTGACTTGCGTCTTCCATAGAGGTCGAGGTTGTCCATTGATTTTGTTTTACTGGGTTGTCTTGCATTGCTTGGTCTGCTTGTCACGGGCGGGATGTAGACACCTCCATGTAGCCTTAGTATATAAGTTTGTGTGTGTGATTATTTTCATGTAAAGAATTCAATGCCGTATCAAGAGTCTCGGGCCCTTTAAAGGCAGGGTTTCCACTCTTGCGAAACACTTGACGGAGATTACTAGTTTCTGCCTGAGCAGTCGACCATGAGCCTATCTGACCTTCTCTCTCTCCGGAGCAGAGAAATAAGATTAAACGCCCTGCTTTCCTGTGCAGAAATAGTAAAATCTACTACTATGGATTCTTCCATCTGTGTTCGTGCGGTACATAACCCCATATGTCATTTAATGTTTGCAGTTATTTGTTGTGTGCCTTATGTCTATGGTCGTTTATTGCTCGTTGTTACTGTTGTATGTCGTATGTCATCTGGTTGTGTTCATCTTGCTTGCATCTATTCATTGTCGGGTTACTAGTTTCTGCCTGAGCAGTCGGCCAGGAGCCTATCTGACCTTCTCTCTCTCTGGAGCAGAGAACTAAGATTAAACACCCTGCTTTCCTGTGCGGAAATAGTAAAATCTACTGTTATGGATTCCTCCTTATGTCTATGATCGTTAATGCTTGCAGTTACTTGTTGTGCACCTTAAGTCTTCTTGTGTGATCATCGTGGTTGCATATTGTTGGTTGTCGGGTGGCGACGTAGAGTCAAGTGTGTCTGTTCCTTTTTACGTGCGCGCACACACCTTAAA
>ML782492.1:250010-293045 GCA_009831015.1 Picea engelmannii | reverse complement strand
CATTTCATTAATAACAAATGACTGAAATATGCTTATAGACAAAATGGAAATAAACTAGCTAGGGCGCTGGTAGCTTATCTCTGAGAAGAGATGTGGCTGCTACTCGCATCCGTGAGAAGATGATTACAATGAGGCTCTAGAGGAATTTTTACAATAGACGGGAATTCCAAAAGTCATAGACATCGTAGGAGATGAAGCGCCAAAAGTCATGTGGGCCCCGTTTGGGTAAGTTAGTACATCAACTTCCCGGGGTCGTAACTTTTTCATACGATCTCCGTTTTAGGCGTGTGATAGCTCGTTGGAAAGGTATCGTCGAGGAGATTCATTTTCGGGGATAAATAATTCCTTCATCTATCATTGAGAACCTTTATCTAAAAATACCTTCATTTAGGCCCTCAAAATGGCCCCGGAAGTTAAAACCTGTTAAAAATAGTAAATTGCCAAAATTGCCAGAAAATTGTTTTGAGCCAGTCGAAAAAGGTGGGTGACCACCAATATCCACCTGGATCAAGGTCTGATCAAAATTGGATGTGCCAAGTGGAATTTACGGTAACTTCCCCACAACTTGCCGATTTGCTTACCTTTCCAGGAGATCTCACTTATATAGTGCGCCCCGCACAAAATAATTGATATTAAATTCTGAAACATGCACCAAAAGTACTACAGACTACCCACGATCCAATGCAACCAGTCCCACACAATTTGGATACTCTAGGAAGACGTTATGATTGTTTTACCTGGAACATCTTCTTGAGACTAGTCAATAGGACTAGTCAGATACCCTATCTTACACAGGTTGTATCTACAAATTTAATATGACCCAAAATCTAAACTTTTTACCACATATACCTTACTAATTTCTTTAAATATCCTTCGGAGATCAGGGTCTGAAACGTTACAGACAATTTTTTATAGCGCAAATTCCGCAATGACTCATTTCAGGACGATTCCAGAACCCTATGTTGTACAGACTGTATCTATGAAAGTATAAGGCCTCAGGAGATGAATTTTTAACCCAACGTACCTTGATCTAAATACTAAATATACTCCAAGTCATTCCTTCTGAAACGTTGTAGAAAACAAGTTATAGCAAAAATTCTAAGGTGTCTCAGATGTAGCAGCGAAACCCCAAGACCTTGAGCTCTGATACCATATGTTAAGAACCAAATATCAATATAGCATAGAAAATCCTCAGAAAAGGTAGTCAACGCCTTGAAAAAGAGAGAATTTCAGATAATAAGCCTCTTCAAGGGGGCAACCTCTTTTTACCCCACTTAAATGTTCAATTACAAGATGATTCAAAATGAAAATGTCTCCTTGGTATATATAGGAGACTAGGAGGTATAATTACAACTAATGGCCTAAAGCCGACATAAATAAAATAACATTACTAATACAATATGCCCCAATCAAGGGGTAATGAGCCAATATTAGGGCTTACTAGGCACTAAATGAAATGATACGACGTGGCTTTTCATTTTTCCAACAAACGGAATTTGCTCAACAATCTTTTAGTCGAAAGAAGGTTTTTTTAGCCGAAAAGCTTTGAAACCGTTTAGTTTTTATGGTTTACGTTAGAATTTAATTTTTCAACCAAAAGAATATTGTTTCTGTCGAAAGATTAGTTCGGCGGAAAACTAAAAATTGGGACTGTATTCAGAAACCGGAGAATTCCCCCAAGATTATATGAAATTTGAAGGTTGCAGACTCCTACAAATACTCAGAATTTGGTTTTGAAAATGACACCAGCATTTTAAAAATTGAATCTACTTTCAATTCCTCTAATTGTTTTTCATTTTCACTATTTTTATCTATTTATTTATTTTTATTTTTTTTAAATCACTGCATAATAATTTCAATAGACATTATGATTCAGTGAAATGAAATATCTGTATTCTCTAAAAATACACAGTGAAAAATTTAGAAAAATTATATTCATAATCCTTAAATTGTTCTTTTCAAAAGGGTATATTTAGATTTTATTTTTAAGTAAAAATTAAGATAGATACAAGGTGTAGGAAAACATGTGTTTAAAATCTGCAACGTTTCCAGCTAGGTCAACTTCAAAAATTTCTAGAAATTATAATATTCATCCGTTAGATTCAACATTATAGTCATAATAAAATAGAGTCTCTGTAGATTGTTGCAGTATATTTCGCTTCTTAAAAAAATAATTTTAATAATAGATACATTGTTGTGGGAAAATATAATTCATTATCATTCCTTTCATGTTTAAGGAACATACTGTTAAACAATTGTCAAATTGACATATCAAATCCTAATAAACAAAAATTGAAAAATAGTCATTGGAAAGATAACAAATTTTTTCACAAGTTTTGTTTTTACTGTAAAGTGAAATTCTAAATAAAAATAATAATTTTGTATGCCGGAAGTTGATGAACTTGTGAAAATACAGTTTTTTTTCTCATAAAACAAGCAAAAGTGTTACCCATCTTCTTGATTTCACCATTGTTCTAGATATTTTTGTATTTTTTTTCTATTTAATCATAAAAAATCTATTTCAATTTATGTTTCCTAAAGGTCGTAAGGGTGGGCTTGCATGAGGTATGAAATAATACTCCATCTAATTTGGTTGGTTACCGAACTATGAGAACCTATAGGTAGCTCAGTTGTGTTCCTATAGGTAGCTCAATTGTTTAACACTACACATATTGGAGCAAATGTCACATAATGTTTATGGATAATTTTAGATGGGAGGAATAACAAAGATAAAGTTAGTAACATTGAGGAAGTCAAAGTAATGTAATGTTTGATTCATTCTTATAGTGATGAACAATAGACCAATATTTAATAGTTATTAATTCATAATGTTCTAGTTTGTAGAAGATCTGGTGAGGGTGATGGAGTTGCAAATGATTCTATGGAAGAAAATAGCATTCATATTATTGAAAAAGAAGTGATAAAGATGGTGACCCATGATACGCTTTTTTCTATGGATGTAAATGCACCCATGGATGAAATCTATGAAGATATTCATGATGCACCTTTTATTGATAGGGCACAAAAACCCCTATAGAAAAACTATTCAAAGACAAGTCTTCTCTCTACTATGTTGTTGTTGGACATCTTAAATGTTATGAACAATATTTCAAATAAATGTATGGAATAGATCCTAAGATAGAAAATATAATTATTTATATAAATATATGTTCTTGTGTATTTTTTTATTATTATAATATATTGGATTTGATTTTCATTAATTTAGTATATTAAATTTTTCTGGTAGATTGTTAGGTGACATTCTCCTACCAACACCAAATACATTAGCAGACACATAGCAAGAATTGTGTGCCCTTATGAAAGATATATGAATGGAATATTACACAATTGATGCATGTCCTAATGACTATAATATACATTGGACAATACATAATAAAGTTTAAATGCCTGCAATGAAGAGTTAATAGATCTCGAACTAGTCAAGTAATAGATAAGGTGCCCCACAAAGTTCTTCCTCATCCCCATAATTTCTCATTTTGAATGATTGCTTAAGTTAAAATACATAATATAGTGAATGGATTTTCATCCACATAAGAGAAGTTAAGATGGTGCTATGTGAATGCATGGAGATGATTATGCATTTAGGAACATCAAGGAAAGATGACCCATTTTTAAAGAAGAACCTCATAATGTTAGACTTTCAATGACAACTCATGGTGTCCATTTATTTGGAGATCTCAGATCCATTTAATCGATTTGATGAGTTTTTGTTATTAACAATAACCTTCCTCCTTGGATGTCAATAAAGATGAAGCACATAATCTTGGCATTAATTATTCTAGGTATTTATTTTAAAAAATGTACCAATTATTTTTTGTTACATATTTTGTATGTACAAGGAATCAATTATTTAATGAGCCTCTTATTAATGAAATTTTAAAGTTATGTCAACATCAGTATGTACTAGATCTCAAAACCAATAGGCCAAAAACAATTTCAATTCCATGGAATACTTACAAGGACAATTCATGATGCATCTAACCTAATACATTTTTGTGATATGTTGATTGCAATGTAACTCTTTATATCCTCTGTTACTTCCTTTATTTTTTTTTAAATATTTTGGAATTCTATTAACATTCTTCTATATCTTGTGATTCTTCAAGCAAAGGGAAACTATGCATGTCTAGTATGTTGTCCTAGAACAATATATAGAACATCAACGACTTTAGGAAAGGAGGTGTATGATGAGTATATACATTTCCTCAATATCTTTAATGGAAAAAAAAGCTCCAAAAAACCATGAAGAATGATGCATCAACTACCTAAAAAGTAATTTGAGAAGAATCTTGGTAAACAAATGGTTTTAGTCATATTAGTGTTTGTTACTTGTTCTAAATATTTTTATATTATTTTTCTATTTACTGTAATAAAATTTATGTTTCTTAATAGTCATAAGGGTGGGCTTCCACTAGGAATGAAACAACACTCCATCTAATTTTGTTGATTACCCAACTATAAGAACACTCCATCTAATTCTGTTTTTGTTTAACACAATGCATATTGGAACAAATATCACATACTGGAACAAATGTCATATACTGTTTATAGATAATTGTAGATTGGAGGAATAATAAAGACAAAATTGCTAGAGTTATCAATAACATTGAGGAAGTCAAAGGAATTCCACGTTTGATTCATTCTTATAATGATGGGAAAGAGACCAATTTTTCATGCTTATTAATAAAGTAAGAAGTAAGAGGTTTACATTATATGGAAGATTACATTTTACTTTAAAAGTAGTAAATAATATGTTAGCAAAAAAATAATTTTAGTGGAAAAAAAACTCATGATTGATATTAATTATTTTTTTCTTTTCAGGTTTGTCATCTTCTCGTATATACATTATTTGTTGGTAATATATCTAAGTTTCTGTGTGGTGTCAACATAAGACCTAGAGATTAAATAACATGGAAGATTTAGAGCGGAAATGAATAATAGGAAATTGCATAAGAACCACCGATTCTCACACCCTCTGCACTTTGTCCAACGACAAGAATCGCAGGATATGGTATTATGTCACGCGATGAGATTAGAATGTGTAATCGCCTTGTTATTGAACTATTAATTGTTATGTAACAGTCATATCGTTAGGTAACGACTATGTTAATTGCCTTGTTATAATAGACATTTAGTATTGTTGGTTTGGTCAATATAGCTAGATTACATGTTGAGATTAAATTGTTCATAAATGTTATAATGGTAGCATTTTACATTAAGATTGTTAATATTGTTATTCAAGTTAATGGCTAATTAGTTAATGGCTAGTTAGATGGTATTTATAATTAAAGTTTTAGTATTGATTACTTAGACTTGTAAGATTGGTTGTATTAACGTTAAATTAGCGGGTGCATTATTGATTAATTGTAACTTTGACGTGCCCCGTTTAGATTGGAATCCATGTTAAAATAGATTGTAGTCATTGATTGGTTCAGACTGAGTGATTGGTTGGGTCAGGGACAATGTCGTGTATTGGATTGCGTCATCCCTTGTCTTCGTCCTCTGGCATTTCGTCGACCTGTTGTTGGGGTATGGGTGTGGTTTTCCTTTCGGTATTCAGCTTCTAGCACATCATATTTATTTAGAGTCCCCGGTCCTCATAGGATGAGTGGTGTCAAGGTTGTTGACGCATTTATGACCTGGGGACGACATGATTCCTGATGAGGGGATCATGGCACACCCCATGGGATAGCGACGAATGAAAACCTGGCCGGCGTCGGTGCATGTTGGGAAGTGTTGTCGAGCGTGATAAGTTGCATGGGCACATGGCTGGAACACCTTCGTACGTTTTGTTCACGTGCCTTGAGGTTCTAGTCTTGTTCGTCAACATCGTTATGTCAGGAAGGGGAAGTTGCCCTTAGCGTGTAGGAGTGTCTTGTTGTGTCGGGCGGGTAGTCGTTCGTGCTTGTTATTCTGTGCATGTTTGCCCAGTTGCCCTTGTGCCAGTGAGTGGAGTCGTAGTTTCCTGTTGCTTGGGTTGCGTGCTTTTGTTCGTCGTTTGTGGTGCGGTTAAACTGTTGTCGTCGTTGTCTTGTTGCCTCTTAATTCTTAAAAAACAAAAAAAAATTGAATCCGTTCTCCATATATGGTTTGAGTCCGTTCTCTATATCTATCTAAAGCATATCGCTTTCAGGGTTGTGTTAGTGTATTTTCTGCGCATGAATTTCTGGTAAAGACGTAGTTGCTGTGATGAAGTAATTTGGCCTTTGCATTCGCTTCTAGTTGCACAAGAAGTTTCAGTTTTGTGTTATATATGTTTTAAATATTTTATACCAGAGAAACAAGACGTGCATTATACATACGATCATACAGTTTTAAGGAATTATTAATGTGGGTATGAATTTATCCCGACATTGTCATTTGCAATACCTTGTGTTTTGGTACAATAGATTTCATTTGAATCTTCATCGGATTTGTATATTACAGTGTATGTAAATTTCCAAAAGTTGATTTTTTTTTTTTCAACTTTGTATAGTTTTTTTCAGTAATAGTTTAAATGTTTTAAGTGTGGGTTTCTTTCCTGGGATATTATTAGTTTAATTTTGTTCAAAATCATCTAATTAGGAAATATCTAGAATTGAATAATTAAGTTTTTATAATGAAAATGTTTCAGATTTTTCTAACAAAATACACAGAATTCTGATTAAAAAAAAAACATAAAACGTTTGAACAACTCCCTTATTCTATATAAAGAGGACGTATCTTACAACAAAATGAAAAATGAGAGGATGTATCTTACAACAAAATGAAAAATGAAAAGAGTGTGAGTGTATGTGTAAACTAAGATTACAGTGCATACAAATCTGAGCTGTTTAATTGTAATTCTGTAAAGAACTTGCTCCAAATAAAATGATGCATAATGCAACAAAAAATAACAACAAAATGAAAGGATTGTGAGTTTCTATGAAAACTAAGAAGTGCAGCTTTTAAAACAGATCTAATAATAAGTACACCTTTTAAAACAGATATGATAATAAACATGATTACGTCGTAGCTTCGGGTCCCCCGTAATCATGTTTATTATCATATGATTGGGTTATAAATACACAAATCCTGAAGATGATTGGGTTATAACCCCACCCATCTAGGTCACCACATATGACTTAACAACATAGATCCAATAGAGTCACCCACATAGGTCCTATATTTTTTTAATAATAAACAGAGATCCAATATATTCATATTTTTGAATAATAAACACGCTAAATTTTAGTAAACATAGATTCTATATTTTTAATTATAAACACGCTAAAGCTAAATTTCAGTAAACAAGACCGGTATTAATTGTGAATGTGATTTTTTAATAAGTTTATATTAATCAATTAAAAAACTTAATCTACAAGCTTAATCAAAGATGATATTTCAACTTGTATGGAAAAAATTTAGGTTTCAAATAACTATTTTGAAATTTTTTGAGGCAAACAATGGATTTCAATTAAAAAAAAATGTGTTATGAATATTAAATTATTATTTTTAATTATATTTTTTATTTATTTATATTCAAATTTCAAGTCTAGGTATTAGTTGGATGTAGAATTGAACTTTGCATCCAATAAGTATTTACATGGAAAAGTTGAGAATCTGATTTAAAAAACAGTTTTATTTATTTGGTTTTGAAAATTTATAATTCTGATTTTATTATTTTAACTACTATTTTATTATTTTCCTTGACAAAATTCATTTTAAACCTCAAAATTTATTAATAATGGCTTTCAATTTACAAAACTTTTTAGGTGTAAAGCTAACCAAATACATTATAAAATGAGAACCAACATCTAACTACACTCAGTATATCTAGATCATTTTCATAAACCAATAATTCTACATTTATCCAATTCTTTCTCTTCTTCTTCTACAAACTATGTAGAAATAATATCAACCCAACTTATAGACAATATTTTACTTTCCCTTTGATTAGTCTTTCACTCTTTTTCTAACCCAACCTCAAGTCCAGCCTCTTTTATGTCTAACCAATGGAACCTCCATTCTTTCTCAAACCTATTCATTTGTACTTACGATCCTCATAATGTGGAATGCCAATGGGGTCTACAACAATTTCTAGATTTGTGCCCCAAACTTAAGTTACACATTATAAGCCACATGACCTCCTTTGATTGATCAAATAGGCCACATGTCACCACCTTGCATACTTTAGATAACCACATGGCATCCTCTAATTGGTTGGATAGGCCATGCGTCACCATCTTGCATGCTCATGTCAACGGCCAAGCAGACCTTTTCCTTTTGTTCGTGCACATATTTTTTACTAATTCTATGCAAACGGTATAGCCCTTAGTGCAAGTAGTCTTTATGTCTTACTATCTACACGCTTTATATGTGATATCGAGTGCATAGAGTAGACCCCTTGACCATTGGTAACACAATTCCATTTCGTGGTCCACTCTACAGACATGCCTTCTCTTACCTCCGTGGGGTACAAAACATGGAGTGTGGCATTAAGCTCCCCTACACCTTATTTATTTCCTTCGCTTGGTCCACATCTTTAGCACATTCCTTTTCATACTTAGCTTCTACATATGCCCTACTGAATGCAAAGCTCGTTATCCACTCTTGGTATGAAGTAAAGAACATGGGGTTAAAACCCTCCACCTCTACAATGTCACTTACTCCACATGAAATAAAATTCCACTTGCCCTCATTAGCCATATTTTGAATGTAAGCTTGGTCTTCCGAAGGAATTACTTAACTTGCTTCAAACATTATGATTGATAAGGTTTCTTAAGAACAACAATGTAATAGAGAATTGATTAACCATTGAGACATTTTGATTCTTCAAAGACTAAATTATCCCTCATTAAATAAATTAAATTATCTTTTCTTGTGGTATACACAATTTCTTGGTTCAAACACTTTGATTGATAAGGTTTCTTAAGAACAACAATATAAATAGAGAATTGATTAACCATTTAGACATTTCGATTGTCCAAAGTCTAAATTATCCCTCATCAACTAAATTAAATTATCCTTTCTTATGGTATACACAACTTTCCCAACTTCTAGAGCACCTCACCTTGAGTATGATTCTCGTTCCCTTCTTTATTGTTCCCTTCTAAATCGTTAATTGTTTTCTCCTTCAAACATTGAAAGACATCTCCAAGATCAACATTCTCCTTCCAATGTTCACTTAGTTATTCATATGTGAAGGGATCATGATGCATAATAACTTCAATAGCTACAATCATGTACATTGGTGGCGTTGTCACTATATCTACAAGTTTGCTTGCTACACCTTTCTTGTATTTGATAAGTAGATGGAGTTGTTGCAAAGTTATGATCCATTTATAATTCCTTTCCTACTCTAGTTTTATTTTGACTCTATAAGTACTACAATGGTTGGCGGACATTGTGTATTATTTCTTCCTTCCCCAAGAGATAGTGATTCAATTTCCTTACTATCTGTACTAGGGAAAACAACTCATTTTCATAGGTTGGGTAGTTGAACACTACTCCATGGAACAAATCAAAATGGTATTAAATGGGTCTTTCTACTTGATAAGGAAAAACCCTATGACATACCCACTTGCATCCATTTCATCTCAGAAGGTTATTGCCAATTAGGCATGGACAACACTATTGCATATCTGATTTTTCTCTTCATATATTAATTTTTTTTTCTTGCCCAATCTAAAATATTTCATTTGGTTGTTATAGCATGCAATTTGTGAAAACTGTCGAGAATGATAAAATTAATTTCGTCAAATATTGGGATCCTCACATAAAATTTCCACCTTTTTCACACTAATAGGGGAAAGACACTTATTGATGTCTTCAATATTTTTTGGATCACCCTTTAATGCTCCTCCACTAGTCGTATGTCAAAGGTATGCCAAGGCTATATTTTTTCAAATTCACACTTTCTTAGACTGGAAACTAATTGCTTCTTCAAGAGTGTGTCTAGAGAGTGTTCCATATCTTAGGTATGCTCTTACCAAGTAGCACTCTAAAGATCATATGTCATCGAAATGTTCAAATAAAAAAGAAGTTATAAATAGATGTAGCACATCATTCATCAAACACTAAATTTGCAGTTGAATTACATAATCCAAATTCCATAAGTAACCATGCAAATGAATCATACCTTGTCTTGAATATTGTCTTTCACGTTTTTTATCTTTCACTCGCACTTGATGATAGCCTTGTTATCAAACATTTTGTAGCAAGGATAAAAGGCTTGAGGTTTGAAGGTCAAACTGGCGTAACAGGAACCAATCCCACCCAATGTCACCACAATGGGATGGTTCTTTCTATTTAGGGTAGTAAGGCTTATGGGAGACGTCCTTGGTGACCTGGGGTTCTGAGAAGGCAAAGGATTACAAGATAAAGTAGTCATTCCCCCCTCACAAGTCACCACCGAGCAGATAGTCCAGCCAAAGGCCAATGATAAAGTAAAACCCCCAAAAGAGATACACCTGCCTGAGACAAAGCAACAATAAAATGATATATGCAAGCTTTGATCAATGGGTTAGTACTTCATGTAAATTAATGACTATATGATAAACATATAAGCAATTTGACAATAAATATTGACAAAGTCAATGTTTATAAGTAGAAATGAAAATTATGTCACTTCACCAATAAACACTGGAACAATATGGCATTCAATGTAATAAATTAACACTTCATTCAACCTATGCCTTTAAATCACCATTTAATTTCTTATAAAGTAAAATGTTTGTTGCACCAATGATATTATGGCTAAAAATGAAAACAACATATAGGGTTAGAAGGTTAGTTTAGGCTAGGGTTAGTGAAGTTAGGGTTTTGATTCAAGAGTTTGAGAGTAGTTTTGATCAGGTTCACTTCAACGCATGAGGTCTTAGGATCAGTGCCTTAGGGTTAAATGGAGTCAATAATGAAGGACACAAGAACTGAAGGAGACAAAATTTAAAATGACTAAGGACTAGAGGGAGAGACTTTGAGGTGTTGCTAAGGCAAGGCCTCAAAGTCAAAACCCTAGGGGAGAGAGGCTCACTTTGGTGTAGGTGAACTAGGCCTCAGTTCTCTCTCCTCCTTCCTTAACTCAAATGGAAAAATGGCTAGATGAAAGATAGCATAAACTAAGACAATAGGGTTTGATAAAGCAGAGTGTTGCTACAAAAAGGATCTTTCAGAAAACCCTAGAACAAATCGGCCCAAAGTGCAGTAGACCTAGGCTTAAGGCATATCTTTTTTCTTAGTATGGCTAGCAATAAATGAAGAGAAAAAGAGGGTGTAGCTACGGCTAGGGTCTCTCTTCTCTATCAATGCCTATAAATTTCTCTCGATGGGGACATGAGACAGGGACCTACTTGTGTGCTTGTCACCTAGGGTTTTTGTTCAGCAAAAATCATAAACATATGCAAGAAATGAAACTGCAACCATTCATTCAAGATGTTTTATAGAAAATTACTTACATATCACGAATAAATATTAATGCAAACCATAGTTGTAACACCTTCCTTCAAGAGAAATGCCAAAACATGCCAAAATAATCCTCCTTCAACAAGTGCGCATCACTAAATAAGCCAATAACCCAAGAGAGGGTGCAAATTTCAGACCTCCTTATGGAGTGAGTAAGTTGTGATGAAAAAATGAAGGTGAAAATCCTTCATTTATACCATATCGTGACCTAATTTTACATTTTAGGTCATAAAAAAGGCCGACAATGAAAAAATACTAAAATCATATTTTTTTACATTAAAAAGTCAAATTTAAAACCCTAATCAAGATGAAAAGAGACATGAAGCCCCTCCAAAGGAGACGTTAGCCCTTTTTAGGGAAATTGGGGCATCCTGGAGAAAAACCTTAGCCCTCCTTGGGCTCCTCCATCATGCCACATGTGCCAATACTGCCCAGTCTGCCTCCCAAGATGTCGAATAGGCTGGATGACATCATGGTCATCAAGGGTGACGTCCCAAGCCTTCCAAGGCCAACGTTCCACTGAAATATGGTCAATCCCCCTAGTGAAGATTTGTCAAAGTCCTCTGATGGAACGCCCTCTTCTTCTCTGGTGCAAAGCCCCTGATCCATCCTCGTCCTATCTTTCCTCCCCGATGGGGTCTCAACATCCATCCGATGGGCTCTTCAACCCCATGGAGGTTTGAACTGGTCATCTCCCCATGTGTACCGGTCCAAATGGTACTTGTCTATTGGGCATGGTCCTGCACATCAAAAGCTACGTCCTCCATGGGCTCATCAGTCATAGGGATAATAGAAATGTCAATCACATCTCATCATCAATATTATTAAACATCTGCATAAAATCCCTAATACATCAATTAACAACTCAAAGACATTATACAAGCCTACAATACAGGTCTGGAGGAAAGGACAAGGCATCTTATTGGGCTAGTGTCCACTGGAAAAGGAAAGCTCCTAGAAGAGACCTCATCCAAGCCATGTAAGTGGGTGATTTGGTCAGGGGATGTCCAAGCATCTAGGTGCAATAAGGGCCAGGGATGCAAGAAATGTTACCTGTGGGTGCATTTGTCAGAAGGCGAGTTGTACCTGTCATGGATGCATTCTTTCCAAGCCTGTTCTTGCCTTTTATTCTTATTCTTTTGATTCTTTTATCTTTTATTGCTTTTTTCTTTATGTTCAAGAGATAGTCAGAGGATACTGCCCTGGCATGGTGACCAGTGGTGACAATGTTACCCACAAGTACTTTCACAGAGATGAGAAGGTTGGATGGTGATGAGACCCCCTTTCCTTTGGCCATGCAACCAAGCGTCATTACCCTGGCATGGTAACTAGCTAGTGGCAATGTGATACTGCTAGGTACCCATGGACCTAATAGGTTGGCTCGTGATGAGACCCCCTATCCCCTGGTTAGGTATTGTTTTATTACTTTTTCGGGTCTCTCTTGTTTCTTGTTGAGAAGACTTTTATTGATTTCTCGGGGATCCCTGGGTGAAGCATATCGAGGTTTTATTCTTATGATTTTATCTTTTACGAGCTTGCATTTACCTTTTGGGCCTTTAGCCCCTTCTTCCCACAAGATAAGGTGCAATCTTGAAAATAGGTCAACCCAATTCCCAGACAAGTGGAATGGGATAAGTGAGCAGGAAACAAGATGAAACAGTGGTGCTATGATGGGAGCGGACAATGGATTTTCAGAAATCCCCCCAGTGGCAAACCAAAACCTACAGACACGGGATTTCTAGGGAATCTTGTCAATCCCCCCAAACATGGTCAAGTGGGAAAATGTAAGATCCAAGCAATTGTTAGAAATAAAAGGAATCAGATGCATACATTCAATGGTTTTGATGATCAAAGTGACACATACCATGATACTTGGACTAGTTACCTCATGGAGAAAGAACCATCTTTGACATAGGACCAAGTCGATGGTGATGGATGTTGTTGCTGCTGACAAGACAAAGATACTGGAAGGAAGAAAAGGTGGGCCCTCTAGGGCCATGCTCAAGTCAATCCTACTCTCGATACTCCATGTCTAGGACCTGTGGGCCTCGAGACATGATCTCCTAGTTATCCATAAAAGTGGGGGATAACATCTAGCTCCAAATCGGGGACATGTGCTCACGCTAGAGCACATGCGAACCTCAACATCTCTGGAATAACCTCCTAACCTTCTTTATCTCAATAGAAGCATCAGTAACAAAATTGGGGTGTTAATTCCACCCTAGCATACATAAATATATATAGACTGAAATAAAGAAATCAATAGTGTAAATCAAACTATTTACCTGTTGGTTGGATGTTGGGTGTAGTCAAACAACTAGTTAAGCCAATCCAACAATCTCCCACAATACCTGCCTTTGTGCTTCATCATAAACAACAACAGTGACAAATCAAGCACAAAAATGACATGGTTTAGATCATATATCATATCATCATAAATCATAAAATCTAACTCATGGAGGCAGGTGGGAGGGATACAATCTTTCCAAGTCCATCTCTGAGGAAAGTACTCAATCCACTTCAGGAAGGGGTCATGAAAATCCCAAGGTTCAGAACACTGACTCAAAAGGTCTGCACACCGGCTACCTAGGACATTCTCACACTCTGAAGTCTGGGAAGGGATTGACAAGGATGTATCAGACGATTGGAAAATTCCTAAGGGAAAGTTGAAAAACTAATATGATAAACTTAAGCTTGTAATAGTCAACCAACCTTTGGACTCTAGGGTTTTCCGTAGAGGAAATTCAATATAAAAGACATACTTCCCAACCACACCTCTGGAAACACAAAAGGGTAAAGTAATCGGAGGTGTTTGGGGAAATTCGTCACAAGGATCCTCCTTTAAGCAAAGAATGTTCTTACTCCTATCAAAATTCGAGCACAGTGGTGGTTGATAGTCATTTTCATATGATAAATCTAAGTGATCGGAGGAGTACTTATCAAATCCCTTAAGGTAAGATGGAAAATCATCAATCAAATATGGTACTTGGTCAACCTTGGGTGTTTGGGGACCATTGGTAAAAATATCATCTCCTTGTTGTCACTGGTCATGAGTAACTTGTTGTGATAATTGCAAAGAAAACACTTGGAGATGACTCTCTATGTCATAGATGGGATCCACGGCATAACGAACTGCATCCCACCTATGTCTCCCAACATGTATGAAATCATGAATATTAACTATGTCAGTATCAGTATCATAACATGGAGGGTAAAAAACATTCAAAAGCTCACCCATTTCCTCCTCTTTTCCCAAATCATAAAGTAGACAAACATCAAAATCTTGGAGAGGAGGGTAACTTACTTTTTCTTCTTGTGCAGGAGCTTCGAGGACTTGGGTATCTTTAACATGCATTACTGTCTTATCCTCATGAGTTTCCCATTCATCTTTGGCTATAAAACAAGGAAGATTCTCTTTGTTTGGGGATTCCATTTCTTCATCACTCTCTGAATCATGAGACAAGGTATCATCAAAATCTTGAAAAGGAAAGAAACTAATCTTATCGTCTTGTTGTTGGGAAGGTGGAGAAGGCTTCTGGATCGCTTCATTAGGAAGAGGAGGGAATGTTGATAATTCATCATTGGGTTCAAGATCCTCAGTTGTGTCTTCAACAACCCTTTTGGTTTGTTCCCCTTCTTCTTGGAAATCAACAATGAAGTTCTCAAGGGAAAACAAACTTTCCCTATTAAGAGTCCCTAAAGTAAAGAGGCATCTTATCTCAGAAATAGAGATTTTCTCCTCAATCCTTACATACATGTTGGAATCTTCATCGAGCATCCTTGGGGCTCTCTTATCAAGGGGAAAACTCAGATATCCCAAAAGTGCACGAGTAAAGAGATGGACAGGGTATCTATCCTTGTGATGATGACTTTCAAGAATTTGATATAGGATGTTCTCAAATATATCCTATAATTCTCTGACAGTTTCATCCACAACTTGCTTTATATGCTTGAGTTCTTCTAGTAGTAATGGGATGTCGTCTAATTGGATACCCCATCTCTCGAGAAAGGTTTCCTCAAATTGCTCCATAGTCGTGATGATGTCATCAGGGAGGTTTTCATACCACTATTTGGCATTGCAACAAAGAGTGGTAGAGAAATGTTTCATGACCACGTATTCAGTATAATCATCAATAGGGTAGGATAGCAAGAAGTTCCAAAAATTTCTCATGTGATAGTCATCTCTCTCTCTATCACCACAATCAAATCCAAGGAGAAAAAATTTGTATTCAAAGGGCATTTGTTGAGGGTATCTAGGATGTTACTCATGTCTAAAGGCTTGTATTTTCTCGGGTCCCATTAGGAAGCTATAGTTGGCTTCGTCATCAGTGGAGTCGCCAGATAATTTTCTTGAAACTATCAAAAGTTTAGGGAAAACACCCTAAGTGGAGTCACCGGGTAATCTTGTTAGATGAGGTTTATAGAAGCAAGGCTTATCGAAAATCGTCATCTGAGGAAGGTTTGACTCAGTGTCCCTGGAAATGACGCCAAAATTTTTATCGTATAGTTTGTAGCAAAGATAAAAGGCTTGAGGTTTGAAGGTCAAACTGGCGTAACATGTACCAATCCCACCCAATGTCACCACAATGCGATGGTTCTTTCTATTTAGGATATTAAGGCCAAGGGGAGACGTCCCCAGTGATCTGAGGTTCCGAGAAGGGAAAGGATTACAAGATAAAGTAGTTATTCCCCCCTCACAAGTCGCCACTGAGCAGATAGTCCAGCCAAAGGCCAATGATAAAGTAAAACCCCCCAAATATTTACATCTTCCTAAGACAAAGCAACAATAAACTAATATATGCAATATTTGATCAATGGGTTAGTACTTCATGTAAATTAATGACTATCTGATAAACATATAAGCAATTTGACAATAAATATTGACAAAGTCAATGTTTATAAGTAGCAATGAAAATTATGTCACTTCACCAAGAAATACTGGAACAATATGGCATTCAATGTAATAAATATACACTTCATTCAATCTATGTCTTTAAATCACCATTCAATTTATTATAAAGTAAAAAAAAATCTGCACCAATGATATTATGGCTAAATATATTGATGGCAACATATAGGGTTAGAACGTTAGTTTAGGCTAGGGTTAGTGAAGTTAGGGTTTTGATTGAAGAGCTTGAGAGTAGTTTTGATTAGGTTCACTTCAACGCATGAGGTTTTAGGAACAGTGCCTTAGGGTTAAATGGAGTCAATAGTGAAGGACACAAGAATTGAAATAGAAAAAAGTCAAAATGGCTAAGGACTAGAGGGAGAGACTTTGAGGTGTTGTTAAGGCAGGGCCTCAAAGTCAAAACCCTTAGGGAGAGATCCTCACTTTGGTGTAGGTGAACTAGGCTTCAGTTCTCTCTCCTCCTTCCTTAACTCAAATGGAAAAATGGCTAGCTGAAAGATAGCATAAACTATGACAAGAGGATTTGATGAAGCAAAGTGTTGCTACAACAAGGCTCTTTCAGCAAACCCTAGAAAAAATTGGCCCAAAGTGTAGTAGAATTAGGCTTAAGGCATCTCTTTTTTCTTAGTAAGGCTAGCAATAAATGAAGAGAAAAATAGGGCGTAGCTACTTCTAGGCTCTCTCTTCTCTATCAATGGCTGAAAATTTCTCTCAATGTGGACATGAGACAAGGACCTACTTGTGTGCTTATCACCTAGGGTTTTTGTTCAAAAAAAATCATAAAAATATGCAAGAAATGAAACTACAACCATTCATTCAATAAGTTTTGCAGAAAATTACTTACATATCATGAAGAAATATCAATGCAAACCCTAGTTATAACAACTTCCTTCAAGAGAAATGCCAAAACATGCCAAAATAATCCTCCTTCAACAAATGTGCATCACTAAATCAACAAATAACCCAAGAGAGGGTGCAAATTTCATACCTCCTTATGGAGTGAGTAAGTTGTGATGAAAAAATGAAGGTGAAAATCCTTCATTTATACCATACCATGACCTAATTTTACATTTTAGGTCATAAAAAGGCTGACAAGGCCAAAATACTAAAATCATATTGTTTTACATTAAAATGTCAAATTTAAAACCCTAGTCAAGATGAAAAGAGACATGAAGCCCCTCCAAAGGAGGCATTATCCCTTTTTAGGGAAAATGGGGCATCTTCGAGCAAAGTGTTAGCCCTCCTTGGGCTCCTCCATCATGCCACACATGCCAATACTGCCTAGTTTGCCTCTCAAGACGTCCAATAGGCTAGATGACATCATGGTCATCAAGGGTGACGTCCCAGGCCTTCCAAGGCCAACGTTCCACTGAAAGAGGGTCAATTCCCCTAGGTCAAGCTTTGCAAAAGTGCCTCTGGTGGAACGTCCTCTTCTTCTCTGGTGCAAAGCCCCTTGTTACACATTATTTTTGTCACCGGAACATATATATGTGTGTGTTGGAACGAAGCACCACTAGAAGGGAATTTGTGACATCAAGTCATTTCGGTTGTATCTTCCACTTTTATTCAATATAATAGAGTGACATGTTTCTTTCCCATAAAATTATTGTCATTTTATTACATGACTCCTTGATCACATGTCTAAGTTTTCATTGAATCTATCATAATTTCTTTAACTTTGGTTGGTTTGTGTCATTGCATATCTAGTTTCACAAGAGCACCGTAGTGAAGCGGGAACACCAAAGATATAGGGAAGTGATCTGAAAGGTAAGTCATCAATTCCTTCTTTGACACTTAGATCAATGATTATAACTTAGGGGAAGTGTCATGTCCTATCCTGTTTTGTTCTAGATCCAGGTGGATCTAGGAAGATTATTTTATGTCTACATTTACTAATTTATCCTATAACAAAATTGGCGACTCCACTGGGGATATGAATTGATTGTGGTTTTTTGTTGGACATTTGTTTTTTCCTACTCTTTCTTATCTGAATTCAGTCTCTGAGTCTGTGGGAGATCCATTCAGACTCTCTAATTTTGATAGTTCAAAGAGATGTTTTACCTTTTTCTCAAATTTTCTTGATTTTCATACGTGTCCGCACTGCACCCTATACCTAGCCTACATAAACCTTTGATTTCCACACACTATCTATTTTCTTCAGTGTTTCCACACCCCGCATGTTTCTAGCCTATGGAAACTCTAAATTTCCACACTATAATGTGCTACTAGACTGTGGTGGTGGCGTCTATGAAATTTTTTGAGTGGGGCTTTAGCATCTGTTGATGCCCATTTTTTTCTTTAGTCAGCTGGGGGGGAATTTTTTAGCCAGTGTTTGACTTTTTTCTTATTCTTAACACACTTTTGATTGGTTTTCGGAGATCGAACACCTCTCTTAGTCATTTTCCAGTTTTCGTTTTTTATTTTTAAACAACAAAGGTATAATCTTGGAGCTTGTATCTGGGTGCTTGTTCGATTAAAAATCTTGGATTGGATTTGAAGTTTTGGATTGATTATGTATTCTGGATTGCTTGATGATTGAGAAGTTGTTTCTTCATTTGCATGTGAGGAAATACTTTCTCGTCTTTTTTAATTTTTGTCTTCATTGAAAGTTTGATTTGGGTGCTTGTTGAAGGTATAAATTTTCTTGGATTTCTTGTCTTTTCTTTTCCATGCCCTTGGTCTGGTCTTAGAAAGGAAAAATTTGAAGTTATCCATTCTTTTGAATAATCATACATAAGAAAATTCATTGCATATAAGAGAAGAGAGGATTGAAGAACTTCATTATTTATTGGTTGTTTGAAATTGTGTTCATTTAAAGAAAAAGGAAGTATATTTCATAGTTTACATTATTCTAGAAACACCTTCTCTCTGTTGTAGATAGAATTCATTGAACGAAAATTTGCATCATTCATTTCTATGTGCATATTGTTGGGTCAAGGTCTTACACAACATCGGTTTCATTCCCATCTCCTTCTTGAGTAACAACAACCTTTAAAAATATTGTGAAAATCTAAAACTTAACTAGTAATTTTTTCTAGGGCTCTTTTACACCAACATTAGTAGGGCTAGAGCTTTGGAATAGGTAGTGACACACACTCTTCAAAGCACAAAACACACAATAGCATCTTGTGATAAGGAGTGTAAAATTCCATTTGCAACATTTTATCCTGGGAAGCCCTTCTCACACAAGGGTCAAACATGAGGTCACATTGAGATCAATAGAGTTACTCACCCTGCTTTGTTGATGTTGGTGTAGAGATTGTACGTATTATGGGGGTCTCTTGAAGGTATACCCACAATGATGAGTGGAAGCCTCTCAAGTTGATTTCAAGCTAGATATCCTGATCTTGCGCGTGGATCGGACTGTCGACTATCTCCCCATGCATCATTGTTTCTTTTGGTTTCCTTAGTTTCCTATCTTCTTAGGGTCTTACACGAGGTGACTGTGGAGGGGAAAGTATTCATAGTACCTGGAATTGACGTTGGCCAGAATCACTTGGGCTCCTTGGAGGGTATACCCATGGTTATGTGTGGGAGCTTGCACCAGGGTTTAAGTCTGTTAAGCAGGTCATCAATGTAGCTTTTCCACCCTTTCCTAGCCCCTTCTTGTCTTGACTTCGTGACGTTGGATTTCATCTTCAACTAGTGACTTCAGAATAAGAAGGTTTTGCTTGTTTGGTTTTGATTCCTAGATTCTACTAGTGAGTGTTGTTTGTTTACATAGTTGGCCATAGATTTTTTTCATAAAATTTTTGGTTCGGCCAACATTGACCCTCCACGTTGTTCACGTAGGATGCAAGGACTACCTCCAGAAGATATGAAAGTTTCCCAAACCTTGCTCCCTAATCCACCGGAGGACTCTCCTCAATAGAGTGAGATCCAGGACTACATACCTTCACAAGCGGAGAGAATTGACTCTTTAGAATTTTTTCAAATTGTTTTCGATTCTTTGGATGCTTTTCGTTGACCTCCTGTATACAAGAGATGTATTCTCCAACTTAATGCGTTAAGAGAACTTGTTGTTGACACTTCCGGATTACCGACTGGAATCCTTGTTGGCCTTGAAAATGAGGATCCTTTTTGGACCACTGACATATCTCAAACTCCGACTTCTAGACAGAACCCTCCCTCCTTAGAGGAAGAAGCTGAGATACCTATCATTTATGAACCACCCGAAACATCTACTACATTTATGATACCTTTAGATCACTTTAACAACATAACTTGTTATTTCTTCATTGGTTCATAGGTTGGTCCTAGCTCAACTATCCCTCTTCAGCAATCCCATTCCACAATGGTCCCAAACACTATGATTATCCCCACCAGGAACATAGTGGCAATCCAAACTCTTATTGGTACACCACGTTCGTCTAGACAAATCTCATGACTCCCACTTGGGTATAATGCCTTGAATTATTATATCCCCATTCCTACCCAAGTTCCATCCGGAGCTTCTGGAGTCCTTAGTCCTCCTGGGTATAATGTTTCTTCCGGATCTATTCTGACACCATCCCAATTCCTCTCTGGAGGGTCTTATCCACCTTTTATAGGAGGATTCAAACCCAATGGCTCTACTACCTTTGGAATTTCTACTCCGTTATTCACTTCTGGTTATCAGATTCCTATTGGGGGATAGCATAACCCAGGAGGGAAAACTCAATTTGGAGGTCAAACCCAAATTGGGGCATCATCCTCACCATGAGGACAACCCCCACTCTGAGGATATAATCCATAGTATGGACAGAACATCCCCGGATCACTAGCTCACTGTTGGAATCTTCTTATTCAAGGAAATCCACAATCTTCTGGGGGGAAACAACCTCAAGTTAGATATTTTATAACCCCTATTTCGGGCTAGTCATACCTTGGTTCTTCCAATCTCATTTGGAATTCGAACGTTCAACCTAGTGTCCCTCCCCAACCAGTATAACCCTATGGGCTACATGCCTCTGCACACACATTTGAATCTGTTAGGACCTTCACCTCACATACAAACTGCTTATGGTCCTATTGGTATACCGACAAGACTCCCTCCCCAAAGTCACCAGTATGCTCCAGTGAATAGACAATTACCTTTTTTATCCTCTTTGGATCTACCTGATTTTTCTAGAATCTTAAATGATCCTATCCTACATTCTCCCCACTATCCCGTTATTCCATCCAAATTACCGTCTGACATACCAATTTGACGGTAAACCAAGACAGGACCCGAACAACCATGTCATGACTTTCCACCTTTGGTGTTCATCCAACTCTTTGATGGATGATTCCATTCGGTTACGACTATTCCAACGAAGTCTCATGGGTTCGACTACAAAGTGGTATATAGAACTACCATGAGGTTTCTTCACTGACTTTAATACCCTATCCATAGATTTCCTTACACACTACCAATTACCGATCCATTATGAAACATGAACCGAGATCTTGAGTTTCTTCAAACAAACTAAGGCCACTCACATCTCTAATCACATTCATGAGTGGAGACGAAGATGACGTTTGATCAAACTTGATCTTCCCGATCAGTTATTGGCAGAGTGGTTCACGAAATCATTCATAAATGAGATCTCTCATGATATTTCCATGCGTAGAGTTTTCACCGAAGAATAGGTTATTAGTTGCCCTTAGTACCTCGACCTCGTTTATTCACAAATGGGTACTCTTTATGACTTACTCCCTGATGCACCTTGCCCTTGTACTACTTCTACTTCAACTACCCCTATTGCTTCAAATGTGGCTGATGGTGTGATTGGAACTTTCCATGAACAACCTCAAAATACGCAAGCCTCTCCCACCAATCCCAAGTCTAATGCTTCTAATGTTTAAAATGATATATCTCCTACTCCTAGCACCGACAAAACCTATGAGGTTAACTTTGTTCAATCTACCCCTGTCGAAAAGAATAAATATAAAAAAAGGAAAGGGTAAGAATAAGGAGGATAAAAATAACCCGTAGTCTGAGAAATCCAAAACCCAACCTGCTGATGATAAGGATAAGTGCAAACCCTGATACCCTTGCCTTATCTGTGGTGATGATCATTATACAAAAGATTTTCCAAGACAGGCCGAGGTTATTAAGTTCCTCCAAGGGACCACGAAACCTCCCACACCTGTCGTTTTGTCTCAACCTTTCCCTTCTCAATAGAAGGCCCAATTGGTCATCCATGACCAACCCTCTCTCTCCACTGCTTCTTATGTAGTCATGTGCACTGGTGATTCCAGAAAGAATGGTGTTACACTGACCACTCGAGCCAAAGATTATTCTTCCTCAAAAGAGAAGGTCGATGATATACCACCTTCATTGGTTCAACAACCTCCTTCAACTTCACCTCCCAAAGGTCCTATTAATCTCGAATGACCGAGTCTCAATACAGTTCTTCACCCTCCCCCAAAGGGTGTTGTTGGAAATTCTACCTTCAACCCTCATGCACGTTCTTCTCATAACTACAGTATCATAGAAGATCTTGCACAAGCACCTTCTGCAATGTCGGATCTCAAATTCCTCCTAAGTTTCCCTACTCAACGCAAGGCACTGCCAAGGTCTATCGGTGGAATTGATCCTACGGATACCAATTTGATAATTTTTGACCTCGAATATCACATTTCGAGATTCCCCCCTCAACTAACATTCCAAATAAAAGTTGTTGTCTCTAACAAGAACATCTGTAGGACTGTTATTGATGAGGGTGCCTCCATGTGTGTAATGCCTATTTTCTATTGGAAAGCCATTGCCTCTCCTCCTCTTATTGAATCACATAACACGCTTAAAGCCTTTAATGGCTTTGGATTTAAACCCTACGGTGTACTTCCTTCATTATCTATTACGTTGGAAGGAAAATCGGTCAACGTTGAAGTTGAGGTCTTTGATTCACCTCTCAATTATAACCTCTTACTTGGTTGTAGCTGGATTGACGTGATGTGTTTCATTGTGTTTACCCTTTTCCGTGTTTTACGTTTTCCACATCAGGGAAAGTTCATCACGACTAGCTAGCCTTTTTCAACTCTGAAACCGTACTAGCAACATACTTTTTATCGCGAACACACCTCCTAGGTATGAGAATGTTGGTGTGGGAATACTTAAAGATTCCACTCTAATGGGAACGTTCCTGATCCCACCTCTCGATGTTCCACCTCCTTTGGTTTCCTCAATTGACATGATTTCCACCTCATTTTTCCAAACTCACCCGTCTTATGACCCATGGGTAATACCTGAACCTAGTGATTATCCTCACTATGGCAACCAAATGCCTTTTAGTCTAGTTCAATCTGCCTATCAAGCCATTCAATTGACAACGCCTTTCACCCCTTCTCTTGGTGATTCGTCTCTTGACCCGTTCCACATTGTTTTTCCTACAGATGAGATGATTATGTCGGTTATGTCAATGGAAGACACCCCTCGGAATGATGGACATCATCATTCCATTCTCTTCTTCTAACAACACACCATCGAGAGTTACCAACGGATCTCGACCCTCTCGACTATTGCTATCATTTCCTCTGTTCCCAAGTCATCACACGATGTGTTGTATGAAGGGAACTTAAGTAATATTTCTCCCATCGTCCCCCTCAACATATCCATTAAACCTGGAGTTGTTGAAAATGTTCACATCAGAGCTTTGTTCTCTATTGATGAAGTTGTCGCCTATAAATCACTTTTCCAAGAGTTTCGTGACATCTTCGCTTGGAGTTATGAAGAAATGTCAGGTATTGACCCTGGTATTGTTTTCCACAAAATTAAGACATACCCCAGCACTAGACCCGTCCGGCAGAGACTTCATCCGGTCCACCCCCGTAAAGAAGCTACTATTAAGCTTAAAGTTGAAAAAATTATTAAAGTTGGCTTTACTTATCCTTTGGCTTTAACTGATTGGGTATACAATCTTGTTCTAGTTAACAAGAAACAAGGTAAGATATTTGTTTACGTCGATTATAGGAATATAAATCAAGCTTGTTCTAAGGACAATTTTCCCACCCCCTTCATTGACTAGATCGTCGACGATTGCCCCGTGAGTGAAATCTTCTCTTTAATGGATAGTTTCTCTGGCTATAATCAAATCAACATATTCCCTGTAGATCAATACAAAAATCCTTTTATTTGTCCTTGGGGCACCTTTGCCTACCGGAAACTACCCTTCGGTTTAAACAACGCTGGTGCGACTTTTCAATGTGCCATGTCTTATTCTTTTCATGACAGTAAGCACATTGTACATCCATATCTAGATGACCTACTGACACATTCTGTGCATCGTAGTGACCATATGGCACACCTCTAAGCCATTTTCCTTCGTTGTCGATTCTATCGTATACCCTTAAACCCACAAAAATGTGTTTTCTATGTGGAGTCCGACTGACTTTTAGGTTTTTTCATGTCACACTAGGGGATCAAAGTTGATCCTCTGAAGGGCGAGGTGATCCTCAATCTCCCTCCTCCTTCACTTCACCGGCTTCAAAGTTTTCAAGGGAAGGCAAACTTTTTACGTCGTTTTATCCCAAACTATGCTCAATTAATGCTCGGATTTACTCAACTACTAAAGAAAGGTTCTGAGTTCGTATGGGATTCCATTTCCAACAAAGCTTTCGAAGATTTGAAACTAACTTTAACCCATACCCTGTTACTTTTCCCACCCGATTATAGTCGAGATTACTTCCTTTATCTAGCTTCTTCTGACTCAACCATTTCCATATTTCTCATCCAAGAAGATGATTTACACGATGAACATGTCATTTATTATTTGAGTTAGAGTCTCACATCTACTAAAGCCAAATACTTACATGTTGAAAAAATGGCCTTGGCAGCTGTTCAAGATGTCCAACGTTTCCGTCACTATATCTTATTACACAAGAAAACTATAATTTTTTATTGCAACCCCATGCAACACATTCTTACATGCCAATTTTTAGGGTGTAAATACTCCAAATGGATAGTAATTCTCCAGGAGTTTGACTTAGAATTTGAATGCGCTAAGTCTAATAAATCCTTCGTGTTTGCCGAACTGATATGTGACCTTCCCTGCACTGAGACAGAGAATGTAGCAGAGGATTCTTTACCTGACGAATCCCTTTTTCTAATCAATTCTAATGACCTTTGGTATGGGGATATCATTATCTATCTCCAAAATCAGACTTTCCAACCCAATTTGTCTAGCAATGACTGTCGTCGTATACGTTACCAATCCCTTCAGTACATTATCCTTGGTGACACTCTTTATTGCCATGGGGTTGACTTCGTTTTTCGATGATGTCTCACCTATAATGAAGCTAAGAAATCTTTGAATGACTGCACTCTGGAGCATGTGGTGGTCACATGTCTGGGTATGCTACTGCCCAAAAGATCTTACGAGTAGGGTATTTTTCGCCTTCTTTATTCAAAGACTACATTATTTTCGTCCAAAAATGCAATGCTTTCCAAACATACAACACCATGATAAGATCACATCCTGCTCCCTTACACCCTGTAGTTTCCGTTGGACCTTTCACAAAATGGGGTATCGATTTCATGACATGTAACCCTCACTCATCTAGGGGGCATGGATACATTATCATAGTCGTGGATTATTTGACGAAATGGGCCAAGGCGATGCCTACATTCGACAATACTGAGAAAATGCAACCCTTTTCATATATAATCATATTATTACTCGATTCAGGATCCCGCAAGATATCGTTACTGATCACGGTATCCATTTTCAAAACTTTATGATGTCTGAACTTACCGACAAGTTGGTTCTTAGAGATGAAAACTCAACCCCTTACTATCCATAGGCCAACGACCAAGTTGAAGAAATAAACAAAAGAATTATCACTATGTTGTTTCAGATAATAGGAATCCATAAGAACACATAGCACATGATGTTGTTTTCGACATTATGGGCCTATCAGACGTCTGTGAAGTCTGCTATGAGATTTACCCCATTTCAACTAGTCTACGACATTGAAGTCGTTCTCCTGATTGAATGTGAAATACCATCTTTGAGGCTAGTTGTTGAACTTCTCCCAAACACCTCTGTCGAAGAGGAATGTCTATTGTATCTTATGCAATTAGATGAGACTCGTCGTGATGCCACCCTAGTTGTTGAAACCCAGAAGAAACACGTAAAATACCAATATGAAAAACATGTCAAGCCACGTGTTTTCTCTAAGGGAGATCTAGTTCTCCTCTATGAACAAGATCGTGATCTACTAGGAGCCAGAAAATTTGAATCTATGTGGTGTGGTCCATATATCGTCAAATGATTATTAGAGAAGGGATCTTACAAGTTAATATATTATGATGCCATTCCTTTGAGTGAACCCAAAAATGGGCTTTACTTAAAGAAGTACTATACTTAGCCTGTCTCTGCATGAGTGCTTGTACTTTTACTGTACCATACTCTTGTGTGTTACTTTTGTGTGTTTTTCATTATTTGGTTTTGACCCCAACTGCTTACCTTCCATTGTGTTTGGTTTCCAGATGTCGACACCTTCTCTACCCTACATTAGCTTTGTCGATGGTGCTAACCGTAGTACTGAGAACCTAGCTTATGATGCTCGAGCAATCTATGCACCCACAAATGAACTTATTAGTTTACAAGGTGTTTGCCTCGATCGTGAAACCAATAATATCGCAGAATATAGTGCAGTCATTGAATTATTGATCGATTCTATCTCACTTGGGATTCGTCACTTTGTAGTGCTCCAATTACGTAATGTCCACACTATCTGAAGTCCTACTTTGTTACCAGTATATCTACGAATTCACCTCTTGGAATGTTATTTTGATTATATTGAATATCAACACATTCCTAGATGTCTAAATACATTAACTGATGCTCTATCTAATTATCTGTTAGACAAACATTTGAGACATTTATAAATCCAATCACACATTGTATATAAAAGAAGAGTAATCTGGTAGAAGCGTCATGTATATATATAATGCAAATGTTTTACAAAAAAGTGTTTTCCATCCAAGGACCAAAATATCAAAATATAGAGCCCATGGCTCTTACTAAATAACATCATGGATGTTGCTCACGATAGCACACTACTGCCCATGCTACCCGGTGAAGTAAACGACTAAGTGAGCCAGACATGCCTATAGTAGGGCATTGATAATGCCTTGGGACCTCCTCGATCGACATGTTATGGATGCCTGCCATCAAGCCTTCTAAGTTCTTCTCCATCACCTCATAGTCGTCGGCATCCCACCCTGATACCACACGTGCCTCTCCTCGCCTCTGAAACGGAGATGTTCCTGGAGGTCGATGTGGTCCTACATCTGCATACTCAATAGTCTCTAATTAGTCTTTAGATCAAAAACACAAAAAACATCTAATATCCTAAAAACCACAAAAACACTATAAAGAACAAAATGTCTTTCTTACGTAGATCTCCCCACTAAAATCCATCAGGGAGAGCCAAGTAGGGATCACCCCGAAAGTCCATGCCGACATACACATAATCATCAATCACCAAGATTTGGGGCCTTAACTAGTCAAAAAATGCATCATTGTACTTGATAATAGGGCCCGCTACGTGCCAAGCCATAATATCACACCACCGTTTCATTCTTGGGTCTCGTGGGGTTAGTATTCCCCACTCTACCTATAGTCGCAAATGAGGGACTCTTTCTAAGAAGAAAGACACCAAAATGGACCCATACCCAAACTGCTTTCGGTCTCCTCTCTTGATTTTAGTGAGTTGTGTCTTCATACTGTGGAGCACACTGTCACACCAATTGAATACTTGAGGTTCCAGACATTCAATGGAATATTGAAAATAACTCTGGAGCACCATGTGTGGCGATGTTCTTCCTGCCATCCATGCAATGGTAAAGAGGATGGTTCTGAGAGTTAGATCTTGCATAGCTCGAATAGCCATTTTACCTTTGTGCTTTTCGATGTCAGGTTCACAGTGTCAATGGATATATTCGCTCATCGACAAGCCACCACCTCGACCCCCTGTCAGAGTCACACGTGCACCATGATTGGATAACCCCTTCAGAAAGTAAATATCCTCAATGTCCAAGGAAAGGACATGAACACCCATGTGAAATACTTACTTTTCCACGTCCCACATATGGACCAAGTACTCTAATAGTCTCCGTTGGGCTCACATGCCCTAGATCTTGAAAATTTTCAATAGGCCACATTGTAGAAGAGAATCAATGGTTCATGGATCATTCAAAGCCATAGAGTCATCATATTCATGCTCACGTTCTCTCCATTACAACATGTTTACAATCGAACACCTACATGGAAGTAAGAGATGATATTTAGCACCTTTATCCAGCCTTTTTGGGATTCTTTTTGGTTCAACGCTTGCTTTTCTTTTTTTGGTTTTTCACCACCGCAACTAAGCTTTAGTTACAGTGAGGGATTTTCACAGGTGAGACATTGGGCACCTGCGAAAATCCTTGATTTCCCCACGACCCGATATTGGCCACCTACGGTGGCCCCGGTGCATGCCTACCGACCCAAAAATCACCCAAAAAAATCATTTCTGACCACCAAAAAAAAAAATTAAAACCATTGAAAAGGAAGAAGATGAAGAACTTACTGTTTTCACGGAAATTGTTCGTCGATTGATCGCCTGTGCTCCTCGCAATCAGATTCTGAAGTAAGGGGTGAAAAGGGGTTTTTAGACGAGTTCTTGACCAAATACAAATGAAATGGTAAAAAAGAGCTCTTACTCTTATTTATTTCATTTTTTACCCTTTTTCATAAAATTTTATATTATATAAATGTGTTTGGTTATCAACCTTCAAAACTAATAATCTCATGAGTGTCTTGTTTCTTGCAGGGAGAAGACTAGAGTCCTAATTAATGGAGTATGGTTCCATACTTTTTAGGATTTTTTAGTAAAACCTCGAGTTTAGTCTTCGTTCGTTCTCGTGCTCAAAAATTTATGAGAATGCAACCGAGTATACTTTTGTCATCCTTTCGTATTTGTCTTGGTAACACAAAAAGAGACACACATGGAGAATCATTTAAGCTCTTTTCACACTCCATAAAAATGAAAAGATTGCCGAGTGAACTTGTTCTATTCACAGTCGTAAAAGTATTTAAACAAAATGCTCGATGGGCGATAGTTTATCACTTTTTTGGTCCTATCAAACTATTTTACGAAAAAGGATCTGAGAGAGTTCTCTTTAAAGTGTTTTTCAGACTCTATAAACATGAAAAACCCCAAGTTTTCTATCTTTGGACTCGTTAAACAAACATTGAAAGACCCACATGGGACTGAACCACTCCTTCTTAGGGTTCGTTAAAAATACTTTGAGGGACTCATCCGAAGGATGAGCTTACATTACAAGAATATGTTATCCTCCTCAAGGTTGTGTAAAAATAAAGAGGTACTCTCCAAAAATGGTGGGGCAAAATTTGGGAAAGAGATGTGTTTCTGTACTTGTGTTAGTGGTAGTACTGGTCACTCTTGAACATGACACCCCCTTCATCATTTGAATTCGGGCTGGGAAATCCATTTGTCTCTCAAATGATTATCTGGAAGTTTACATATTGGGTCGTATTTGAGTCAATGTTTCCAATACTATCGCCGTGTCATCCATATGTTCAAGAGAAATCCAAAAAATCCCTCTCTTGAGTCGGCCATTTGCATTTGCATTTTTTACGATGTTGGCCTTCCCTGTGTTAGTTTAAGATCATTTTCATACTTTGATCTACCCTTAATCTGTTAATTATTTCATGTCACTAATGGGGGATACATCAAGGCCCTCCTGTGACGAGTCGTTTTCCTATCGACTTCAACTCATCATCCAGGAACAAGACTTAGAAATAATTTAGTACCTTAGAGTGTGCATGCCTTAATGGTAGGTTTCTTCACTCTCGATAGTGGATTCACATCATTGGCCCCTGATCGAGGGATTTCATTGAGTGTTCAAATTCAACTCATTTATTCACATTCGTTGGATTGTACTAAGGTACCTTGGGAGTCATTGACATCAATGGTGATTTCCCTCGCACTTGTTAATGGTTTTTATCAATGACCGATAATCAAGTGGTTTCTTCCATGTTCGACTTCAACACCTGTAATCGCATGGTTAGATTCGTACTTACAGATGATGGGATTGAATACACTGGATCTTATCTTTTTGGCCCAAGTTGTGATGGAGTATTTATGATTTGAATTGACACACAGGTCCACTTTGTATGTCTCGTGGCTGTGTCTGAATTTACACTTTCTAATACATAGATCCATGGTGTATTTCTGGTGGCTATGTAGAATCTTGACGACATGGATCCATGGTGTATAATTGGTGGCCATGACTTACATTTATGAGTTCAATAATTTGTAGTCTAAACATGGGAATGACTACTTCATATATGGTATCATATTGTGCAGATGCTTGTTTGTTTGCAAGTTCCCGATTGGTGCGTTCTTTATTCTCGACACACACACGTATTCTACAAAGTATTTCAGTCGTCACAAGTTTCGACCTCATACTTTGGGGGGAATTATGTTACACATTATTTTGGTCACCCTGATGATGAATTTACAAGCATGTAATCAAGCCCTCAAAATCATCTTTTGCCTGAGAAAAGTGACTTCTTTCCTCCTCTGCAAGACTACTTTTTAGAAGGATGTCGCAGGCTACCCATAGTGTACAGTGTGTAAATCAAATATTTTCGTAGGATTCTCTATAGCTAGCCTACAGGATTTCCACAGGCTTCTATATAGGTAGGGCGCGGTGGTTTTTGAAAGCCAAAAGAGGAAAGATGTTCAAGAAGTTTCTAGAAGGGGAATATTCTGGAATGTGAAGTGGCATCCGTATGGTTATGATCCTACTAACTTCTCTGATCTAGTGTGATCATCCTCATCACTTTAACCACTTCAGCTTCTCCTATATAATAATGGGCTTCTCATGGAAAAGGTTAAGCACAATTAAGGAAAGTTGAGCAAAGGATTGCTGGAAGAATAGTCTAGAGATTGTGTGAAGAATACTAATTCAGTTGATGCTTGAGGTCTACATTCACCCATCAATATTTTGAAGATCACCTTCATGCAAGCTATGGAATGAATATATGTGTGTTGGAACGAAGGACCACTAAAAGGGAATTTGTGACATCAATGAATTTCAGTTCTATCTTCCACTTTTATTCAATATAATACAATGACATGTTTCTTTCCCATAAAATTATTCTCATTTTATTACATGACTCCTTGATCACATGTCTAAGTTTTAATTGAATCTATCATAGTTGCTTCCACTTTGGTTGGTTTGTGTCATTGCATATCTGGTTTCACAAGATCACCAGAGCGAAGCGGGAACAACAAAGATATAGGGAATCGATCTCAAAGTTAAGTCATCAATTCCTTCTTTGACACTTACATCAATGATTATAACTTAGGGGGAGCGTCATCTTGAAATTACTAAGACAACTGAGAGGGGGGGTGAATCAGTTGTAATTGAGCATAAACAATATTAAGTCTATTAAAACATTATTGATCTTTCTTCAAGTGATCATCAACAATATACAACATATGGACAGTAAAAGTAAAGACATCAGTCACACATAAGGTATACACAGAGACATATTTTCATGAGGAAACCCATAAAGGGAGAAAACCTCTTCTTCTTCAAAATGATAGGAAATCTTTTAAGTTCTGTACATCATCTATAATTGAGCACCAACTCAATGTGAGGCTGCTACCTCTATTTTACAAGCTGCAACTTGTTTGAGAGCACCAACTCTCTAGTTTCTCTAGCACCCACTAGAAGGAAGCACCAACTCCCTTAATGTTCCAGCACCAACTGGATGGAAGCACCAAATTCCAGTTGCAGAGGCTCCAACCTGTATAACAGAGAACACTTGTTCTCCCTTGCACCACCCTACCACCCTGGTTTCTCTTGCTGCAACCAGATGGAAGCTACAACTTTCTGTGTTCAAGCTCTCTCTTGAACCTCTGAGGACAACAGTCCTCCTGAGCACCTCCCAACCTCCCTAGAATATGAATGAATAAATAGACAGTCAACTACGCAGATAAATCAATTATTACCAATCTTTCATTGTTCTGTAAATCTGGTCTTCTTCTAACTATTCTTCAATTCTTCTCTTCCTATGTCTTTTCAGCGGGTCTGCTCTGCATCAACTTGTTCTATCATTCTACTCTGCTTCAACTTGTTATGTTATTCTACTCTTCTTCAAGTTTTATTCATCATATGTTACTCTTCTCTGAGTTTCATCTCACACTGTGCATATTCTCAATCTCACACTGCATATTCTATGATTTACCCTTTCTTACAGTTTCATTATTTTTTCATACAGAACAACCAACCTCACACAGTATGTCTCATTTTCTTTTATACGCACACACACGTCGGTTCTACTTCTCATTTCCTTAGGCCAAATAAAGACAACTGTTAGAGAAAATGAAACGCCAACTAATTGGTAATCATGAGTCTATTTTTCTAACAGGTTCATAACCGAGGAGTTAACTGTGAGAGAGAACAATAACCCTCCGATCTTTGTTCAAATTCACCTACACCATTGGATTGGCTTCATGATATATTGCATTCATTTTCGAATTTCTGTGGCCAATCTTAGCACCTCAAGCTTCTACCTCCATCTTCCATCAATGTGATCAAAGGCTATGACCACGCGTTTATGCATAAAGCGCTTTTGCGATTTCTCATTTCGTGAATTTCAACACTATGCTCCGTTGACCCCAAGTCAGCGAAATTTCAATCTCTTGCCACATGTCCTATGATTCGATGGTCCATATCTGATCTTGATTCAACAACTGCGATTCAATCGCGATTTAGCATATCGTGATTTCGACATTCTTGTTGCAATGTTTTCTTTGCCTCTCCATGTTGCGATTCGCGAAACTCCAATATGGAGTTAGATCAATGGTCCAGATATGATCTTGATTTAACGGCTGTGATTGAATCGCGATTTCACATATCGCGATTTCGACATTCTTGATGTTCATTGTTTTTGTCACTTCAAAGTCTCGATCCACGAAACTCCATAATGGAGTCGGATCAACGGTCTAGATCACATCTTGATATGACGGCTCAGATTAAATCGTGATTTCGCATATCGCGATTTCAAGATTCCTATGGTTGATATTACTTGACATCTCCAACTCTCGATCCGCGAAACTCCAAAATGGACTGGGATCAACGGTCCAGATCAAACCTTGATCTGACGGCTCAGATTACATCGCGATTTCGCATATCACGATTTCGGGATTCTTGTGGTTATTATTCTTTGACATCTCCAACTCTCAATCTGCGAAACTCCAAAATGGACTGGGATCAACAATCCATATCAAACCTTGATCTAACAGCTCAGATTACGTCGTGATTCCACATATCGCGATTTCAATAGGTTAGGGAACCCTGTTCCTTTGACTCTCCAGTCAGCGAACTGACGATCTTTCCCCACGTGTCCTACATGATGATGGACGGTCCTCCTTCTTTCGGGATTTTGTGAGCCTGCTACTCCTTGCACTTTAAAGAACGTGCAGGTTCTCCTTGAACCAACGATGGTTGGGTCCCACACTTGGATCTAACATTTGAGATCTTTGCTCCTCTTCCACGCTCTTCTTGTCTACATTCAGATCTGAAGGCCCTCATTCTTTCAAAAATTTTGAATGGGATCCAACGATTAGAAATGATTCTCAAACTTTAAGGGCCTTCGATTATTCGATCTTCCTAAACTTATATTGTGTTTGCCTGGTTGCGTTGCCTTCGATCATTCGATATTCCTGAGCTTATCTCATGTTTGCCTGTCTGTTACAAACTTCTTGTCCTCATGCCATCTTCATTGTTGTACTTTCCATCAATGAAAAGCATTCGTTGTCGGTTAAATATTTTCCATTCGCTGTCTATTAAATATTTGCCAACAATCTCCCACTTTGGCATTGATGGCAACACCAAGCACCCACATGCATTCGGACTCGACTCTCCTCCCGAACTCTTTTCTCCCCCTTTGACATCAATGTCAAAGAAGAAACACTCTTCCCCTGATCTGTTGCAAAACATACTCCCCCTGTCGACTATAAGCATCTTGGAAATACACCAGATATTCAATAAGTACTCCCCCTGACTAGGTGAACAGATTAGACACAAGAAATTATAACCCTCAATTTTTGACGAAGATATCCAAAAGGGGTCATTGCTAATGGTTTAGTAAAGATATCAGCCATCTGTTCTTTGGAAGGAATATAATTCAGCTGAACAATTATGTTTGTAACTTGTTCTCTGAGAAAATGGTACTTTATCGGAATATGCTTAATCTTGGAATGAAGAACAAGATTCTTGGAGACACTAATGGCACTAGTGTTATCACAATGAGTTGGAATAGGATTAGTGTCAGTTACCTTATGATATGCAAGAGTTTGTATCATCCATAAAAAATTTGTGCAACAAGTAGCAACAACAATGTATTCTGCCTCTGTAGTGGATAATGAAATGGATCCTTGCTTTTTACTAAGCCGTGCAACTAATGAGTCACCCAGAAAGAATGCTCCTCCACTAGTGTTTTTTCTCTCATCAACACAGTTTGCCCAGTCTGCATCTGAATAAGAAGTTAACTGGAAATTATGATTTCTAGGATACCACAGACCATAATTCATTGTTCCCTTCAAGTATTTAAATATCCTTTTGACAGCTACCAAATGACTTTCTTTAGGAGCAAACTGAAAACGACCTACCATTCCAACAGCTTGTATTATATCAGGACAGGATGTTGTGATGTACAGAAGACTGCCTATCATAGAGCGATATGTCCTTTCATCAACATCAGGTGAGATATCATCTTTACTCAGCTTGCAACCAACCACCATAGGTGTGCTAATTGTAGAGGAATCTTCCATCTGAAATTTCTTCAACATCTCTTTCAAATATTTTTCTTGAGAAATAAAAATTCCTGCAGAGTTTTGTTTTACTTGTAGGCCAAGAAAATATGACAGTTCTCCTATCATGGACATTTCAAATTCTGTTTGCATAGAATTAGCAAACCACTGGACAAATGATTCATTAGTACAGCAAAAAATAATATCATCTACATAAACCAAAACAACTAGTAAATTATCACCTTCAGACTTAATGTAAAGGTTACTATCAACAATACCTTTCTTGAACCATTTTTCTTGTAGAAATTTCTCCAGTCTATAATACCAAGCTCATGGTGCTTGTTTTAGTCCATATAAGGCCTTCTTCAACTTACAAACATAATTAGGATTATCTGTCAATGAAAATCCTTCAGGTTTCTCCATATATACTTCTTCCTCTAGATCTCCATTAAGAAATGTTGACTTAACATCCATCTGATAAACTTTGAAGTTCTTATGACATGAATAAGCAAGACACATTCTGATAGCTTCCAATCTTTCCACTGGTGCAAAATTTTCATCAAAGTCCTGACCTTCAACTTGTGGATATCCTTTACAGACCAATCTGGATTTATTTCTAACAACTTGTCCTTTTTCATTCATTTTATTCTTGAACACCCATTTGGAACCTATTACATTCTTATCTTTAGGTCTAGGGACAAGCTCCCAAGTATTGTTCTTCTCAATCTGATCAAGCTCTTCATTCATTGCTCTAATCCAATTATCCTCCTATCTAGCTTCCTCAAAAAATTTAGGTTCAGTCATAGATAAAAAGGCAACATGAGATTGTTCTGAGTCTTTAATCAATTTCCTTCTTGTCTGAACTCCTTCATTTATAAACCCAATTATCTTATTTTTAGGATGATTCTTTCTAATAATTATGAGAGGTGATTTTGCTTCTTTCTGCTTATTTCTATCGGTTTGAATATTTGTATCTTCATCTGATCCAGACTCTTCTCTTTCTGATCCTTGGACCTGTTAATTTTCATCTTCAACTGTATCTTTTGTTCTTGGTTCAACACTGCTTACATTTCTGACTGGGATTTCTTCATCAACTTTTATATCTATAAAATCAACTGGTTTGTGCAGTCTCTTATTGTAGCAGCTGTACCCTTTATTATTTGTAGCATAACCCAAGAAGATACCTTCATCAGCCCAGTCATCATATTTGCCAATATTTTCATCATTTTTCTTGATATAACATTTACTCCCGAAAACTTTAAAATGCTTGATTGAAGCAGGTCTTCCAAACCAATGTTCATAAGGGGTCTTGTCACTGTGTGGTCTGAGATGAGATTTGTTAAGGATATGAATAGTTGTATGAATTGCTTCCACCCAATATGTCAGAGGTATGTCCCTTTCATTCATCATTGATCTTGCCATTTGTTGTATTGACCTATTATGCCTCTCAACAACTCCATTTTGCTGTGGAGTCCTTGGAATTGTGTACTCTCTTTTGATCCCATGCTTATCACAAAACTCTTTGAAGTTCCCTGAACTAAACTCTCCTCCTCTATCATATCTTACTGCCTTTAATCTTTTTCCTGTTTGATTCTCAGTCAGAGCCTTAAATACTTTGAATTTTTCAAATGCTTCAGATTTTTCTTTCAAAAAGGTAACCCAAGTTAGTCTAGAATAGTCATCAATAATCAACATAAAGTAATTTTATTTTCATGTACCTTCTTTCCTTGATGGACAACATAGATCCATATGTACTAACTAGAGAGGTTTTTCTGTTGAGGGAAAGGTTTTAGATTTGAATTGAGTGCGAGTAAGCTTTCCTATCTGACGGGATTTACAAACAGAGTCATATGGCTTTGATATCTTCAGAAGATCTTTTACCACCCCATTGTTTCTGAGTTTGATTATGTGATCAAAATTTAGGTGACCAAGTCTCCTATGCCACATCCAATTTTCATCATATTTTCTTAAGTGGCATTCTTCTTCTTCTTCTTTTAAAACATAGACATTGTTTTCTGTTCTCATACCTTTTGCAACTAGCTGACCTGAATCCATAGTTTTTATTCTGTAGTATTTAGAGGTAAAAACAACTTCACACCCTCGATCACAGAATTGACTGACACTAAGCAAATTATGTTTCAAATCTTCTACAAACAACACATCTTGAGCTTTTATTTTTTTGTTACACAAACTTACAATTCCTTTACCTTTTATCTTTCCTGGTGCATCATTTCCAAAAGTTACATTCCCTGATTTGCTATCACTTAGAGTTAGAAACTTACTTCTATCTCCAGTCATGTGTTTGGAGCATCCACTGTCAATATATCAGGGATTATTTTTCCTTTAGGATCATGTCCACACTTTTCATCTACTTTCTTCTTCCAAACGTTGACATTTTCAGTAGTGGGGATCAAATCTGAATTGTATTTCCTTAAGGGACAGTCTGCAGTTTTATGAATATAAATCATAATGATTGTTATGCAAGTTGTAACATTCTGGTTCACTAAATAATAAATAATAACGATTTTTATGCACATATCTATTGTTTTGTTTCACCTGTGTCCTTCTCCCAGTCATCACATGATTTATAATATGTGATTGTTTATTGCTTGGTTGTCTCAATCTTTGTTGTGGAAGATAGTTATTCATTGAATATATTGATTGTTCATATCTAAATCTTAAAGAAAAGTTTATAGCTTTGTGACCAAAATTAGAGCAGAGAAAACAATAACCATAGAAAAAATCTGTGTACCTTGAAAAAATTTGTCTTCTTTGAGGAGGTTGAGATCTGTCATGCCAATAATCTTTCCGGTCTACAAATTCAGTTTTGGGGCTTTTTCTTTCATTTCTTCTTCGTGGTTGATTTTCCTTCTTTGTTTCTGTAGAGTGATTGTTGTCAATGTTTGAGGATTTGACAAACTTGATAGATTCTGTATTACTTGGATGATCACTACTTGATCCTTCTTCATATCACAATCCATCCTTGAACTTTGAATTTATTTGTTGATTTAGAATGGAGGTTAATTCTTCTGAGGATTTAATACTTGGAAGATTTTGATGATACAATCCTTTAAATTTCTCCATTTCTTTTCTAGTTTTTAAATATCTCTTATTCTAAGGCTTCACACTTGACTTTCTTCTCTGACAATTGTTGTTTCAATATGTCTTCTATTTTCTTTGTCTCTTCTAATTTAACTTTCATCGGAGCAAAGTCTTCATCAGGTTTTTTATTGTCTTTCTCGAATTGTGTCAATAATTGTGTTTGCTTTCTATTCTTAGTTCTGAGTCTATCAATTTCTTCTAGTGCACTGATCAGTTCTCCTTCCAAATCAACCACAGCTTTTTCATCATTCGCATCACTGCATGTGCTTTTATTATCATAATCCTCCTTGGCCATAAGCATGAAGTATTTGCCTTATCTTCACAGGATGAGTCACTATCGGTGTCTTCTGAGGAATTGCCATTATTTGCAACAAAACTTTTCTTCTTATTATATTTCTTGTATTTGTACTTCTTTTCATCATCGGAGTTCTGGTCCTTTTTTTGATGGGGACATTTAGATGCAAAATGACCTATCTTACCACAGTTAAAGCATTTGAAGGGCAACTTCCCTTGATATTTTCCTGACCCTTTCTTTAACCTTCTCACAAATTTCAATATCATTTAATTATGAATCAGTATTCTTGTCTGCTTTAAAAGATGCTTCTCTAGTATTGGATTTATCTTTGTTAATTATCATTTCATATGCAGTTAGAGTTCCTAGAAGTTAATCAATGGACAAAGTTTTAAGATCATTTAATTATTCTATTGCAGAAACTTTTAGATTAAATTTATCAGGCAGAGATCTTAAAATCTTCTGAACTAAGAGTGAGTCATCAAACTTCTCACCAGGACCCTTCATGGCATTTACAAGTTCTTCAACTCTTAAAGAATACTTGCTAATTGTTTCATCTTCATTCATCTTTAGTTGTTCAAATTTCAATCTGTATGTTTCAAGTTTGGCATCTTTTACTTTCTCATTTCCTTCATAACTTCTAATAAGTTTATCCCACATTGCTTTTGCAGTATCAAGATGCATCACCTTTACGAACTCAGCTTCAGCAAGTCCATTCAAGATAACATTCATCCCCTTAGCATTAAAACGAAACTCTAACTTATCATCCTTGGAGGCTAGCACAACAGGCTTTGTATATCCAGTCTCTAGTACATCCCAAACATCAACACCCAAGGCCATTAAGTATGTTCTCATTCTAATCTTCCAGAAGGAAAAATTTGTTCCATCAAACAGAGAGGGCTTAGAGGCTGAAGTCCCTTCATGACTTGTCATGTTTAATCTTACATATCTACCTTTGAATAAAAGGAACCGCCTCTGATACCAATTATTGAAATTACTAAGACAACTGAGAGGGGGGGTGAATCAGTTATAAATGAGCTTAAACAATATTAAGTATATTAAAACATTATTAATCTTTCTTCAAGTGATCATCAACAATATATAGCATATGGACAGTAAAATTAAATACATCAGTCACACATAAGGTATACACAGAGACAGATTTTCACGAGGAAACCCATAAAGGGAGAAAACCTCTTATTCTTCGAAATGATAGGCAGTCTTTTAAGTTCTGTACATCATCTATAATTGAGCACCAACTCAATGTGAGGCTGCTACCTCTGTTTTACAAGCTGCAACTTGTTTGAGAGCACCAACTCTCTAGTTTCTCTAACACCCACTAGAAGGAAGCACCAACTCCCTTAATATTCCAACACCAACTGGATGGAAGCACCAACTTCTAGTTACATAGGCTGCAACCTGTATAACAGAGAACACTTGTTCTCCCTTGCACCACCCTGCCACCCTGGTTTCTCTGGGTGCAACCAGATGGAAGCTACAACTTCCTGTGTTCAAGCTCTCACTTGAACCTCTGAGGACAACAGTCGTTTTGAGCACCTCCCAACCTCCCTAGAATATGAATAAATAAATAGACAGTCAACTACGCAGATAAATCAATTCTTACCAATCTTTCGTTGTTCTGTAAATCTAGTCTTCTTCTAACTGTTCTTCAATTCTTCTCTTCCTCTATCTTTTCAGTAGGTCTGCTCTGCATCAACTTGTTATGTCATTCTTCTCTGCTTCAACTTGTTTTGTTATTCTGCTCTACTTCAAGTTTTATTCATCATCTGTTACTCTTCTCTGAGTTTCATCTAACACTCTGCATATTCTCAATCTCACACAGCACATTCTATGATTTACCCTTTCTTAAAGTTTCATTCATTTTTCATACAAAACAACCAACCTCACACAGTCTATCTCATTTTCTTTTATACGCCCACCCACGACGGTTCCACTTCGCATTTCCTTAGGCCAAAGAAAGACAATTGTTAGAGAAACTGAAACGCCAACTGATTGGCAATCATGAGTCTGTTTCGCTAACAGATTCATAACTGAGGAGTTAATTGTGAGAGAGAACAGTAACCCTCCGATCTTTGTTCAAATTCACCTGCACCGTTGGATTGGCTTCATGAGATCTTGCATTCATTTTGGCATTTTTTTGGCCAAGCTTAGCACCTCTAGCTTCTACCTCCATCTTCCATTGATGTGATCAATGGCTATGACCACACACTTATGCATAAAGGGCTTTTGCGATTTCTCATTTCATGAATTTCAACACTATGCTCCGTTGACCCCAATTCAGCAAAATTTCGATCGCTTGCCACATATCCTATGATTCGATGGTCTAGATCTGATCTTGATTTAACAACTGCGATTGAATCACGATTTAGCATATCGTGATTTCAACATTCTTGTTGCAATGTTTTCTTTTCCACTCAATGTCACGATTCGTGAAACTCCAATATGGAGTTAGATCAACGGTCCAGATCTGATCTTGATTTAACGGGTGTGATTGAATCATGATTTATCATATTGCAATTTTGACATTCTTGATGTTTAGTGTTTTTGTCACTTCAAAGTCCCAATCCACGAAACTCTGTAATGGAGTCGTATCAACAGTCCAGATCACATCTTGATTTGACGGCTCAGATTAAATCACGATTTTGCATATCGCGATTTCGAGATTCATGTGGTTGATATTACTTGACATCTCCAACTCTAGATCTGCGAAACTCTGAAATGGACTGGGATCAACGGTCCAGATCAAACCTTGATCTGATGGCTCAGATTACGTCACATTTCCACATATCGTAATTTTGGGATTCTTGTGGTTATTATTCTTTGACATCTCCAACTCTCGATCCGCTAAACTCCGAAATGGACTGGGATCAATAGTCCAGATAAAACCTTGATCTGATGGCTCAGATTACGTTGTGATTCTGCATATCGCGATTTCAAGAGGTTAGGGAACCCTGTTCCTTTGACCCATTTATGGAACTGACAATCTTTCCCCACGTGTCATGCCTGATGATGGACGGTCCTCCTTCTTTCGGGATTTTGTGAGCCTGCTACTCCTTTCACTTTAAAGAACGTGCAGGTTCTCCTTGATCCAACGATGGTTGGGTCCTGCGCTTGGATCTAACATATGAGATCTGTCCTCCTCTTCAGCTCTCTTCTTGTCTACATTCATATCTTATGACCCTCGTTCTTTCAGGAACTTTGAATGGGATCCAACAATCATAAATTCTTCTCAAACTTTACAGGCCTTCGATCATTCGATCAATGTTGCGTTACCGTTGATCATTCGATCTTCCTGAACTTATCTTCTGTTTGCCTGGTTGCATTTCCTTCGATCATTTGATCTTCCTGAACTTATCTTTTGTTTGCCTGTCTGTTACAAACTTCCTTTTCTCATGCCATCTTCATTGTTTTACTTGCCATCAATGACAAGCATTCGATGTCTATTAAATATTTTCCATTCGCTGTCTATTAAATACTTGCCAACAATCTCCCCCTTTGGCATTGATGGCAACACCAATCACCCACATGCATTCGAACTCAACTCTCCTCTCGATCTCTTTTCTCCCCCTTTGACATCAATGTCAAAGAAGAAACATTCTTCCCCTAGATTGTTGCAAAACATACTCCCACTGTCGACTATAAGCATCTTGGAAATACAACAGATATTCAATAAGTACTCCCCCTGACCAGGTGAACAGATTAGACACAAGAAATTATAACCCCCAATTTTTGACGAAGATATCCAAAAGGGGTTGTTGCTAATGGTTTAGTAAAGATATCAACCATCTGTTCTTTGGAAGGAATATAATTCAGCTGAACAATTTTGTTTGTAACTTGTTCTCTGAGAATATGGTACTTTATCAAAATATGCTTAGTCTTGGAATGAAGAACAGGATTCTTGGAGACACTAATAGCACTGGAGTTATCACAATGAATTGGAATAGGATCCGTGTAAGTTATCTTCAGATCTGCAAGAGTTTGTATCATCCATAAAATTTGTGTGTAGCAAATAGCAGCAACAATGTATTATGCCTCTGTAGTGGATAATGAAATGGATCCTTGCTTTTTACTAAGCCATGCAACTAATGAGTCACCTAGAAAGAATGCTCCTCCACTGGTGCTTTTTCTCTCATCAACACAGTTTGTCCAGTCTGCATCTGAATAAGAAGTTAACTGGAAATTCTGATTTCCAGGATACCATAGACCATAAGTCATTGTTCTCTTCAAGTATTTAAATATCCTTTTGATAGGTACCAAATGACTTTGTTTAGGAGCAGACTGAAAATGACCTACCATTCCAACAACTTGCATTATATCAGGACAGGATGTTGTGATGTACAGAAGACTGCCTATCATAGAGTGATATGTCCTTTGATCAAAATCAGGTGAGATATCATCTTTACTCAACTTGCAACCAACCACCATAGGTGTGCTAACTGTAGAGGAATCTTCCATCTGAAATTTCTTC